>JARHVA010000474.1:3500000-3617500 GCA_037957365.1 Torreya grandis
TTTTCACTAATATTGATTGAGAAATGTACAAGAAATAAATATTCTAAAGTGTTAATACATCCTTGTTCTTATCCATATTATGTGCTCTATCACAGAGAAATATGAGTATGCTCAACTTGATTACCACTGAGTCTCTTACTTCTTTTAAGAGAGGTATAAACAAATTTCTTATATTTCATAAAATATGATATTAAAAATTGGAATAGTTTTTTTATTTAAGAATTTACCAAATTTTAAAATGCTAAAACAATAATTCAAATTTTTTTTAAAAAAGGAAAGAAACCCTAATGACATGAATGGTTAGGGTTTATAATATTTAATCAATTGACAGGATCACCAATATGTTTTATAAAATCAGTGGATTAATATAGTTTTAATCCTAATTAAATAAATTATTATGTAAAATTAGAATTATAACAATCCCACTGGGTTTGACATATTTTTAAAAAAAATGTAATTAACATATTATTTTATTAGACTTCACCATGAGAATCCAATCAGTGATCTAGATATCACACTCTAGGTATGTTAACTATAAATAAGCATGTGACATCTAAGGGTCATTGATCACTATTAACATGTGAAATATATCAAACCAATTATGGAAAGTAATTACAAATGTCTAGCCATAGCTAGTACAATGATACAAAAACTACTTCCAAAGTATAGATAAGTAAATAATTACATCTCATTAGGTAATATTTCAATAATAAATATAATAAAATTTACAAATACAAGATATATGGTTCCACGGATCATGGGTTTCTTGAACTCTCT
Organism: Torreya grandis; assembly: GCA_037957365.1. NCBI lineage: Eukaryota > Viridiplantae > Streptophyta > Pinopsida > Cupressales > Taxaceae > Torreya > Torreya grandis. The sequence goes on from JARHVA010000474.1 coordinate 3,500,778, forward strand.
ATAGTATCTATGGCAATCTCAAGTGTCATCTCCAATAAGTACTACTGTGAAGAGGGAGAGCATCATCTGAGTGCTTTTCTACACCAACCATGGACCATCGATCCCTTGCATAATTCTCCATTAGGGAATGACCTCCCTTCATGGATAAGTAGATAGTGATAGTGCAAGAATCTAGAGAGACAAGCTAGTACTCATGTATTGTATGATTTCTAAGAAGAGCATGTAGTGTACCATAAATAAATACATTATAACATGATATCACATGAAAATATAAATCATTCACATGAAAATATAATGCTAACTAACATTACTTTCTACTAGCTATCATAAAACATGGTAAACACAAAAAATACTAAAATGTATACATTTAGTCTATCAAATGTATGAATGAATCTTCACAATATCATTTATAATAGACATAACATTTATATTTTATACCACCTAGTATAAGATACAATTATCATATAATTTTTTAATTCCTATAGTAGTTTTCAATTATAATACGCTATATGACATCTCATAATATCATAATTCATTGTTCATGAGTACAACTACTCAATTTTGAATAACTAGTCTTACAAATTTTAAAAATTAAATGTCTCATAATTATAATAATAGGAAAGAAAGTAAAATTTATACCAGCTAGGTATATCCTATGTTAAAACTACATACTACTATGACTTATAGGTACACATCATGATGCACTAATATATGTTATATATGTCTAAACCATTGTACATATTAATATACTCATAATATTAATTGCACATAAGTTTTCACTACTGTATACTAACAATCATTTATATCTCTAATCAATAACTCCATATGATTCAATAATAATTATAACTTTCTTGTTCATGAAGTATATTGACAATCTTTATAGATAAGGGAGTCTACAATGTATTTATTCTTCATAGTTTTTTTCCCTAATTAGATATATTTGTATTCTGATATAATCAAAGAAAATAGAATTATGTACACAAATTCTCACGACTAAATAGTCTATCGTATTAGGGTTCATATACAAGTATTCGTTAATATCCAATTTGCTCTTATATGATACCAAAAAAATTATGAAGTACATATATATATGCAACACCCAAAGCCGTGACAATATAATAGTAAAAATCTATGCTGATAGGCATATATATATATATATATATATATGCCATCATACATATTAGTACACTCAAGATACATATCATACACAATTTTACAATGTAACAATATACAATACACTAACTAGTAATTCTCAATAGGTATAAGTGGATTATGTTAGAGTATACTCATAATTAATAATACACATATCCCAAAAATATACTAAACATTAATGGAATAACCATGGCGTATACCAACCACTAACCTCTAGGTCAATATTTAATAATACATTGGGAGTTACATTATCTAGTAATGCAAGTAGAGTTATGAATGAAAAGTTTTATATTCATCATATCAAGTTTAGAGGGCACAATCAGTATGTTATTTGATATAGTCCTTGTACCAAATTAATAAGAGTTTTATATTCAACATATCAAGATGAGGGGCACAATCAATATGCTATTTAATATATTCCTTTTACCAAATGAATTCATACCTATATATACTCGAATTCGAGTATAATTACACATAATACCTAAACCACTGATGGATCACTAATATCCATCAAGATCTGTATATATAGGTTCACTATTATATCTATATGATATATATAAATTTCCATCTAGTATTTATTTACATATATTATTGAAAACTTATTTATGAATATCTAATTAATATAAATTAGAATAGCATGAATGATTTTATCACAACATTGACTATACCAAACTGGTGAATACCAAATCTATTTTTACTAACTCGTACTAGTATAGATTGGGATATAACATGTAACATATCTTTGAATTCAATTAATACACACTGGAATGTTAATTTGTGTGAGTTTAATTGTGCATATTAAATATCTTTGAATTATTGTATTTAATGTTTGGCTATTTAAATACCACGGTAATCTCATATTATAGATAGTCTATTGTGTTTTTAAATACTTAAGTATTTAAAAAGAATTGAAGAACACTTCTAAATTTATTAGATAATACCACCCCTTAGTATATGGAAGTTCATAGGAATATAAATATACTATCTACATAGAATATACAGACTTCTCAAGCCAAATCTGATTATTACCAATATTATATTTAAGAAGATGCAAGTATAAGTAGATGAGGGTTAGACGCAAATCCCATTCAAGCCAAATCATGGCATAGATATAATACAAGAAAATGAAAATCTATTTACCTATATCCACATAATCCAAATGTTGACAAAACCAAATTAGTTTAACAATGTTCTCTTTTCATTTATTCAAGTCATTATCATAATACTATATGCTACACCTTTTGCATATAGAATATCCCTATCATATTATCTATGAAATTTGATATTATATATATAATATCCTATATATCTATTATAGTCTAAATAGATTTTTATAAATTCATTTTATCAAACACATGTACATAAATGCACATATAATATCCCACACATATAGTTTAACAGAAACACTAAGTCCACATATTCACTATATAGATAATATACACTATATAATCACTATATAATAGATTTAAAATATATGAAGAATATATGAGAATATAAATCATTGGTTTATTTATACACTATACTTAGAACATAAGCCAGATTAGATGATAATTACTGGTAACTTATATCATCGCTAGGAACTATATATATATATATATATATATATATATATATATATATATATATATATATATATATATATATATATACATATATATATATATACATATATATATATACATATATATATATATATATATATATATATATATATATATATATATATATATATCAGGCTCAATACAATTTGGTACTGTTAAATACAAAAGTTGATCTTAAAAAACAAACCAAAGATTACAATGATCTAAAAGACCATTTCATGATCCAACTAAATTTTTTAGAAACAATCCACATCTTATAATTAATATTAAATCCATCCCTAATAAATTTTATACACAACAAATTAATATACAACCATTTTTATATTCTTAAATACATATCACTCTATACTCTAAAGCAAGATCTAAAGCACACTAGGAACAAAACAAATCATGTTTATTCAACCCAATTAAAATGAGTAGTATGGATGGATTGTGATCCAAATTAGGTTAGATATGTGATGATAAAAGGGTCATATAGGATCAATTAACATAAATCTTACACTTTAGAATTGTGGCACCATGACCTTGGATTGTTGTAATCTTTTATGGGACAATATTCCCCATAATAATACAAATTCAGTCATAGAGAAAGAGAGCATTATAAAATTGACTTAACTCTTGAATTATAAATATTTTACAAAAATATAATATTTTGGCAAAAATATAATATTTTCATGTAATACTCACAAGATTATACAATATTTAAGTAACATTGAATCTTAAAACAAAACAAGGTACCCTATTTTTCTCAAATTCAGAGGGCATCTACCTATGTCACTTTAATCAAAATGAATTGGGAAAGAAGTTAAGATTCATCTCAATAAAATCCTCAAGTGACTCCTCCATGATTAGCTTTAACAACATCCTTTATCTCTTGTATAAATTCATACGCACACTTCGCTCATGAATGGCCAATGCTTTCATTGTCAATCCCCCAAATTATTTTTCCAAGATCTGCCACTTCAACCCTCTCCCCCCACCCCCTTTTTTTTCTTTTCTTTAAAGCTCAGCTTTCTCCATTAAAATTGGCCTTCCTTTCTTTCTTTCTTTTATTCTATGATTTTTCTTTTTTATGTATTTCTTTTCCCTTCTTTGAGTTTTTGTGTTTTTTCTTATTTTTTAATTTCCCTTTTCCTATTTTACTATAGTATAATTACTAATTATAATAAAATTAATTTATTTATTACTAACTTAGTTTAGGTAAACAATTATTATGACATAATGATAATATGGATTAATAATAATACTACTAATATAAAGTCACTTACCTTCTATTATCTAATTATTTTAAGGTTTTAAAACCAAATAATGATATTCCTAAATATCATATGGGTAACTGATTAACATTTTAGACATATGGGGTTAGTTTACATATGGTAATAACTTGATACTTAATCCTACATATTTACATTCCCATAACATTGACAACTATGACAAAAGCACATAGCAACATTCTACACTAAATCTACATTCAATATCCATAATGAAATCACATAAAATTAATTCATCTAATCATAATTTGAGCTAACACACACAGATAATCATGCATAAACCATTATCTAAATGCAAATAACATCAAAACACACTATACTAACCATTCAAATAATTTATATATCACATACTATCTAAAGTGGTGTCTATAGGGTTCTAGCCAATCCTCTATCATCCCCCAATAATTCCATCTACATTATCCTTTCTGATGATGCTCTACCTCCATCAGATTCTGAGGGATGAATCTATCTTGCATCTAACTCATGACAAGAAGGTATTTAGTCCATAATATCATGACATGTATATCATTAAAATTGTTGAAATAACAAGTTAACATGACCTCAATATAAATAATATACACTATAACTAACTCTTAGTAGTGAAATCATGAAACCAAAGTAACATATCATTACCTCATAATAACATATGACTTATAGCTTAGTCAGTAATAATAAAATTAAATTATCAACTATAGAAAATTCATGAATAATCAAGTAAGTTTGCTTAATGAGAAATTAGTATGTAACATCTTTCCCCCTTAAAGCTAGTCATCATCCTAAAAGGTACTTACTTAAACATAAGTTTCGAATTAGAAACATTGTTTTTGTAGAAAAATAACATAATATAAAGTATCAAATCAAGAAAATAATTGTGTAAATTGCATGTAGAACTCATCATAGTCCTCCCAAATAGTACTATCCTTAGATTATTTGTACCATAAGACCTTGTACTATGACATCTTCCTATTATGCAAATGAGGTTTTCAAGTGTCAATTACTCTGATTGGTTCTACCATGATCACCCTAAGGTCTAGAACTAGTAAGGCAAGGCTATATGCTATAGGAGTGACCACTTTTAATACCTCCAAAGTTCCCACATATCTTGATGAAAGTTTACTGACTTTATAAATTTAGGATTCAACCAAAAGCACATGAAAATATCATTAAAAAAAAACAAATGGCCAGGGAGAGTTCCATAATGTCTCTGAGTCACTATTCACATCTCTCTATCCTAGAGAGTTTTTTTTAATTTTGGAGAAAAGTGTTTAGGGAGCCTAACAAGAATGATGTGTATAAGTTAATACCATCATTACTCCTCGTAGTTCCTGATAAGTATAACATGTCAATATTTTCACTACTCCACGTATCTCTTAATAAGTATGATGATGAATATGAAATTGAAATAGTATATTTTTAATATATAAAAAATTAAGGAATAAACATTACACAATATACAAGTGTATAGCTATACGATTGAATTTGACAAGTTTCACTTGTCAAATATTAGACTTTACAAGTTCTCATTCTCATATCCAAACTTAGTAACTATCAATTTAATGAGAGACTAACTAGGATCTATTCCCATCTCTTATTACTCACGTTCCTAGTTCACCACTCATCTCTAAGGTTTCCATGACCCAATGATCTCTAAAATGTACACATGCTTCAATGAATCATGATTCTATACTAACAAATCCTAGATTGTAATCATATACATTAAATAATTCAAGATATATCAATATCCATCACAATAAAAATCATACAAACATTTCATATTTTCATTAAGTTACCATTAGCCAAACTTATCTAATACCACTTTTCACAGCTTAACCCATCTCTGTTATATTCATAGTTAAGAGAGAATAATCATAGCATATAGGCCAAGGAGAACACCATCCTTACAACCTTATAAAAGAAACAAACAAGGCAATGCCTTCTTGCTTGCTCAATTAGTTACAAAACAAGTTAACCCCTTTGAGTTTAAGTATATACATTAAATAATTCAAGATATATCAATATCCATCATAATAAAAATCATATAAACATTTCATATTTTCATTAAGTTGCCATTAGCAAAACTTATCTAATACCACATTTCACAACTTAACCCATCTCTATTATATTCATAGTTAAGATGAAATAATCATAGCATACAAAGTCCAAGGAGCACATCATCCTTACAATATTATAAAAGAAACAAACAAGACAATGCCTTCTTTCTTTCTCAATTACTTACACAATAAGTTATATGTTTAGTTGAACCCCTTCGACTAGCAAGATGTTCCATACATCTTATTTCATACTCACTCTAGGAAGAACGTGCATAAATGTCTCATCAAAACAACATGTTTCAAGTAGGATGATAATAATTCCAATCTAATCAAGGGTAAATAATAACATAACAATTATAATCAACTTATAATTCTTAATCTATAATCAATAAAAATTCAAGGTTCATCACTCCACGTGGTCAAAGTTCACAAGATTAGATAAAGTAGCACTGGAAATTATGACTCTAAAAATCCATAAGTGGAAAGTAGTGAACTAAATTTTTAACAACAAAAATCTTAAATACCCTCACATGGTATGAAGAAAACACCACAACCCAAGTTTCTATAATACTACCTACTTACCAAACCTATAAGTGTAGTATCACATCCTATTTCCATAAATAGAAGGAAAAATATTAACCATAAATGCATTAATCCATTCCATTCCTACATATTTTCTATCAACAAAAAGTTGAACACACTATCCCACAAACTCTAGGGAATATGGTCAAAACAACATTTTAGAAACAAGTTCTTATTTAAGGGAACACTAAATCAACACCATGAAAATGTGTATCCCCTCAGTGGGCTTATAATGATGTCAAAGGAGAGTAAGAGAGTAACAACTCACCTCCATGCTAGCTATGTGAGATGACACCTCCTCTTAATCCACATAAACTATTTTCTAGGATGATTTTATGAAGGAACCAATGGTCATTTGAGCCCTTTTTAGAGGCAAAAATAGAGAAGACATTGTTATCAATGACAAGAAATAATGCAACACTCGTACAATTAGATTTCTTAAATATTTGGGATACAATAATCTAGATTTATAACATATACATACTTATGAGAATGTCATAGGGCATGTTATTTCACTAGTTTCACTTGGGACTAAGATATTACACACATTATTATATGTACAAAAGTCTAATCCACAAGTCAATGTCACATTGGGACAATTGTGGTTACAAAAAATGGGAGAAAATTTTGATAAAATTAATTTGACTTTATCCATTAATTTTCAAAATGGTTTACTTACATATCAAAAATATAGAGTAAGTATAAATAAGAATACAAAGACATCTTATTCAATACAATTATGGGTAACAAATATAAAGCTAATAGTTAAGGATCATGAAATGGAACAAGTAAATTAAATTTCACGCCAAAAGCATGAAAATAAACCATTAAAATTATCATGGGATTAATACATTAGCTAGTTTAGAACATTTCCTCAGATGATTATAATACACAAATCTTATTTTTAGTGGTTGGTCATAGAAATTTTACACACCCTATACTAATGTCTGTGGGATTTCCATGGTTTAGTTACTTTATATGTATATATTATGTTAAATTGACACATCATTTTAATCATTTTAATCCAAATACTAAATTAAAAATTAAAATACATCAAGTATCTCAAAAATGTATAACATCATCTCATAAATTAAACGTGCATGTACAACATGAAACATAAAATTTCACATCATATACATCATATCTAGACCAATATGATGATGCAAAACTATCTACATGAAGACCTTGTGCTCAATACCTAGCTTGGAGCCTACCATGATCCTCTTATTATCTACAATGTTCTATCTAAAAAAAACATTCTCTACAAAAATATTTTTCCTAAGTCATTACCACTTGCAGCTGGTGGAGGCATTTTTTCCTCCTTAACTATGCTCTATGTTCATTTATCTCTATTTATGTTGTAATTTATGATGAATTAATAAAAAAAATGATAAAATAAGGGTGTGTGCACACCCATGATGTCATTTAAACATTGACTAATATGTCTCCTACTGTATCATCAGGGATGTATTGTGTCTAAGTTTGAATCAACACATATATAATAGATATCCAATACATATCTACTAAAAAATAAACATGTCATTTACATAATACATTAGTAAATCCCAAATAAAGTATGATCAAATACAAAACACCACTATGCATATATACTTGCGATCATTTAGAATGGATGTAGTAAGTTGTCCAGTGACCTAGCCTACTCACCCACCATCTTCACCCTAACCTTGAGGTGAAACTCTAGCATCATCAACCATAATAAGAAACAACAGAGGCCATCTAGTCTACAACACCATTGGGTGTAATTTGTAATACAACACACATCATCACTATCAGCTATAACCATTAAGTGATCCACATCTCCTACAAGAAGCAAAACTATATCTACATCACTAGGACACTCCGTAGCTCTTGGATGGTGGGTGTTCTTATGAATTTTTGTTAATGGGTATGTTATTTGGATCACCTTTTACCTAATGTCAAACTTTTGAGTCACCCTCTCATGCTGAAATCTCTTAAAGACACTAAGAAATCAATAATGTAACCACAAATCAACTTTTATATGTCATAACCGTATAGAATCCTCATGGTAGCATGTAAAACCTCTATAAGGTCTCTACATGATCATCTTAGGGGATAATATTTTAAGCATAATGTGATAATCCATAGTTCTCCAACCACTATGAGTCTTACCAACCCACCACTCAACATATATATTTTTGGATGAGCAAAATCTCCACGAGGAGTCCCCACCATCCATGTGACCACTATGTTCTCATATGTATGATCATGTAACAAGGAATATGATCCCAAACCTCTATTGTTATTTTCTCTATTAAATATATGTCTATGTATAAGTAGGATGACATAATATGCCCCAAATTATATCTAGTTCCATGATCCTCAATATCTTGAAATACATGGTGCATGTGATATAATATCACCATTCCACCCTCATCCACTATTATAAAACATGCCAAGATAACACACGAGTAATTTTTCAATTGTGAAACAAGAGATAACACAATCTCTAATAACAAAAGTGTAGTATCACCTGATCTATAATTAGTTCCTCTACCCTAACCATTCATAGATCTTTGTGCACACTTAAAATGTCCCTAACCCTCTACATTATGTACCACTACAAAAGTACCTACCACTAAAAAACTCAAAATACACTAGAATCCTCTAACGTAAATGTGATCTCCCCAGTAAGAAGCTAAAATGTGCATCTATGTATGTTCCATTCTTACCCAACACAATCATTATGTATATCATATAGCATGTGAATGAGATAGGAAGCATGGCCTAAGCCTGATATATTCATTATCTTCAACTCAACATCTAAGAGTTCTAACCCTTGTACCATATCCATATACCTACCACAATATAGATATCTCCCTATAAAAATACATAAAACTTGACATTATATTTAAAATGAATAAAGTATGTGAATCAAATATAAATATTTCAATATCATACACTAGCTATTTATATCCCTAGACACGTCATATTTATACCCCTACATAAGATGAGTCCAATATATTGATGGATGAATTCAACATAACTTTTAAAATACCCAAAAATAAAGGACACCTCAAGAATCTATTTAAACTACTCAAATATGCCTCAAATAGAATAATTTTGAAAATTACATTTTTCAAAATGATAAAAATAATTCAAAATTTTGAAATTTTTGAACATAATAGGTCTATTGGTTGATTGACATATAAGGCACTCTCTAGATGTTAACATGGAGACAAAACTATGTTGTAGAGTCATTTTTGATGCTCGTAACATATATCAAAATCAAGAAACATTCAAATTAATTATCAAAACTAAAGATGTCAACCTATTTATATGTTGTGACTTTATGCTATTAAAAAAAAAAAAGATTTTCCAAATAATACTTACCAAAGGTAAGCACATGATATCTCCAAATCCATATATCAAGTTCATTCACTGTCAGCTATATTGGAATAAACACAAAACATTAATATTTATGTTTATATTCTAGAATCATTTATGATAGTTATAAGAAATATCAATTTAAAAACATACTCTTAATACACACATCTTTTCTCTAACTCTACTAAATGAGGGAAACATTCACACTTATATTGACACATTAATATTTCTTATGGAAATTATTAATCACATTTGAAGATCAAATCCACCACAAAAACAAATATTATAAAACTTGTGCACCTAATAGGCACAATGATATTCAAGTTACAAATACATGAGTAAGATTGCACAAATTTAAAAGTAATTTATCAAGAGCTAATAATTTCAATTTTTTTATTATTCAAATTTAAGTAACAACTTTTCATATTCAATGGGAACATTACTTCTTTTATTGATATAAGTCATTTATTATTGCATACACTCTTCCAACTATCATAGTTACATGCATACATATTTTCACATGATTTATTGAATAACCTTAGCCATCATATTAAAAGGGGGGATTACAATGAGATTTTTTTATTTGGTACAAAAATTCATATCAATTCAGTTATTATAGATTGATACAAAAATTTAGTTTGGTTAAATTATTTCAAATTGGTATATACATTCATATTATTTCAATTTTCAGAGTCATGCTAACATTAAAATTAACTCATTTTTTTCATATTGGGTAATATTGTGACACAAATAAATACAAATAGTGACATGTAATGCACTGGTATAGATTAGATATTCATATAAATAGGGAAATATGTAATGCATATGTCATATATGTTACATATATCAATATTTTTCCAAAATATCAGATTGATTAAAATGAATGGAAAAATATATATTTATACATCACTCATTTGCATTAATTACATTATATTTGGGGCATGAACATAGTTCATGTGTTCGCTATTACATTTTACTAAGTTGTCATCGGTTGGAAGATATAAGGAACATGAAAAAATTTCATGCATTCATTTTTTTCATGTGTCAGAACCAACTAGATCAAATTCAAGGGAGAGTGAACATTTTTCATACACACTGGTGTGGCCAATAAATGTCACTTATCGAACACATTATTAGTCCATAAACTCATACGCTTTGGCCATTTTTATAATACTAAACCATGATTCCATACTTATTCATATCCATATTGCGTATATTTTATGTTATGATATAAAATAGTAATTTCCAAATAAAAGAGTGTAATTGATTGACTTTATGATATGGGTTTGCTAATGGAGTATTTCAAGGTTATTGTAGATAATTACAAGAATCAAAGGAGGACTGATTTCGTATGACTATTACATCTTGTAGGATTTGTTATATTCATTTATATACTGGATAGACTTTGTGTAGCATTTGATATTATAGAATTTATTCTATCCCGTCGCATCTAGATAAATTTATTGTAGAAACTATTTTTCATTAGCAGCAATTTGGCAGTTTGAAGCAAGACATCCTCCATGCTTTATGGATCGGTTATAGTGATTTAAATATAGGGAGGAATTATTCACTCAGCAGAATCCTTCTCTCTCCATTGCAACAGAGTATTATTTTCATATGTATTATTTTGTTATAAGCATAGCTAATATTATTTATTGTATTTAGGTGAAACCACAGATTTTTTGTTGCAACCTCCTATATTATGTATCCTCTAAATAAGGCACATATCTATCCAATATAAAAGGAAGATCTTTATTTGAAAAAGAGTTAGTGAGAAGCTAATTAATAATTTAATCAATATAATAGTTGGAGATTTAGAAGTACAAGTATAATAAATATGTAATTGTGCTATATCAAAATTATTATTTATGAAATAAATTCAAGTTGAAATAATTTAGTTGTCTTAAAGAGGAGAAGATTCATGCTCCAGTCTAAATGAGTTAGGGCCCACTTGCACAGAGCTAGTAGATTAATTTCTCATATGTTAATATTAGTTTTGTTTATGTATTATTTATGCATGTGTTGATAATTTCATGTTGTAAAGTTGTGTTGTATGATGTCATATGAATATTCCATTATGTAAAAATAATCCATTAAGTGTGGGAAGCTTCAAACACAACTTTTACATTTCAATTATTAATTAGATTATATTTTCTTTATGCTATTTACTTTCCTACAAGTGTGCTTTAATATTTGTTAGTTTCAATTCATGTCATTTCCTTTCTATAAATGTGTTTCAATTATGTAATGATTAGGAACCAACCTTCAAGAGAGATTAGTGTTGCACATATAATGTTGACACCTTGTCAAGATCACACACCCTAGGTTGATAATTAATGAAAGTAAATAAGTTAATAAACTAAGTGGTTACCCCTTGGAATATTTCTATTAGATTGAACACAATAGATTGGTCTTACATCAATTTAATTAGTGGTTTGATTCTAATCATCACACAAACTATTCCAAATTTATATTAAGAGCATGACATTAATATGACATTGATTGTATCAAAAAGTGAACATTTAAATCTATAAGTCAATCTACAATGGTGATTCACCTTACATGAGCCTAATTTAGGCTCCCATTTACATATTAAGGTTCAATATCATTTAAATGATTAAGTTGAATTGAGGTTCAACATCACTCAATAGTAAAAAACTTCCACCTAAACTACTTGGAAGTTTCTCAAATTCCTGGGTAAGGAAGTGAACAAGACTAAAATCACCTTTCTCCACATATATTTTGTCACTTGAGGACTCATGGAATATCTTCCTTTCTCCACTTGGATTGGGTTAGGTAAATACCCATGGCATCTCCACTCTTCACAACATGAGCACACTCTGTGAGCACATAGTATTGCTTGCATATAGATGTATTTGTTCTTTGAGTATATTTTGATTCATTATTATAACATGTTTTATCTTATTTGGACATTACTCTATGTGATTAAATATATTATTTTCTTAAAGCTACACATGGACACTCTCAAACATTAGAGCAAATAAAAATTTGAAGTTCACAATCACAAATGTAGATTTGAATTCTCTTTATCCCTTTAAACTAGTGTTTTTAGTTCCATTTAGATACTATATTAGGAACATGTATAATCCTTGTATATATAATTTTTTCATGTGACTTTACATTTATATATCCTCAGTTGTGAATAGATAAGTCATTAACAAGTTTGTCTTGGTCTCTTCTCTTCTTCTTAACTTTATTTGTCTATGCAATGCTCTATTTTGTTTTCTCCATCTTCATTTACTTTGTCACATGGATCCATGGTTTTATTTTAACTTTTATTGAGCCTTCCTTAAATTTTAGATAAGTCCAGAATTAATGTATCATTGCATCATAAGTAAGCATCCAAATATTATTGAACTGTACATAATGCCTTTTTAAATCCTTTATGTGAATATTTTCTTATAGACCATTTATTTCACACATTTTACCATTTTTGGGTCGTATTTGTTTCACCATTAATTCCCACATTAAAAATTGAGAACACTTTATATACAAAGCCCCTGATAGACATTTAGGGCAAAACATTCATTGTTACAAAGTTGCATACAAAGTGCACACTATTCTTAACTCATTATTCATTGAAAAATATGAAGATTCTAAGGTCAATTTCTATTCTACATGCTTGTATGAAAGGAGAGCCTAGGATAAATATCATCTAAACTTTCATCCACATGATTTGGCACACACTCACATTAAGGAATAACTATATGAATTTTGATCCCTCTTTAGAGTATTGACTATGTAGGCTATGCTAAGTTGGTTAAAATGGATTATCTGACATTATTCCAACACAAAATTTTAACCCTCTTTAAAGTATTCTTGATTAAGAGTGAAAAACTAGGATTTGAACAAAGGAAAAATAATATAGAATTATCTATGCAAGACAGAAGATGATTGAACATAGAAGAGATATCTACAAATGTCGGCACAAAATCATGAGTAAAAAAATATTGTCATAGTTGCCTTAAAAAATATGTAAGAATCTTACAATATTGTAATTTCATAGGCATCTGAAGATGCTAGAGGCATTCGTGTAGTTTTCACATTTTTTAAATATCTAAAACAATGAAGACCTATTTAAAAATGCATTTGATGACTTGTGAAAAATAAATAAATAAAACATAATTATGTCATAATAAGCTAAGTACATCATTTTCATAAGATGCTTGATCCTTTCTATATTCAACATGTGTAATAATCATAGCTAACATTCAGTTTTATATGGTCATTAATGTACATTGTGCAATCTAGATATTAAAATTTTTATGCTTGTGTAGATAGCTAAATTAAATAAAAAAGATAAAATAAATACTATATATATGAAAATAACATGCTCAAAGTTATAAATAAATAGATATAGATGGTATCAAAAGACACCTTAGATCAATAGAATAATACAATTTCATAATTTTTATGCTTTCAATTTCAAGAGTGTATCACACACTTACTTAAATATCCTTATAGGATTGGAAGAATCCCAAAAATATCAATATATTTTGACCTTATAAGTACCATATGGGTTGGGGTCCATAACTAGTTGCCTAATAGTTTTTATGTTCTTAAGAATATGCCATATTGCATATTCCTAGTGGTGACTGGGTTCTCAAGAATACACCAAGTTGGAGATACCTAGTAGTCACTAAGTTCCCAAGAATATTCTAAGTAAAAGATACATATAAATATATAATTTCCCAAGAATACACCATGTTTTTCATACCTAGTGCTTGCTAGGTTCCAAAGAATACTTGAAGTCATGGATAACTATCAATCATTAGGTTCCCAAAAATACTGTAAGTCATCATTACCTTGTGGTCACATGGTTCATAATAATCCCCCATGTCATTGATACCTAACATTTCTTAGATTTAAAATAATACTCCAATCACTGATAACTAGTGATTACTAGGTTTTGGAGAATACTCCAAGATGTTGATAGGTTTAGTAGTTTCTAGGTTCCTAAACATTCTGATAAGATGGTCATACCTAATGGTCATTAGGCTCATATGATGATAATGATTTTCCTAGCCAGAATCCTAAGTAAGTCCTAACATGGAGGAAACATATAAGATGCCATTCATTAACATCAATTTATTAATGTTATGATATGTCAAGTGGTCACTATGATACATAGGGTTAGATGGATGGTAAATATTCTATGCAAATAACACAAAATGAGATTAAATCTTGTTGATTTGCTAGGACTTCCACTCTATTAAGCATTGTAGATATTGAAATTGATAGACTCTATCCACATAATTTTCAAATTGATGCACTAGATTTATCCAAAAGGCATATACATAGGGGTATCAGAGATTCAAGATCTATATAGCTTATATTTTGTCCAAACGGGCAAAGCCTTTTGAGCCTCTTTTCTCAAAGGTTCAACTTTTTTACAATACACATCTTCACTTTGAAGATGAAGATTTTTAAGTATATAAAAATAAACTAATAGCCAAATATATGCAATTTTCATAACATAAAAGAAATTCAAAAGAAATAAGAGTTGCCAAAATAAAAATACTTCTTCAAATTATTCGAATCATTCTCCTTCTCCTTGAAAATAAAGATCAATTACAATCTATTAATACAATTATATGTGAACATGCTTTTCTAATTAATAAATAAAATATTTTAAATTTATCTAAATAACAATTTTCATGTAATATCAACTAAATCTAACTCTAGATTTTCTAAGGATTTTTTTTTCTAAAAATATATTAACTAAAAATTAACTAACTATCTAAATTCAACTCCACAAAAACTGTTCATGCAAACTAAATCGACACTAATAGTCTAAAAATAGAACTAAGCAAACTACAACATGGCCATGGTGGAACTGGCTCTTCAACATCACTTTTCAACATACTCCCCCTTGATGCTAAGAGGGCTCACAATATGATCTCTGAATATCAAAATATGATCCTTTTTAACTGCCTTAGTGAAGATACCTACTAATTGTTATGTAGTGTTGATGTATTTCAATTCTATTACCTTCTTCTGCACTAAATAATGAATAAATTGATGCTTTAAATCAAAATGTTTTATCCTAATGTGATGGATTGGATTCTTGGCCAATTTTCTGGCACTAATATTATTACAAAAAATCAATATGGGTTGGATTTGTATCTCTCCAATTTCTTCAAGAAGTTTTCTAAGCCATAATGCTTGTGTACTTGTTGAAGTTATTACAACATACTTTGCTTTTGTAGAAGAAATGGAAACTATACTTTGCTTTTTTGAGCTCCAAGTATTCAAACCAGAACTAAAATATAAGCAAATACTAGATTTAGACTTTTGGTCATCCAAACTACCTCCCCAATTAGAATCACCAAAACCAACAAGATTGAACCTTTTATAAGTGTAATAATGAATACCAAAATCTAGAGTGCCTCTCACATACCTCAAAATTCTCTTGGCTGACTTCATATGTATTTATGGTGGCTCTATCATGTACCTTGAAACAAGTGAAACTGAATCAATATTAGGTCTTGTGTGAGTTAGAAACATCAATCTTCTAATAATGCTCCTATAAGTTATGTCATCAACTATTTCAACACATCTTCTCTACACAACATAATTCTATGAGAAACTAGAGTGGAGACTAGTTTAAAATCAACCATATCAAATCTATTCAACATATCTTTGGCATACTTTGTTTGAAAAATGAAAATTTCATTCTCACTTTGATAAACCGCCATTCCTAGAAAATATTTTTTAAGGTCTAGCTACAATTACATAACCTTGTTGGGATAATAAGCTACTAGATTATGAAGGGACTAAAATAGTAATGAATGGGCATTATGAAGCTTGGTTTCTAATGTAATCCAAAGGATGAGGGCATGGAATGTTAATAAATGGTTACTTTGAAGCTTGGTTTCTAATTTAGGTCAAAGGATGAGGGCCTACAATGGTAATGAATGGGCACTGTAAAGCTTGGTTGTTAATGCAAGCCAAATAATGAGGGATTGGAATGGTAATGAGTGAGAGATGTAAAGCTTGGTTACTAATGCAGGATGAAGGATGAGGTCCTGCAATGGTAATCTTTGGGCACTATAGAACTTGGTTGCTCAAACAGGCCAAAGGAATATTATTGGCATAGGTAGTGGATCGGGTACCATTATCATTGAAAGGGAAAAATTGGTGCTTTAATTGGCCCAAATAAGGGTGGTCTTGACATATGATAATTGACATGGTTGGATTTAGTAATTATCCCAAAGAGGCTGGTCTTGGTCTATGGAAATGGTCTTGAATGTGGTCCATAGAAATTTGCATTGGTTTAGGCAAAGTGAAATTATTCTTAAAAATAAGCATGGGATAGGCATTTTAAAATAAACTCGATTGAGGCATGTTAGATCTATGACTAGGTATCATGAAGAAAAGGTCTAAAATTTACAAACCACTTGAAACATAGTCTAAAAGGACTGGTTGATGCTTGGTACATCTTAAAACTTGGTCTAAATGGAAATTTTGGTTTATTATTGTAAATGGTTTAAACTTGTCCCATAATGGAGCTATTTATCCAAAATCATCAATTGTAATCTTGTTATCAAATATATCCAAGGTCTAAGCTCTTGCATACAAATGGTCAAATGAAAGAAAAATTTGAATCCTAGTTTTGGTAAAGTGTTTCAAACAAATATAATCTAGGTCTAAAAATGAAAATGGTGCTAGGTCTTTGTAAACAAGGCACAAAGATAGACTCAAAAGACATGAATTAAAACTAAAAATGTCAATGTAATTCTAGGTATTTGGTAAGAAGGCACAAAGTTAGACTTTTAAAACAAACTAAGTCAAGGTAAAAACTTTAATTAATCTAACTTCTAAGGTAACTAGTTCAAAAGCACTTTGACTCAATCTCGGTAGATGGATTTTAAAACAAACTTAACCTTAGTATGAAAACATTTGCTCTAGGCACATACCTAAAAATAACTGGGAAAGTCAATCTTAAGTAATGAAAATAAGAACGATAACTAAAGAATTCAATCCCAAGTGATAAGTAAGGTTCCAATTTAAACTAACTATGCTTAGAATAATACTTAAAAAAGTCAGTTTTAACCTTAATTTAAGGCAACAAATCGACTCGAGGCACATGAAATTATACCACTTTCTAAATCAAGACAAAAGGGGTCTTGAAATCAAGCAAGGAACTAATCCAATTTTCACAATTCAAAGGTGAGAGGTAAACACCCAAGACAAAATTAAGTAATACATAGGTGTAGACTGATCAATTTTGAATCTGAACTTCGTAAGACAAATTCTAAAATTAGTTTAAAAGACATGGATTTTTCAAATGGAGAACATCCTAGACCCAAATGGATGGCATAACAACACCAAATTTAGATCAAAGGTACACATGATTTGGAACTTGGCTTGAAACAAGGAAACATATTTTGAGATGAAATGGGTAGTGCAACGATACCCTATTTAAACAAGTGACACACACATGTTTTGGGATAAAATGTCTAAGGTAAAAGTGTGACACCAAACATATACAATAACACCTCTTAGACTAAAGTGGTGTAAACATATGTGATGATTTATAAATTATATTGAAAAAACAAATAATTCTTAGTCTCAAAACATGTGTAAATCAAAGAAAATAGAAATAGCATAAATGGCTTGTCCTATCCCTATCACTAACATAGGTATGTGTAGCATCAACTAAAGTTTCCATTGATATACCAATGTTTTGGAGGAATTAAGTATTAATCCAAAAATTAAATTATAGGTGTAAGTAGAGTTTTTATATCCCCCTTTGTCTCTCAAGCATTGGTATGTGGTATGAACTTAGAGTGAGGAACACTCAGTATTTTGCATGAAACTCTATAGTAAGTGGGGTTTAACTAAAAATATATAAGTTTCACTTGTAATAGATGGTCCCATGTGTGGCTAGCATAAGGGCACAATCATGTCGATTAAATCCAAATTATCTAGCTTACTATGCAAAGGTCTATTCCTTTGCATAGCGACTCAATCCATGTACTACTTAGTAGAGTTCGATGTTTAGCTATCGTATGACCCGAGTACTTATTATGATGGTTAGGTTAACTACTCACCACTATCTTATCCAATGGTTTGCTTAATTTGTATGCCCTACCATAGAGTGGGGCTAGTATGATGCTAGTAGATGAAACCCTAGGTCAATGCACCCTTAAAGAACTCATAAGTAGGTGATGAACTCCCACCCACAAGCCAAATGCATAAAAAGAAATAAATATAAAGAAAAAGGATTTAGAGGTTGCTATTGAATCACTCAAGTTGCTTAAAGCTTGATGAGAGCATACATGACATTCTTTCTTACACAATTTTACAAAAAATGGTAATAAACTAAGCGTGTTTAATCACTTGAGTTTCCTAAAAGGGATGGGGGAGATCGTACACACAAAATTTTATGTTTGCTAAAATTAAAGAATCTAATCTAAGAAATTTCAATCTAACTAAAGAACAAACAAGAATAAAAAAACCCTTAAGATCTCTAACTAAAGATGTATGTTCTTTTTACTAACACCAAATTAAAATGTGTTTGAAATTTTTGGCCCTTTGGTCATGTTTGCACTTGTAAAATCTTTTAAAATGTGAGAACACAAAATTTAAAGTGAATTAATTTGTTGGATTAGTTTTATGAAAACATGATTAGTGAATTAATTTGTGCTTTAAGTCAAGATGAACTATTTTAATTTAGTTTAAGAAAACATAAAAGTTATCTCTCTATAATTATTTCATAGTTACACAATAAATTGTGAACTATAAAATTATTTAAACATAAAAACTTAGAAAAACTTGAATGCAACAAAAAATTATAGTAGGTAATTTCACAGTTCCATAATGATTTCACTACCCATTTTAATGATTTCACTACTCCAACAAACTATTTCACAACTCAAGCAAATGATTTCAAAATTCAAGTGATAATTTTTCAAATTTATAAAAAACTACACAAAACATATATAAATAGAGAGCAATGATTTTGCAGTTAAGAAAATGATTTCATAGCCTTGGATGATGATTTTGTAACTGAAAAATATGATTTCGCTATTCTGAAATGTACTTTTAATACTCTAAATAAAAATTTAAAAACTAAAATAGATGATTTCACAAAACACAAAAGTTAGACAATTTCATTATTAGCCCAAAAATTAAAGGAAAAGACTCATTTTCTTGTAGGATGAATTTGAAGTTTTACTCAATGATTTCACTATTTCTAGGCCTGATTTCATAGTTCTAAAGAGCTGAGGTCAAACTAAGATGATTTTATGATTTCTTGAGATGATTTCACATATTTGGTTGATGATTTCATGGTTTACCTCGTCAAATTTGTAGTTCCATAATAATGAATTTGTAAATACATAATTACAAGCCAAACACATAAAATTTAGCCAAAAATCAAGAAATTAAGCTCTAGAATGAAATCTTTTTGTCTCCGAAATGCTCCCAAAATACTCCATTTATACTTATGGGGTGCATTATCCCATCTAGCATGCCATTATGTGATCAATAGGAATCCAATAAGGGAGATTAGTATTGTGTTAGTATGATCAAAACCAAACAAAAATAAACTAATAAAACTAACACCTCAAGCCTAGACATTCAAGGGGCAAAATAACAATACAAGTAACTATCAATAGAAGACAAATCAACTATTGTTTACCTTCCTTGAGAGAAAGAGTTGTATGCTGGCCATGGAGGAATGTGCTTGGTCATGTGATCAAAAAATATTTGGTAATGGTGATCCTTGCATCATCTCTCCTTGTCACCTTGTTAATTTTGGGCTTGGCTTCTTTCTCTCAATAAATGGGCATTATAACAATACACAAGAGAGTCTCCTTGAAGGTATTTTTACATCATAACATTACACCAAAAGATTTTGTTAAATAATGGGTGAACCCTTTTATATATAACCTTTCAAACTAACTCTAACCAATGTGAAATTAAGTTTAGTTTAACCATGGTTAGGTTTGGGAGGGGAAAAGCCACTAATATTCTCAATTAAAAAACATGACTCACAAATCTAGATATTTATTTGATATTTTTTGAGTGCTTGACAACTCACAAAAGATGATGTCATGATGATGTAATCAATTTAGATTTATGAATTTATAAAAAAATTCAACAATTAATTATTTATGGGATTTTCACATATGCTTTTAATTGGGTTTAACTAATTAAGCAATCTTGATCAAGTTAATTACCATTTTTGAATTTTGACAAGTCCCTCAAACATGGTCAAAAAGGTCAATTTGCTAGATCACAACCTGACCAGAGATGAATTAAAAGAAGATGATGATTGCATATAGTGCATTTCCCTAGTTAGGGATACATTGATTTATTTTAGAAGATGCATGTGATATGCATTGATAACCCAGAGCATTCCAGTTATTTTTAGGTTTAACTTGCATTATTTCCAAGAAGTTGCTCTAGTGTCTATTTAGACATGGAAACTGACAAAAAGGAGTGTCTAAAGGTACAAGATTAATAATTTTTTTATAGATACTATTTTTGGTACACCATCTCAAGTGAAAATGGATGAATATGTTAGTGCAACCATGTAGAATGCATGAATGTGTCTATGCATTAATTTTTGTAGACAAAAATGAATATAGTGTTAGTGTGTTGCTTTTGGCCTATAATCCCCATTCTACAACAACAACTTACACTACATCCACTACACTTTATTTATGCTCAAAATGGATGTAAGTTTAATTAATCCATTAATGCTATTTAAATACTATGAATGGAAAACCAAAACCAAACTTATGTTAAGGAGTAAGGGTTTACATCATATTATAATGGGAAATGAAATTGAACCTATAAGAGAAGCAAAAAATGTTAAGTGGTATAGCCATTGTGATAAAGACTATGGGTTGCTATGTCTTTATGTATCTAATGATCTTCTCTTTCACTTAGAACCTACTAAATCTCCCAATGAACTGTGGACCATCTTGAAAAACCTTTTTGAGAAGCTAGATGTGATGAAATGTCAAAAACTTGAAAAGGAGCTTTTCAACCTAAGTCCTAACAACTTTGACACCCTTCAATAGTTATTCACCATGTTTAAGTCTTTGAGATTGTAGTTGAAATAATGTGGAATAGATAAGAAAGATGACCAAATTCTTATTTTTATACTCTCCAAAATAGGTTATGACTACTCAATTTTTGTCTCCACCTTACATTGCTCTAAAAATGCTCTAGGAACTACATATAAAATTCCCTCTTTAGATGTCTTTGTTATCGACTTGACTCAGGAGCAAGACAATTTAATATTGATGGGCACATTATAGTCCATAAAACCTTAAGCCCTAATTGTTGGGAATGGGAAAGCAAAGAATTCAAACAAAGAGAATAATAATAATAATAATAATAATAATAATAATAATAATAATAATAATAATAATAATAATAATAATAATAATAAGGATCAAAAGAAGAATAAAGGATCAACCTCTACCAAAACAACCATTAAAACCTCCTCTTCCAATGATAAACATGAGAAGATTAAGTATGTTTTTCGCAATAAAAATAGGCATGATGAACAAAAGTGCATGAAAAAATAAATTGATAACCTAAATCATATTTATATAAAGAAAAACATAGGTTTTCCTTAATCTATCAATAAAAATTCATCAACTGAAGATTATTCTAAGGCAAAAGGCAAAGGTAACAAGAAATAAAAGGGCAAGGCTCTTGTAGCAGTTACATCTCCAACCTTTTCATGGGTTATTGAATCATGTCCTTCCCACCACATGGGCTATTCACAAGTTGAGTTTTATTCCTTAGATCCTTGTAGCATGCCTTCTATCACTTTAGGTGATGACACTTCAGTAGAAGTTATAGGGAGAGGGTCTATTGAAATGGATGAAGGAAAATTCAATAACATTTTAAGTGTTTTAAAAATTTCAACTAATATCTTATCAGTGTACCAAATTGCTCACATCATTAAGGGCATGAGGGTAGAGTTTTTACCATATTTAGTTATAATTAGAGAGTTTCACAATGATTATATAGTGGAGTGGGTAGGGAAAATCACCAAGTTAGGTTATACACTTCACATTTTGCACATGATTATTCTCCAACTACATTGTTGAATCATTTAGATGGAGTTGGTAAACTTTGGCATGAGGGGTTTGGCTACCTCAACTACATTACCTAGAATAACTCAATAAAAATGACATGGACACATGCTTACCTTGAGTCTATTTCTCTAAGGGTATTTATGAGAGTTGCACCCTTGGGAAGCATCCCAAAGAGAAATTTGACAAAGTTAAATCTTGGAGGGTTTCATAGGAATTGAAGTTAGTACACAATGATGTATCTAGGCCTTTTACCAATCTATCTTTCATAAGGGCTAAGTAAATCAACAATAGGTTATTTAAATTGATAATGGGGGGGAGTATGTCAACAATAGGTTTGAATATTTTGCACACTAGAGGGGATTGATTTGTTGTGACTAGTTCCTTGCATCCCTTAACAGAACAAAGTTGTAGAATGTAAGAATAGGTCCTTAAAAGAGATGGAAGACTATATGATTAAATCTAAGTCATTGACACCATAGTATTAGACTGAAGAAATTAATTATGTATGTTACATTCAGAATAAGGTTCCTCATAAATATTTAAAAGGTAAACTCCATTTGAAGCTTGGAAAAATAAGAAACTTATAATTAAACACTTTAGGTTTTTCATATCTCCAGCTGTGGTATGCATACCAAAGAAGAAATGCAAGGTTATGGAACCTTAGATTAAGCCTTGTATCTTCATAGGTTATATAGATGATGTCAAGGGGTACAACCTTCTTCATCTAAATACACATGATCTGTTCATTAAAGGAAGTGTTCACTTTTAGGAGAGTCCATCAAAATCAACACTTGAAACTTATCCCAATTCATTGGACTCACTTGGATTCAATTCAAATGATTCAGATCACCCTGAGCAAATTTTAGAGGTTGAGAACACTTCTTCTAGTTCTGATAATGAGAGTAGTGATGGGGACTCATCTTGATCCACATCTATCCACACTTTGGATGATGATGTTTCTCTCTCTGATTTATCCACTTTTGGTTCTCTTTAGGCTAGGAAGACACTATAGAGTGCATGTGCATGGGATCCTTTATATGACATGTAGACATGTTGAAAGTTTCAAAGTGGGCCACATGTTTTTTATGCCTCTACCTCAGATCCATAGACTTTTTAAGAGGCATAAGGTATTCTTTCATGGTATTCTACAATGCATGAGGAGTATAAATCCTTAATCAGGAATCATACTTGGGATTTCACTTATATTATGAATCGATCCATTTCCATGAAAAGTGAGTACATGGCCTTCCCTCACAATTTTTAAATGGATACTCTAAGACTGATTATAATTTTAGCAATAGATCTGAAATATTAAAAGCTCCAAACCATGAATAGATCTTCCAATCCTCTGCTAACAATACAATCTCATAATCTTATGGATTTTCACCAAAAGTATCAAATAAAAAATTATAATATGTCTCATCAAATCCCAATCAGGTCACTCCACATATTGTTGAATCCATTTTAGAGTCTAGGACAAGCCCCTAGTTTATACTGAGATGTGAAAATGCCTCTTGATACCTCAAAATTGAAGAAAAATGTAGTCTACTCTTTATCCTTGCATTATCTTCATGAAATACCCCTTTTACAAATACAACATTGCCCCTTTTATATCACTTATAATTTGCATGGTATAGTGATTGGGCATCTTAGTTTTTTACATGGAGGAAAAGGTTTGGGTCTCCACTCCATGATTTGTAAAACCCCCCATGCCTTCAAATGTTGTATTGAGCACTTTATATAGTGCTTGCACCCATGGGTGTAACAGTGGGATCATTATCATTTTGTTAAATTGGTCAGGGGTTCAAAACCTGACTTTATAAATACATGTCATATCTTATCTGACATTCATCATGGGTAATATCCATAAGGCTTTATATAACTTTACCTACCATGATGTACTTCATGGCTTCAACCATGTATCCATTGCTTACTGTTCAAGTGGGTTTTCATGGTGGAAGTTAGCTATATTTGGTCCCTCTGTGCTCTGCATCCATCATGCCATACTTGACATGTTGATGTGGTTGTGTTCATGGAAAATGTATGGTATTTGGAACCTTTAATCATTTAAATGGCATCCAAGGTAAATTAACCATGATCTCATGGCAATCATGCTTGGCATGCACACTGTAATTGGAACCCAATTTTGTGATCAATCTTGTTTCATCTAGGTTAAAATATAACATAGATTATGTTAGGAATTTGGGGTAAATTTGAAATATATCGTGTTGGGATCCATTCAACCTGATCTTGGCTCAACTTCCATTGGGCTCTCCACCCCAACTCAGGTCTCTATCCCGACTCGCCTCCAGCTCTGGTTACCATCCCAACTTGATCAACATCCCAACTTGAGTTGGTATAAAATAATACCATGGAGAATGTTGTGGTGGCAAGCCACATGGTGGATTTAAGACCCACCATGTGGACCACTCACAATTTGACACTTGTTGATGTCCAATTGAATGAAGGATCCATAGTTATATTAATAGTAGGGTCCCCTTCTGAGACAAAAGCAAACTCCACTAGCTATGGTCCTTATAGCTAGACTTTTTTTATGCAATCTTCATGCACCTATCAATTTTGATCTTCATACCCCTGTCAAAGATGAAATATATGAACCAATCATTTTTATTACATGAATTAGGTTGCCACATGTCATAGCATGATTAATTCACTTGGTGTGATGTAATTGTGCTAAGAAATTTTGTGTTGGTATCTTGCCCTATTGACCTAGAAACTTCAGCATGCAATATCCTGCATATATGGACGCCATTTTTTGAATTGTGAAATACACCAAAAATATCTTGATGAGATTTATGTTGTGCCATCGATCAATCTACAATTTGATGACTTATATTTTCATAGTAAATGTGGATATCCACCTAGATCAATCCTCCCTACTAGGAATGCTTTTGGTCCACCAAAAGTTGGTATCTAATTTGATCCTCTGAAATGTTAGTCAATTCTAAAGAATTTTGATAGGTCTTATCAGTCTATTTATGTTCTATAATTTTACCTAAAACACATTGGAACAATTGATTGTTCACTCCTTCTTCATCCTCTATTGTTGTATGACCATCAATATCCTCTACACAAAATTGGAATGTGATGAATTCCTCTATTGCACAGCTTCACAAGAGCCTCTACATAGTAATAGCCTTGTGATCTCTTAGCACATCCATCAATGTCTTCTTCTCTTATATGGCCTTTACAAGAAGTACATGTGGATCAAGTGCTTCTCAGGTTTCTTTAACTATTCTATATAGAATAACACTTAAAGAAACAAATATACCCTAATCTGCATATGGTGTTGTTAATGGAAAATGTCTTCCTAAAAATGTGAGAAGATAAATTGAGTATGATAAACTTGTCACTCAATATTTATCTGTAGGTGACTTCCATAACATAACATACTGTACATTATATAATGCATATATATACAGATACAAATAGTGCCATGTGAATATTTTTACAACTATACACGATGTATGTCACAATATTGTCTGTATGGGTCTTATTCATACATCTAACTAGCACATTATTTATACTAATTTTAAAACTATATAAAAATAGATAATCCAAAATACACCAAAGATTATTTACCAACTATAGGATCCTGGTGTGGGCCTGACTCCTTTTGTGATCACTCTATGGTTCATCATGTGGCTCATCTTCATGTTCTTGATGGTCTCTTGGTAAATACAAGTTTGATGTCTGATTGGAATCATTGTGACTGGGTCTAGAGACCTGCCCCATCTCAAACTACACAATCTAAGTGTGATCCAAGCAAAGCTTGATGCTATCATCTCTGAATGATGCTTTCTAAGAGAAAAGATATAAGTTTCACATAACCATCTCATTCATCTCCAATGGGATGATATCGAGACTCACCATGTTTAAGAAACTATGAATCACAAGTTGTAACAACATATTGACATACCTCAGATAATTGCATTCTATGTGCCAAGTATTTTAGCATGTGATAATGGCACTATTGGTAAGCCTAATTTATGTACTACATTAGTGGTCACATAACCTATTCTGATGTCCCCATAAAAAAGAAGTCTAACAACACGTCCCTCTACAACAACTAGAATATTTTTCCTGGAGGCTCTCATAGATCATAAAATAATATCTAAAGGTCTAGGTGGTGTCCTCTATCAAAGTAGGGATTCTGCATGCTAACTCATACT
The DNA here is from genome assembly GCA_037957365.1 of Torreya grandis. NCBI lineage: Eukaryota > Viridiplantae > Streptophyta > Pinopsida > Cupressales > Taxaceae > Torreya > Torreya grandis. Next base: position 3,528,085 of record JARHVA010000474.1, read on the forward strand.
TAGAATATAAGGAGTCTTTCTTTTGCCCATGTTCCTCTACCAGAACCACCATGGTACATGGTTAGGATGTTGCAACCAGTACTGTTTTGCCACATATCCATGTCTCAAGTAATGACTACATATTAGACTGGTTGAAGTACTATGATCATCTAGATGATGTTTCTTCTATCTTGACTCTTCTTCTATCTAATCAAAAAGAGAACCAACCTTATACTAGAGTTCAATGATCCACTGATCCTAAGTACATTGATGGGCACTCATGTTCACCACCATGGTGTTCAGTTGTGCTATCCATTTTACCTACTCCCATTGGTGTGACATAATCATTTGTATCATTGAGCCCAATATTAGTAGTATCCTAGGTAACTACATCCACATATACAAATCCATGGCTAATCTTGTCCCAATAGCCGCAAAAAGCAAGAACCACTCTGATACCAAACATGATCCCTAAACTAGCACTAAATTTTATGAAAAAAGTTTACGTTGGATCCTTGTAGGCAATTTTTAAATATATTAATAATTATTTCATAAAACAATCAACTTAAGTAAAATCAATGCAAGAAAATACACACCACACTACACAAGAGTTGATTACAGAGTTTGGCAATTACCTACATCTCTAGGTTCACTTATTGTTCGAACTAATCCATTTCCATGAAAAGTGAGTACATGGCCTTCCTTAATGATTGTCAAATGGATACTCTGAGACTGCTTATAATTTTGGCAATAGATCTGAAATCTTGAAAGCTTTGGACCACAAACAGATCTTCTAATCCTCTGTTGATAATACAATCTTTCAACCCTATGGATTTTCACCAAAATTCTCAAATATAGACTTATAATATGGTCTTCTCAAATCCCAATTAGTTTGTTCAACATATCATTTAATTTATCTCAAAGTCTAGGACAAACCATTAGTTTACACCGAGATGTGATAACACCTAATACTTCAAAATTAAAGAAACATGCAGGCTACTCTTTATCCTTCCATTGTCTTCACGAAATACCCCTTTTACAAATACAACATTTCCCCTTTTATATCACTTATAATCTGTGTAGTATAGCAGTTGAGAATCTTAGTTTTTTACATGGAAGTGAAGGTTTGAGTCTCCACTCCACACTTTGAAAAAAAACCCATGCTTTCAAATGCATCAAAAAGCTCTCAACGAGCTTTTCACTATGCTATCTATCAATTTGTAATTTGTCGTCTTCTATTTTTGGAGTAAATGTGGAGATCCATCTGGATCAATAAAAGCAATGTATGTAACCCAATAAGTGTAGTCTACAAACAAATCCATCATTCAATGGATGAGTTTTAGATGAAAATGAATAAAATTAACTATTGATCCACTGCTAAGCCACATGGAATCATAGGAAATTCCAAAATAAGTGCTTAAAAGTCTTTGGTATACTCCATGCATAACGCTTAAGCTACTAAATTCCAATGTGAAGTAATGTCTCCTAGTATTAGGTGTTGGTATACTAAACATTGTGAAAAATGTGAAAGTTTAGGCTCAATATTATCTTCTTAAATCTAGTTAAGATAGAAAAAACAAGTTCAAAGAAAGGATTTTAAACTCTACTAACAATTTAACTTTGTGAGAGCCGAAGAAAAAAAGACCCATATTTTGATACAATAAACATGGATAATAGTTATTAAATGGCATACATCACATTTCCAACATCAATATTTCCACCATACCATTGGTGGTTGAAGCCTTAACTTTGGCATCATTACATTTGGAATAAGCTCTTGTATACCCATAAGGTATATCAAAAGTGAGAAAGTTATACTTTCTTTGCAGAATGGGCCATGGAGTCCAATATCGATAAGAGATAAAATCTCACATAGGCAAAAAATATTTCCTTCAATTATCGAATAGCTTTATAAATACCATGGGTTTCAACAAGCAAAAATTTATTGTTAGAAGTAATAGGAGACTATCAAATGTGATAATTAATGAAAAAAATAGATTTGAATCTATTATTTAAACATTTGACAAACATTTTCATTTTATTTTCCAAATACTCTGAGCAGTAGAAAACCCCTCAATATTTACAAATTTAGAGTTAATGAGCAAAGTATAGAGTCTAATAGTTTTACAACTAGTCTTACCATAAGGTGAATGCAAAGAAATATGGTGTTGAAGTATATTTTTCCAAACTTCTAGTGCTTAAATGGAGAAAACAACCCCTTTGTGCAAAATATAAATGCTCTATTTTCAAACATCAATAATGCCCATGCCCACTTTATCATGTGATAAACAACAAACTTTATAGGAAACCTTATGAAAGACCCGATTTGCCTAGCACTAGTCCATAAAGAGTCTATGAGCAACTTGACTAGTTTTTCATAGGATGCATTAGAAGGAACCTAGTAAGAAGAGTAGTACACATGTGTGGCCACAATAATATTAATGAAAATATGAAATTTACCTACCACGGATGGGTTTGGTAATCTACAAATCATATTTTATTCTACCCTCTGCAAAACATATTTCCAAAGTTATGAAGTAGAGCTTTCAAAGGCAAAAGGGATGTCAAATAATTTGAATGTCTAGCACTTTTATAATCCACTTTAATTGAAAATTAGTTAATCAAATTGGATTTTTCATCATACCATGGGGTAACAATGAGTTTTGGACTACTATAGACTTAATCTAGAGGCTTTGCAAAATGTATTGATGCATACTAGAGTTTTGTATAAAGAAACTTCATTCTCAATAAGATTAAAAAATAAGTTGTTAGTGAAATGACCATTAGTAAGCTAATTAATCCCATTTAAGAGCACGATTATTTATATAATCCCTTTCATAGTTATGCATGCTATAAGATAAGCTAAAGCTTTAGTAATTAAAAAATATAGTGGGAGAGTTAAGTAGCCTTGTTAGACTTATAACCATTAATAGTTTAGAAAATATAGAAAGTTAGATTAACCATCTTAATTCAATTTAAAATTTGATACAATAATTATCACAACTTTAATTGTATATTTTCAAATTTATATAATAAAAAAAAATTTAAGATAAAAAAAGATAAAAACCCTATTTTTCCAATTTTTTGTATATATTTATTTGTCATAATTAAAATGTATTTTAACTAATTACGTATCCACATCAATTCATTTATGTTTGTCACATTATAGGCAATAAAATAAATGATGGTCCATAATCATTCAATTGAAGAATTAAATATATGAATAATTCTCACTAAAATAACATTATTTCAATTAAAGTAGTGCACATTTTCTTGAAGCCCATTTATGTCTTGTTTTCAACTACAATATGATTTTGAAGCCTAAGTAGTGTTCATTGGGGTTCTGTTCCACATTATTTCAATTAGGTCATAAATTGACTAGAATGACTATAGCAAGTTTTGTTTAGCCAACTTTGATTGAACTTGTAACCCAATCTTAGCAAGTCTTTTATCCAGTATTGAGCCATAACTTTGACGGAATGCATTGACATATATTAATATTAATATAGAGATGAAAGTTTAAAATGATTTGTAGTAAAATGGTGCTTGATTAGTATTTATAGTTTTAAATATATAAAAATCATAAATTATTTTTGGGAGGAATAATAATTCGATAAGAGGGTTCTCTCGATGATAGATATGATACTATCCAACTATCTTAAAGTATTATGATGCACAACCAAACATATCAAAATTCTCACTTAGGTGTCAAGGGAATGAGTATCCCAACATTTACACCATCACGCTTAAAGGAAGCTCATTAAAGAGATGAACCAACAATATTTTTTTCATGTGGTTGCAAGCTCCAACCTCTTTATTGAGGAGGGGTGGTGAAATGACTATACAATTAGCTTGGATACTATCTACGTCTTAGTAGCGGAGAACATAAAATGAGCAATCTTAGGCTCAATATTAGCTTCTCAAATCTATTTAATAAAATCAAAACACTCATGAGGAGAAGAGTTTAAACTCCACCAACTATTTAACTAGATGAGATTTGAAGAAAAAGAACCCATAATTGGGTACAACAAACCTAGAGAATAATAGTTAAATGGCATAGACCACAGTTCTAATGCCAATCTTTTCATGATGCCACTGGTTATTGAAGCCCTAACTTGTGCATCATTAATCCATGACAAGATCGTATCTTTTCATAATAGAAGGTATATCAGAAATAAGCATTTTCTTTATAAAATGGGCAATGAAATCTAATCTTGAGAAGATATAAAACTCACATGATAAAAATACCTTTCTTGAAATCCCTAAGAGATTTATAAATACTAGGGATTTCAACAAGTAAAAAGCTATTGTTAAAAGCATTATGGGACCACCAAATGTTATAATCATTGAAAAAAAGATCGAATCTAAAATTTTCACCTTCCTAATTGAGAAATAGTTTTTATTGTGTTTTCCAAATACTACAAGTAAGAAAATACCCCTTAATATTGATAGGGGATGAGGTAATGAGCAATGTATGGAGTCTATTTTTTTTTCCAACTGATCTTACCATAAGGGGAGTTTGTAGAAATGGGATGTCAAAGTAGAATTTTCCAAGATTTGGGGCCTTAAATGGATAAAACAACTCATTTGGAAAAAAAGAGTAATGTTATATCTATAGACATCAATACTACCCATGCCCCCTTTACCATTTATGAGAAAATAAATTTCCATGCAATCCTATGAAAGCCTCGATTTTACTTGGGACTAGACTATAAATAGGTTTTTGAGCAACTTTTCAAGTTTTCCATAGGATGTGTTAGAAGACGCTCAATAAGAAGTGTATTACACATGCATAATCATGACAATCTTAGTACAAATCTAAAATTTTCTTGTCAAGGATGGGTTTGGTAATTTACAAAGCTAATTTATTTTCTATACTCTTTACAAAGCACATTGCCAACATTTTAAAGGAGATATTTCAAAGGTAAAAGGAATGCCCAAGTATTTAAACATCTAATGCTTCCTTGATCTGGTTAATTTTAAAATTATTTAACCAAATCAACACTTGTCTCATACCCTTGATGTAACATTGAGTTTTAGACCACTGAAGGCTCAATTTGGAGGCTTTGTAGAAAGTATCAATCTATGCTAGAGTGTCATACAAGGAAGCTTCATTCTTAGTAAGAGAAAAAAATGAGTTATCAATGAAATGAACATTAATAGCATAACTAATCCTATCTAGGAGCATGGTTCTTTAGATGATTCCTTGCTCAATTCTGCATGCTAGAAGGTAACTAGAAGCTTCTATAGACAAAAATATAGTAGGGGAGTTAATGAACAACTTTTTCTAATAGTGTAGAAAAGATTAAAGCTCTCATACTTGTGATCATAAATGATTAAACAAGTGATTACATTAGATAAGAGGATTTGTACAAAAAAGAGAAAAAAAACATCAAACATTAAAATTTTCACAATGGAAAGAATGCAAGGGCACTTGATATGATCATAAGTTTTTTTAGAAATTAATCTAAGAAACAAAGTTTGTTGCAAAGGCATGGGCCTATTCCACTAGTTTCCACATAATAATATAATTTAGAAGTGTATTTAATTTGAAGTAGTAAGATATGTAATTAACAGTATTTGAAAAAAAAATGAGATTATAAAATTAAGGAGCAGTGCTTATTAAAGATTTAACAAGTAAATATATTCATCTCTCAATTAATAAACCAAATATATATTAGTAAGAAGATTATTTCTCTTATGACATCATTTCTCTCAACTTAAAAATAATGATCTATAAAATTTATATATTACCTAAATCAAATTTACATATTAATATGACTTTTTTGCTTTATATATATATATATATATATATATATATATATATATATATATATATATATATATATATATAATTAAATTAATAAAAATAATAATAAAATATATTTATTTACCATTCGCTAAAATATAAAATCTTAAAAGATACCCTTTTTCAAAAAAAAATCCCACACAAATTAATAGATACCCTCAATATAAATTATTTGATACCCTTTTTTTAACAAATAGAATGCCACAAAATGCATGGCTTATAACCATACCGGTGGCTGCTTTTGGAAGATATGTACTATAACAAAGTTTCACCTTTGAGGAAAGAGGCTCAAAATACTCTAACAATTTGGACCGACTGTAAGCTATATAGATCTCATCTTTAATAACCCTTTTTATCTTATTTTTGTATACATTTGGTGCATCAATTAGAAAATTATGTGGACAAAGTCTATAAATGTTAATATCTATAAGGCTTTGTTGAGAAAAATTCCTAGCGTACCAACTGGATTTGATCTCATGTTGTTTATTTGCATAAAGGATTTGAATACTTGAGATGGGTACCCAAAGAAATTAATAAAATAGTTGGCCATTCATCTAAGCATGTGTATCATAGTCACCACATGAAATATCAAAACATTACTAAGTGGGTGTTAGTGAATTACATGTTATATATTTCTTCCATGTTAGGACTTAATGGGGATGTTATCTCTAGGAAAATCTTCTCATCGTATGAACCTAGTAACCATTAGGTATGAGCATCTTATTAGAATGTTTGGGAACCTAACAACCAATAAGTATCAACAACTTGGGGTATTCTCAAGAACCTAGTAAATGCTAGGTATCAATGACTTAGAGTATTCATTGGAACCTAGTGATCATTAAGTATCAATGACTTTGGGGATTCTTATAAACCTAGAAACCACTAGATAACAATGATGTGGAATATTCTTGGGAGCCAAATGAGTGTTATTAATCCATGACTTAAAATATTCTTGGAAACCTATAAACCATTAGGTATCATCTACTTGGCACATTCTTGGGAACCATTGTTGGCAAAAGAGAGGTGTGGCTTTGCATGCACAATAAACTCAAACTATTTGATCCTAATCACCATTTTTTCCATCCTTCTAACTCACCTTGGTTTATATGGTCTAATTTTTTATAGGGAATTGAAGGAGTGGCAAAAATATTGGATCTTTCTCTAATTACAAAACATTTTCACCTTTGCTAATATGTTTGACTAGTTTATGACAGTCATCCCTAATTTTTTACTTTCAAACAACCTCCCTATATAATTTAAAATTGAAAGGTTTGTTCCTGATGTAAGGAATACCAATACATAACCATATATTAATAGCACTCATCTACACCAATATTGGACTAAGAATCACATTATCATAATCTAAAATATTGTTCCTCGGCTCTTTAGATCCTCTAGGTGGATTAAGTGGTTGGATAATTCCATCAGTTAGACACTAGATTTTCTTAAAATATATGGATAACAAGTTGTTTCTTTATGTTGTAGAGATCATATGGCTTCATGCCATGAATTCATTTGAGTTTCATAAAAATTGGAATTTTCTCCATTTAATGAGGATCTAAAAAAAATATTTGAATTATGACAATGCAATCTCAAGGTAGAGGATAACTATCAACCTTAAGGAGCTTATATACTTACTTGAATGCTCTAGTTAAAAAAAATAGATATAGCTTTGAATTAATTATTACTCTCCTTCATTCCAAACAAGGAACTGATCAATTGAAATCCCTCCAAGCAATGAGTTCTCATATTACACATCTTCCTAGTATTTTCAAATCCTTTGTGTCTCATTATATTTGTGAATTTGATGCTCAACCCTCCACACCTAAATGGGATCATTATCTTTATAATTTACTCAAATAGGTTCCTTGTAAATTGATATAGAGTCAATGGGTGGCATGTGATCAACTTCTCTCTATTGAATAACTTTAAGAGATGGTCATGCAAATTACTATTGACAAGGCCTCTAGTATTGATGGGTTTCCATGTGAATTCTATCAAGATTTATAGGATATATTAGCTATATATCTACATAAATTATACCTTGTATCCATTCAAACCCATTCCCTTGGAAAACTTGTTAATCAAGGTAATATCAAACTCAGTCCCAAACTTGGAGACTTGGAGCTTATAACTAGTTGAAGACCTATTACTCTTCTCAATGTCTCCTATATAATTATTTCTAAATATTTTCCTCTTAATTTTAGGTATTGAATACCTCTCATTATTTTCCCTAAGAAAAATGGTTTCATTTTCCAAAGAAATATACTTGATAACATTATAATTGATTGGGAAAATATGGAATGGATCTAAAGGTCTGACCAGAAGGTTTTGTTTGTCAAAATTTATTTTGATTATATGACATAAAGAATGGCCCTTAATTTTGGCTACACTTCAAGCTTCAAGGTTTATCTCTAGGTTAGTTAGTATGGTTAAAATAATTTTCTTGGATGTAGGTGCCTGCATTCCATAAATGATGTTCAATTTGATCAATTTGGTCTATTTTGATATATACTTCAAGGTTTTTCTCTATCCCCCTTTCTTTATGTTTTAGTTGTTGAAGGCTTGATATATATATATATATATATATATATATATATATATATATATATATATATATATATATATATATATTACAATTCCATAGGGTTTTTCAAAGATGTATCATAAACAAATGGTCAAGGGTATTACACCTCTACAGGGTTGGTCAAGGCTATCCATTTTACTTTTTAAGATACACGTTCATAATTTTTGCATTATGTGGTTCAAAGGGTTAAGAAAAATAATAATTATTGGATCTCTAAACTACTCTTTTTAGCAAGTAAAAAATCATTTTTTTAACAAGGTGTTGGCTATCACACATGTCCAATACTCCTCTTGTTGGGATCCCTCTAAATATGCCTATGCCAATCTAGAGAAAATTCTAAGGATTTTTTTATGGAAAAACTTTGAAATAAATTAAAGTTTTCGCCAATTTTCTAAGGATATCAACTAAAATCCAATATATCTAGGAAGCCTTGGTATTTTAGATACCATAATATAAAGGTATGCATTGTGTGCTAAAAGGACCATACATTTATTAGATGGTAATGACTTATAGAAAAAATTTCTCAAGAATTTTATTAATCAATTAATTGCTACGAGAAAGGAAGCATGGAAGGGATTGAATCTCCAAACTCTCCCACACACTTAGATCCCTGTCACCATTATGGGGACCTTTATTGCTAATATTATTTTGAATGCTTTGGATCTTCTCTAAAGGAAATTAATTTGGAATAGATATGGGTTTAGATCTAGGATTTATCTTAATTCTTATTCTCTATGTTGGTCTCTGTTTTTGATTTTTTTATGAGTTTCAGTTTCTCTTGTGCCTTGTATCAAAATTCCCCATCTATTCATAAAATATATCAAACTCATCCCATACCTATTTTATAATAAAACTAAAAATTGGGTGCCGTAGCATATCTTAAAGTAAAATTCTAGTTACAAACTAGTGATCAAGAATCTATTTTATAAATTTAGAATGTTATATCTCATATCCATCTATGTAAACTAGTCAAGTTTAACACATTCTAGATGGTGTAGTAAATATAAGTGGCCTATTAAGACATCATTTTACCAAAAATAGACCCTCATTAGTTTATCAATTCATCTCTTCACAAAATCTTCAAATTGATTCTCTTAAGTCCAAATGGAAATTTAATTCCATAGATAAAGTATGGACAATAATATATTAGTGTGTGTGGGTGACTATCATTGAGCCAAAACAATCACATTTATTGTGGTGTATTCTTCACCAAGGACTCCCAATTGGTATACATTTTATGCACCTTAGATTGTCACATCATATTTATTTTAAAAAACCACCTTGAATATTTAAATTATATTTTTTAATTCTACAATCTTTCTCAATTAACTTGACATTAATTTCACGTCCTATTCCAACCCTTTTATCTAGAAATGTTTACCTGGAAGATGATAAATTTAGGGGATTCGACCATGATACCTAAAAAATAAACAAAAATTTGGCATATTTTTTGTGTAAAGATTCTATTTCATTATGGAAGAGTAGAAATATACTTTTAATCATGTTATTCTCTATGATTTTTTCCCACATCTAACAAGATTAATGTTATATCTACTGTTATGCTTCAATTTTAAGTTCAATCTAAGAAATTTAATTTTGAGGTGATCCACCTCTAGACTCGATTGTAACATTGGGGAAATTCCCCATTGATATTAGTAGAGTCCCTCCAAACTCTCCTCATTGTCAATCACCTCCATAGGACCATGGGTATAGACAGTGAGGGAAGACTTGTTCTAGTAGTTGTTGTTGTAGTGATTCCGCTTGGAGTTGTTGTTAAATCCTTGGATTTAAGTCCTCAAGACAACTTTAGTGGTTGTGTTGATGGTAATGGTGGCACTAGTGGTAGTGTTGGTGGTAATGGTGGCACTAATGCTAGTGTTGGTGTTAGCCACTCTTGGTGGTTTACACCTTATCAATAAAAATTACAATAGTTTATACATTTTATTTGACCTACAAAGCATAATAACCATAAATAAAAAGATAAAGATAAATAAATAGATAGTTGGCATCTTGGATCTAATTTTGTAGACCCTTAAACTAATAGTGGATAGGGAGGTTTTGGTGATAAACTAGATGATCCTCCACCTCCTTCCCCATCATTAATTGTTCCTCTAACAACTTATTTTTATTTTTGGTTTGTGATGTTTTTTTTATGACTATGGCTTTTGATTATTTCACCTTTTTCAGATGAAAGTGGTTTGGATTTTATTAATCTTATGATGTATTTTTTCTCGGCTTCAAATTATGTGATTGCTTTCATTTAATTTTTTAATAATTGTCTTATATATCCTTTTTTATTAATATAATTCATCCAACTTTTCAATTAAAAAATGATAAATACATCTTAAAAACTACATTTTAGAATTAATAATCCACTTGTACAAAATCCTTATGGTTCCTTTGAAAAATATTAAACATTTTATAACTATTACTACAAGCACCTTATATCACCAAGTAAATCAAATAATTGAATCTCATCTAAAAAATATTTTATAATGATCATCTCTTTAAAAAAAAATTCAAAAGGGCCCACATAAAAAATTAAATCATTTAAAATTAATTTTATTCAAATTAAAAAATATAATTTTTATTATTAATTTATATTTTTTAAAAATAAAAAAATATATTATATTCTCATAAATTCACTTATAACCTCAAAATTGGTATATGTATATCACTTTGTAAAAGATCCCCAATAAGATGTTCATTTAAGGCCAAACATTTTACCTAGGTTTTTAAATATTATCTAAAAGGGCAAGTCTAATTTAGGGCCATTTTTATCATCAAATTATCAATAGAATTCTTATCTTAAAACTTATTGTAATAATTGCATCACATTAATTTGATTCTTTCAATTAAACTTGTGAAATATATATCTCTCTCTGTGTGTGTGTGTGTGTGTGTGTGTGTGTGTGTGTGTGTGTGTGTGTGTGTGTGTGTGTGTGTGTGTGTGTGTGTGTGAAAAATAAAATCTAAGTCACATTAATATTTATTGTCTTTAAGAGGTTTTTTAAATATTTTTATTCAATTAACCTTGAGTTTATTGTGAGTCTTTAATTATTTATAATTATTTAACTTCCTTCCTCATGTGTATTACTTTGATTAATCAGATTTATTTTTTTATAATTACAATTTAAGTGGTCATAAATTTTTTAAGGCATTGGATGCCAAGTGCATGGTAATCTACTTTATAAATTGTGGTTGGGCTTCCCCATTGTGTTCTCAATCTCTCTCAATCAAAAATTTCATGGTATTTAAGGTTAGGCATGTGCTTAGATATGTTAATATTACTAATAAATATTAGATAGTATAAATTGATTAAAAAAAATCAATAATTTTTTATTTTATTAATATTAAAGTAATTTTTTCTAATTAAATAAATAGTCACATAAATCCCCATACAATCTTAACACATTGTTGATCCCAAAATCTACCACTCATTTTTTGGACAACATATGAACTATTTTGGTCCTGAAGGCCAAAATTCTCTCTTCCCTTCTCAAAAATTGTTCTAAGCATTCAAATTCTTCATTATTCAAGATTTTTTAGTTAAGGGACTAGCAGGTTCAAAGGTTCAATGACATCAGCAAGTTTAAAGAGTTAAATGCTTCAACAAAAGTTCAAAGTTCAACCACTTCAGCAAGTTCAATGGATTCAAAAGACTTAGCGAAAAGAAGGAAGATTGAACTGTTGAACTATTGAACCTTGAACCAAAAAAGTTCAAAGGTTCAACGAAATTGGTTCAAGCAGTCAATTGAATGAGCGAAACACAAGATTGAACCATTGAACCATTGGTCAGTTCAATCGAAAGGTTGAAAGGATTCCCCCAAAGCCCAAAGGCAAGTACCCTTGTGGAGGGAAGTGAACAAAAGGCAAGTGCCCTTGTGGAGGGTAGTGAATAAAAAGGAGCCAAAGGATATTCTTTGAAAAGATTTTTTGTGGCTAATTTTACAAGGGAAATCCTTTGAACAAAATGTCTGAAAGAATTCCTTCAAAAAATTTGTCTGAAGGAATGATCAAAAGCTCAAAGGAAAGTGGCTAAGGCAAAGGAAAGATTTCTTTCAAACAAAATGTCTGAAGGAATTCCTTTGACCATTTTGTCTGAAGGATTCAAAGATGAAGGCTGCTCGAAGGACCCTGAAGGGCAGGTAACCTTGCAGGGGGTTCTCAGTGACCAAAAAATGGACCTTTCTCAAGGGCCAAAGGGACACCTTCCCTTCAGGAGGTTCCAAAGATATAAAGCTAAAGGAAGGATTCTACAAACTCCACAGGTTTGGTTCTACGGACTAGTTTCTATGGACTCTGCAGGCTTATTTCTACAAACTCTGTAGGCTGGGTTCTATAGACTCATTTTTACACTCTACAGGCTTGTTTCTACAGACTCATTTTTATGGACTTTGCAGGCTAGGTTCTATGGAATAGTTTCTATGGATTTTGTAGGCTTGTTTCTATGGACTTTGTAGGCTGGGTTCTACAGACTAGTTTCTACGGACTCTACAGGCTTGTTTCTATGGGATTTGTAGGTTGGTTTCTATGGACTCTACAGGCTTGATAAAGATGAAGGAATTTTGAAGCTTCAAAATAATTAGAGAAAACAAAGGCTTCTAAGAAAGAGAATGAATCATTGAACCTTGAACCAAAATGGTTCAACAAGTTTAATGGGTTCAAAGGTTCAAGGAAAGTGAATGAACTAGGAAAGTGAATGAACTAGTGAAGCAATGGAATCAAGGAGCTGAGAAGGTCACCTGAACCATTGAAATAGTGAACCAATGATGTCCTCATAGACGTCAAATTTAGGGTAGTGAAATATCCATTGATTTTCAAATATGGCGCGAAACTTGAAAACAAACTCAGCGACTAGCTGAAGAGGGAGCTAAAAGAGCCAGCAAAAAGGAAAAAGATAGCCCAAGAGCTCAAATTGCAATATGAAAGAGGGAAAGACTAGAAATATCTATGCATGAGTTATTCTAGTAGGTGGAATAGTCCACCAAGTAGATATTTGAGCTTGCAAACATTAAAGGTGCGGCTTGTTTTTCTCCCTTGGAATAAAAGGGAGGGGATAGCCGTGTACATATTTGGTGAAATACCAAATGACCCAAGCCTAGGAGAAGACATTTGAGATGAATCAACATGCCATAGTCAAGGCAAACACCCTATTCTAGCATGGCCCCCTTTATAAAACTAAAAATGCATTCAAGGCATTGAATGTAGCATGGGTTGTTCCATGAAACAAAGTGCCAAGCCTTTCTTGGCTACTATATAATGTAATCTCCTATTTTATGTAAGAGAGATCTTTTTGATATAAAAGCAAAACTCTACCAAAATTGAAAGGTGATTACTGAAACTTTGAGCTCAGATTATTGATCATATTTCTTTATTTGAATGAGAAAGCAGGTTACTTTTAGACTTTGTGCTGTTATAGCTTGTGTCATTTAGGAGATTGTTCTTATGTCTATTTCCTAAATGTGTTCTTGTCCATTTTAATGAAATAAGAAAAACTAGTGGAAGTAATTAGGAAGGTGTCCTAAAGCCAATTGTGGAGAGACTTTGTGCTGCCACTATTGTCTTTAGTGTGTGTGTTTTTAGTTTCTTTCTGTGTAAAGGACCTTGGGATGACTTTGTGCCCTCATTTTCCTTTGTATTTCACTCTTGGGAAGTTGAGGTGGAGACTTTGTGATACATTTCCCTTGGCTGGTTACTACAACCCCTGTTACTAGTTACTTGTTATCTACCAGAAAGAACTCATGCTATTTGCTGCAAGACCACTTCTGAAAGAAGAGAAGTGCCTTCAGTACTTTCACCTAGATTTCTCCTTTATTTGTGAACATCATCTCTGAAAGAAGAGAGATGGATGTTGTTATCATACCCCTGAGTGTTATTTTCTACACACACACACACACACATATATATAGCTCCTCATATTTATAGGGAACCTCCCCTTGATGAGAGGAGAGATTCGTCCCCTTTTGATGTGGTAAACCTGCACATCTGGCTGACTGACCTCCCTTGCTATGGTTGATATGACCTATTTTTCCCATCAGTTAGCTGGTGATAAAATATTCACCCAACAATTTTTTGGCAACTCTATTGGGGAAGTTATGTGTAGTCTGAAGCCTCCAACTTCAGATTGAAGTAGTTCCTATCCTTATCTATTTCCATTTTATATCCATTTCCATTTTATAATCTGGTCTGTGAACCAGAGCCACTGAGGATCAAATGTTTCACTTCTTTTTTCCACTTTCCTCTAGTTCCACACCAACAATTTTTTGGTGACTCTACTAGGAAAGAACAACCAGTTTGTAGCCTCAAGCTTCAAGCTAAAGTAGGGCTAATTCTTTTCCATTTTTATTCTACAATCTGGCAACTCCACGCTATACTAGAAGTGAGAGAGCCCAAGGTGTTTTTGACCCTATTTTTGAGTTAGTATATCAGGGCAATTTTGATTTGTTTCCTCCACAACTTTAAGCTCAACGAACTAGGAGTCTTCCTCCTACTAATACTAGGTCACCAATACAAGATAAAGCTTCTTTTTCTAATTTTAGTAGAGCTTTGCCTATACGTACTCCACCCAGATTTGTTATTCCACCTTTCCATAGTCATATAATGGTAGTTCAAGTTCCCTAGGGTAACTCTTTTGGCCCACTCAATTTAACTCCACCTCTACATGAGCTACCACATAGTTTAAGGAAGAATTTACCCAAATTCTTTAGTGATGGGAGAGTTCATCTTGATGAACACATTACAGCTTTCAGCATAGCCTACAGTGTGGTAAGTGTGGAGTATGAGGATGTAGAAGTCAGCCTATTCATGGAAACATTGCAAGGTGTTGCTACAGACTAGCTATATCATCTGTAGGCCCAGACTGTGACTGACTAGAACACTCTCAAAGCCAAGTTCAAAGAAAGGTTTAAAACTACATAATATGTGCATGCCTTGCTGGCTCAGCTCACACAGATGAAGAAGGAACCTCATGAACCTATGAGGGACTTCATTGCCAAATTTAACAAGCTGAGGAATAAGATTCCTACAATTGCTCAGCCAACACCTAAGAACTTTAAATGTTTCTTCATCAACTCACAATTACCTAAAGTGAGTTTTATACTGAGATGTGTTGGCCACATAAACCTTGCTACTGCTCAAGATTTGGCCACTGAGATGGAAGATAACCTTATCTTGGTAGGAAAGATAAAGAGAGATCCTAACAAAGGTAAATCTTCTTCATCTTCTAAATATCCATCTACAGGAACCACTGATCCAATGGTACAGAAGCTAGAAAATGAGTTGCTTGCTATTAGAAAACAAATGGCACAAGGGATGTCATATACCGCTTTGTACATAGATATACCAAAGAGGACATTCCCCAATCAATCATACCAAGACAATACTACCAGGAATCAAGGGCAGCCAAATTATTTTCCTCCCCCTCAGGGGAAATTGGCCATTGAAGCACCTCCAACCAATTTAGCAGTGGGGTATCTTGAAATAGAATTAGATTTCTCCTTCTAGCTTGAGTTGAACCTAGAAGATGACGCTAATCTCTTCACAGAGGGAGAAGAAGAATTAGTTGGCGACTCCAACATTAGTTTCTTGAATTACCAAGATGAATCCAAAAGTGAAGGTAAATCATTTGATGAATCATACGTTGTATTCACCTGGTTTAAGAACCAATTAGCTTAGCACACTGATAAATAAAAAATAGAGGAATGACCTCAACCTATAATTTGAATTGCCAAATGAGGAACCAATCTACCTTTTCAAGCAAAGGACCCGGTGATTGCTAAAAAAGTAATTACCCCAAACGTTTCTGTACCTTCAACTTTAATTTCATAGATCAGTCCCCCCCTAAAAACTAGAAGGATGAACTCCCTTCCCCTATTCATAATTCATTTCAGACATTTGACACAGTTGAACATGTCAATAAAACTAAAATTAAATGTTTGAATTTGAATTATTACAATCCAACCCCGAGCAGTTGGATAAGTTAGTGGAATGTGTGAGGAATTAAACCATTCCTGTAGGACCAACTATTCTAAAGATGACTCCCACATCCACCTAGAATAACCTTGTCATTGCTCCTCTTACTACTCCCAGAAGGACTAAACCATTTTATGTCTCCCTGCTAATAAATGGACACTAGTTGAATAATTGCATCATAGACTCAGGTGCGTCTGACAATGTCATGCCTACCAAAGTAGCTAAATCCTTTGGTCTCACACTGACCAAGACATTTGGGAGATGTTTCTCCATGGAGAAAAAATAAGTACCACTACTTAGACAAATCAAGGATGCCTAATTTACATTTGCAGTGTTCCCAGAAAAGAGAATCAAGATGACAGTCCTAGTGGTTGATGCCCTAGCCTCATATAACATCCTTCTTGGGCAAAATTTTTTCAAGGATGTTGGTGGTGAATTGAGCATGGACCTATCTGAGGTGAGGATCACTGTCAAATGAATCATGCAAAGGCTACTTCCTAAGAAGGAGGCAAAATATATTGTCACCCAAACATCGGCCCCTGAAGCTCAAAATTTGTTTGAGTCTTCAGGAATGGGTAACTTTTTCTTGACTACAGAGGATGTTCATGTTTTAATAGATGAAAGTCCTATAGGTGGAAATCCAGGAATTGATTCAAATGAGACAACAAAAGAATTAATAAAGCACAACATCGGTGCAAAAGGACCCTTCCCTCCAAACAAAGGAAAATCTTAGAAAGGAGTAGTTTTTGGTGGCATATGGATTCTAGAATTTGATGATAGTTGCTCTTCTACCGGCACTGAAGCCAGGATTATTCTAATATCTCCTCAAGGAGATATTTTTCTTTCTTCATACAAGTTTCAGTTTAACAACACCAATAACACCGTCAAGTATGAATCTCTATTACTTAGGTTGAAGCCTACTCAAAATAAAGGTGTCAAACTCCTTCATGCCAAAGGAGATGTTGAGCTGATGGTTTGTCAGGTGAGGAACTTGTGTCAAACCAGGAACAAAATATTTCACCATTACCACAATATGGTATGGGACTGTATTGAAAGTTTTGATGCTTTCAATATATCTATAGTTCCTAGAGACCTTCATAGTTATGCAGGTTCATTGGCTATCTCTAAGACCCTCTTGGTTCCTCATAAAGACTTTGAAAAATAGAAGTACACTATCGAGCTAGTATTTCTACTAAGTGTGCCTGACAATGCCAATCATTGGTAGGTGTTTGATGATGACAATAGAATTATGTGTTGGATTGAACTAGAAGAATAGTGAATTATTGTAATGGACCATACATCTACACATCAAAATTAGGTAAAAAACTCTTCTGCAAGAGAACAAGGATTCATGATTTTAAGACTAGAAATCAAGTCTTGTTATGGGGCAAGAGGAGAGAACCAAAAGGAATGCACAAAAAATTTGATTCTTGGTGTAGAGGTCCATTCGTTAATCATTGCTTCTAGGGAGAAAGTGGTTTCTTGCTAATATATCAAGACAGAATGCCATTTTCAATATCTCACAGTGGGCGACATTTGAAGCACTTCAATTCTTGAAGTATCAAATAAGATCATATGTACATATGTATATTTGTATAGTCTTTAGTTCTATTTTGTGCTTTTCATTTTCATTTTTGGTGCATTTACTTTTTGGTTAGAATGAGTCTATAGCCCAATGGCATACTTAAAGGCACTGGAGATTCTAGTTTCTACTCCCCTCAGCTATCTCAAAATTTCAACTGAAGGAAGTTCCCCAAATGGAGGCAGCTGTTGTTCCCAAAATATGCCACTCATTTTTGGGACAACATATGAACTATTTTGGTCTTCCAAGCCAAAATTCTCTCTTACCTTCTCAAAAATTGTTTTGAGCATTCAAATTCTTCATTATTCAAGCTTTTTCAGTTAAGGGACTAGCAAGTTCAAAGGTTTAATGACATCGACAAGCTTAAAGAGTTAAACGCTTTGGCAAAAGTTTAAAGTTCAACCACTTCAGCAAGTTCAATGGATTCAAAAGACTTAGTGAAAAGAAGGAAGATTGAACCATTGAACCTTGAACCAAAAAGGTTCAAAGGTTCAACGAGATTAGTTTAAAGTGGTTGGTTCAAGCGGTCAATTGAATGAGCGAAACACAAGATTGAACCATTGAACCATTGGTCAATTCAATCAATCAGTTCCATTAGAAGGTTCAAAGGAGTCCCCCAAAGCCTAAAGGCAAGTGTACTTGTAGAGGGTAGTGAATAAAAGGCAAGTTCCCATGTGGATGGTAGTGAACAAAAGGAGCCAAAGGATATCCTTTGAAAATATTTTCTATGGCTAATTTTACAAGGGAAATCCTTCAGATAAAATGTCTGAAGTAATTCCTTCAGACATTTTGTCTAAAGGGATGATCAAAAGCCTAACAAAAAGTGGCTAAGGCAAAGGAAAGATTTCTTTCAGACAAAATGTCTAAAGGAATTCGTTCAAACATTTTATCCGAAGGATTCAAAGATGAAGGCCACCCGAAGGACCCTGAAGGGTAGGTACCCTTGCAGGGAGCTCTCAGTGACCAAAAAATTGACCTTTCTCAAGGCCTAAAGGGACACCTTCCCTTTAGGAGGTTCCAAAGATATAAATTCAAAGAAGGGATTCTACAGACTCTGCAGGCTTGGTTATACATACTAGTTTCTACAGACTCTGCAAACTTGTTCCTACAAACTCTGTAGGCTAGGTTTTATGGACTCTATAGGCTTGTTTCTATGGACTCATTTCTACAGACTCTATAGGCTAGGTTCTATGGACTAGTTTCTACAAACTTTGTAGGCTTGTTTTTATGGACTCTACAAGTTGGGTTCTACAGACTAGTTTCTATAGACTCTGGAGGCTTGTTTCTATGGAATCTATAGGTTGGTTTCTACAAACTCTATAGGCTTGATAAAGATGAAGGAATTTCAAAGCTTTGAAAGACTTAGAGAAAACAAAGGCTTATAAGAAAGATAATGAACTGTTGAACCTTGAACCAAAATGGTTCAACGGGTTCAAAGGTTCAAATAAAGTGAATGAGCTAGAGAAGTGATGGAATCAAGGAGGCGAGAAGGTCACTTGAACCATTGAAATAGTGAACCAATGACGTCCTCATAGATGTAAAATTTAGGGTAGTGAAATATCTGTTGATTTTCAAATATGGTATAGAACCTAAAAACAAACTTAGTGACCAGCTGAAGAGGGATCTGAAAGAGCTAACAGAAAGGGAAAAGATAGCTTGAGAGCTCAAATTGTAATAGGAAAGATGGGAAGACCATAAATATCTATGTAGGAGTTATTCCAATAGGTGGAATAGTCCACCAAGTAGATATTTGAGCTTACAAACATTACAGGCGTGGCTTATTTTTCTCCCTTGGAATAAAAGGGAGGGGACAACCGTGTACATATTTGGTGAAAGACTAGATGACCCAGGCCCAAGAGAAAACATTTGAGATGAATCAACACACCATAGTTAAGGCAGATGCCCTATTCCAGCATGGTCCCCTTGACAAAAATAAAAATGTATTCAAGGCATTGAATGCAGCATGGGTCATTTGATGAAATAAAGTGTCAAGCCTTTCTTGGCTACTATATATTGTAATCTCCTATTTTATGTAAGAGAGATCTTTTTGATATAGAAGAAAAACTCTACCAAAATTGAAAGGCAATTACTGAGACTTTGAGCTCATATTGCTGATCATATTTCTTTATTTGAATGAGAAAGTAGGTTACTTTCAGACTTTGTGTTGTTATAGCTTGTGTCATTTAGGAGATTGTTCTTATATGTATTTTATAAATGCGTTCTTGTCCATTTTAATGAAATAAGTAGAAATAGTGGAAGTAATCAGGAAGGTGTCCTAAATTCAACTGTGGAGAGACTTTGTGCTTCCACTATTGTCTTTAGTGTGTGTGTTTTTAGTTAATTTCTATGTAAAGGGCCTTGGGATGACTTTGTACCGTCATTATCCTTCGTATTTCACTCTTGGCCAGTTGAGGTGGAGACTTTGTGTTGCATTTCACTCTGTTGGTTACTATGCCCCCTATTACCAGTTACTTTTTACTTACTAGAAATAACTCCTGATGTTTGCTATAAGACCACTTCTGAAAGAAAAGAAGTGCCTTTAGTACTTTCACCTAGATTTTTCCTTTGTTTGTGAACATCATCTCTGAAAGAAGAGAGATGGATGGTGTTATTCTACCCCTGAGTGTTATTTTTTGCATATATATATATATATATATATATATATATATATATATATATATATATATATATATATATATATATATATATATATATATATAGGGAACCTCCCCTTGATGAGAAGAGAGATTTTTCCCCTTTTGATGTGGTAAACTTGCACATCTAGCTAACTGATCTCCCTTGTTGTGGTTGATACGGCCTATTTTGCCCATCAGTTAGCTAGTGATAAAATATTCACCCAACACACATTAGGAATTTTTGGTTCACATCTTTATCAAATCTATCCTTAAGTTATAAAAATTAGTCTTTAGTGGATTACAAAAATAAACAAATGTCAAAATTATCTCCAATTATTGTTACCTAAAGCTCATAGTGGACTACATTAAAAAATTAAATGCCAAAAGTATCCCCAAATATTGTTACCTAGAGTTCATTACTAGTTAGATACTAATTACTTTATTGTTCATGTATTTAAAATATCAAAGCTAAATCTTAAGATTTTTATTTTCATAGTAGGTTACCTCTTATTTTAGATATGTATAAAAATACATTATTTATAGAAAATATATTATTAATCATATCATGGTAATTTGTAGGGATAGAATGAGCTAAAAAATCATACTAAAAATTTATATTTTTCAATTTTCAATTTTGGATTTTATATGATATAATTAATTGAACTTTCATTCTCATTATCATTCAAGAATTTATAACTTTATATTTTTTTACAAAAATGGTTGACATTTCTTTGTTGATATTTTTTCTTCCTTGATTCTTAATAGTTTAGATATTAACAATTTAGAATGTTTATGCTTATCAAAGGAGGAAATCTCATTACACTCCATCATTGTATGTTTTAGTTATTGAATCCTTTAGATATTTTTTTGTTGATTATACTTGTAAATAATTTTTTGAAAGAATTTTTCTCCCAAGGAATTCTACATGGAATTTGATTAATATTCACTTTACAAAAAATTCATTCCTCATTTTTTTTGTAGAATAAAATTTTATGTAATATAATTTGATATAAAATTTATGATTTTTTAAAAATGTCATAGGAGATAATTATCTAATCGAGGAAACCCAATGTTACAATATCATATTAAACTCCCATTTGTATTTTACTTGAAGGATTTTTATGGTCTAGGATCAACTTAAAGAAGATATTAAAGTTTTTATGAATTCCTTTTTCAATTTAAGGGATTAAAATAAACATGTGAAACTATGTTCTTTAGAGAGCAGAAAAATATATTTATTGGATTACTAAGCCTATATCTATAATGAAAAAATAATAAATTTTCTCTAAAATTATTTTAGCTACACATGTTAAGTATTCCTCTTATTAGACCCCAGGTTGTTTCCTATAATAAAATAAGAAATATTCTTAAATATTTCATTTAAACTAATGAAAAAACAAGAAGAATTTCCTCAAAATATTAAATTCCCTTCCATATATAAAATATGCATGGTTCTATATACATGGTTGTGATTGATATTAACATATATGTCATCAATGTTCATGCCAAATGGATTGTTGGGGATGATGATGGGAATGAATTATTAAATTTTATTCTCAAAAAATGCATTTCCTTTAGGGTAAGATTTCAATCCCTCATTTTCTATATGTCTATCAAAATATTAAGTGTAACCTCTCATTTTATTTCAAAATAATCTATTACAATGGTGATTTATATTTAGTCTACATCATAAATATGTATTCCTTTTTTAAGGATATTTCTCTTCTTATTGTTGAATTTCCTCATAAATGGGGTCACAAGTAATCAAGCCATTTATTTTTTAGAAATTAGTAGTTTTCCTTTCAAGAAAAATCCTTGTTTTTTAAAAATTAGTGGTATGTTTACTTGTGACCATTATTTAGGTCTTAGAGAAATTTTTAACAATTAGTTTCTTATATTTTTACTTTTTACTCCCTAATTTTTTGATTAGTGATGTGGTGACAAGTCCCTATAAATATTTTAGGTCTTATATATAGTTTAATCTTATAAATTATTTCAATGCTAAAAACAATAAAAAAAAGCACTATCATTTTACAATCTCCTTTTCATTATTACTCATTCTACTAGTTATCATTGCTTCCTACATATATCTAGTTCAAAGTTACTATATATGTAGTGAGCATAAGGGATATTTGTGCTTTTTATTTTATTTCATGCAACTTCATTTTTTTTTTTTTGATATTATATTAAGAGAATCAAATCATCATTAGATCATTTGTCATTTTTTTAAGCCATTTTATTATGAAGCACTTTTAGTACACAAGATGAAATTATTATGCTTAAATCCTAATATAGTCCTCCAAACTTTGTTTTCTTTATAATTTGGTTTAAGTATATTCCAAAAAAGTGCGTTATGCTACATAAAATTAGAATGAAGGAATGAAAGAGTTAAAACAAGTGAATAAATCTAGAAAGTTAGATTAACTATCTTAATACAATTTAAAATTTAATATAGTAATTATCATAACTTTAAATACATATTTTAAAATTTATATAATAAAAATAATATTATGATAATACATAATAAAAGACAAAACCTTCCTTTTATAATTTATTTATATATTTATTTATCATAATTAATTAAACTAGTTACATATTATCATTAATTCATTTTTGTTTATCATGTTATAGGCAATAAAAGGAATGATGACCCACATAAAATAGCATATTTAATATCTAAATAATTCTCACCTTAAATAATATAATTTTAATTAAAGTTAAATGTTATTGTGACCCCCATCTCGGTATTATGAGTAGTGTGTGTGTTCATATTATTTTATAAGTTTAAGTAGGGCACATTTCTTACACCTAAATACATCTTGTTTTCAACTACAATATGATTTATAAGGCATGCAACCTTCTTGCTTCATGTTATCTGATTGATTATTTTGTGGGTAGAGTCCCCCCTAAGATCATGCTCAAAAAATGGCTTCCCAACCACTAGGTTGGTGTTAAATTGGAGGGTATCCAAAATCTTACCTGGGCCTTTTTTATTTTTCACTGTAATGACCCTAAACATTGCAAGAGAATTCTGAGCCATGGCCCATGGTTCATTAGAAATTCTATGGTTGTCTTTTCATAATGGCCAACTAATTTTAAAGTCTCTAAGTAAGCCAAGATCAAAGTAATGGTATGGGTGGAGTTCCTTGGTCTTCCCCTTACCCTCTAGGGCTTCATTTACTAGCTAGCCCTTATGCTTGGTAAGGTTATCTATCACGAACAACCCAAAATTTTCTCAACATGGCCATAAAAGAGAATTTGCATGAAAGTTGACCTAGAAAGGGACCTCAAGGACTCCATTGAGATTCAAATAGGGCTTAATAGATTCACCTAGAAGGTTTACTAAATAAACTTACCCAATACCTACTTCTAGTGTCAATCCTCTAACCATATGATTCAAGAGTGCCCTCTTATGGTCCCCCCTCCATATTTCTTTGATAAAGTGACTTTAGATAAGCCAATCCCCTAGCCCAAATCTTTGGCTACTTTGGTTGATGGTCGGATGATGGTCACCAATAAAAAGGCTCAGAATAATAGCAAGAATAATGCTAAGGTGAAAATATCCATTTACAAACCTGTGAATATGTTGAACTCCTTAGCCATGCTTTTAGCCACTATCATTGCCTTGCATTCAACCAACCCCTCTTCTTCCAAGCAACCCCCAATAGCCACTACTAAAACCCAGCTTTTCTCTATCATCAAATTCCCTCAGGATATGAGTTTGTTTCTTCCTTCATATAAGGGGGACACTCCAAGTAACCACTTTTAATTTTCCTCTCATACCACCATTAGCAACCCTAAAATTTCTGTCTATTGATGAGAATGAGATAATTGTGGTCAAAAGGAAAGACTTTCTTATGAGATATTCTAGTCCCTCACCTTCTAGTCAAGAGGATTATACTTAGGGTAAGTATCATACATTTTCTATAGGGGATGTAGCCTGTACTTCACAATATTTTGTGAATCACTTTGGACCTTTGGCCAATGGAGGTGATGACATGTATCTTGATAATTTTTGAATGTTTATTTATTAATGGAATGTATGTGGAGTTACTAAACCTAATATGAGATATCTATTATGAGGAAATTGTCAATATTTTGAGAAGATGAATGTGCTTTACCTATAAGAGGTAAACGTTTCTAGATTTTTATTATTCTCTAATCCTCATACCATCTAGCCCATAACTACACCTTTTGTCACATCTTATGAGATAGGTAGAAGTGGTGTGGCCACACTTATCTCTATAGAGTTGGGCTCACATGTCATTTCTTGGGTTACTGACTCCTCACAAAGGGTGGCCTAGGTCCTTTTTGACCTTAGTAATCACATTATGGAGATGGCCAACATATACACCTCTAATGATGCTCTTAATAGATTGAGGTTCTGGCAGTGGCTTGCTAACCCACTACCTAATGCCTATTGGGTACTCTATAGTGATTTCAACATGGTGAAATTCCCAGAGGATAAGGATGGTTACTCTCCCATGCATTAGTGTGCAAGTGAGAGAGAAGCCTATTTTTACATGAGAAATAAGCTTGGCTTGTATGATCCCAACCATGGATGGAAGTCATAAAACCATGCTTGGTTCACCTAGTCCAACTTTCGGCAAGGAGATGACAAAGTGATAATTAGATTGGATTGATTTCTCATGGCAGACAATAATTTATTCCACATCCATGGCAAATTAGGTCCACTAGTGGTGGTTTGCAAGATTTAGATTTTATTCGACCACCAGCCTATTTCTTTTTAGGTGGATAGGAATTATATGCCTACTAGGTCACATTCTTCTCAATACTATCTTAACATGGTGAATCTTTCTCATCAAATAATGAGAGAGTATATTCTCAAAATCTATAATTTGGCTACTCATCCTCTTAGAGAAGTAGGATGGATTGAGTGGTAGGAGAATGCTATCACTCGCACCACTACTTTCCTTAGATCATTTGGTAAAGAAGCTACCATATTCCACAAATGAGAGCATGAAGCTTCATACCAGGAGTATGTGCTTACCTCTAGGGAGCTAGATAATAACCCTTTCAATATTGCTCTTCAAGCTAAAACTACCATGTGGAACCAGAAGCTTAAACTTAAAGACAATTACCAAGAAAGAGGGGCACAAATTAGAGCTCAAATTTGTTAGATGAAAGTGGGTGACAAAGTTTCAAAAGAATTTTTTACATTTTTACGTGCTATAAAAACTTCATATAAGATTAAAAAAATAAAAATAGGATGTGAAATTCTTACCAGACTCCCTAACATCTTAAGGGATTTTGTTGAGCATTATAATAATGTTTTTATAGCATAGCCCAATTCACCTGATAGGGAAGAAGTCTTATTTAAGTGTCTATTGGCCATGTCGTACAAAATTTATTAGGCTCTGTGTGTGGCTTATGATCACCTTCTTGACATCAATGATCTTAAGGAAGTTGCCTTATCCATGGCCTTAGATAAATCCCCAGGAGTTGATGGTTTCCCATGTGAGTTTTACCAAACTTTTTGGGATTATTTTGGCCCAGATCTACATAAAGTCTATCTTGAAACCATGTTGATGGGGTTTATTAGGCCTTACATCAATAAATGAAATATTAAATTTATCCCTAAAGAAAGAGATCTTGAGCTTATCACTAGCTAGAGGTCGATCACCCTATTGAATGTCTCCTACAAGATCATAGCCAAAGCACTTTCTCTCAAGCTGAGACATCTTCTTCCCTTGATCATTGGAAGTGAGTAGCTCAGGTCCATCAAAAATTGATTCATCCTAGATAACATCATCAAAGTTTGGGAGGGCATGGAATGTACCTGGGCCTCCAACCAAAAAGCTTTATTCATCAAGATTGATTTTGAGAAAGCTTATGAAAAAATTGAGTGGCATTTTATTATTGATATGCTCTAGGCTATTAGATTTATCCCCTAATTTATTTAGTCTGTTTGAATGCTTTTCAAAGATGCTAGAGCTTACCTCACCATAAATGGGACTCATTCTCAATGGTTTGAAATTCAACATTCTATAAGATAGGTTAGTCCATTGGCTCCAACTCTTTATGTTATTGGATTAAAAGGTTTCAGCTATCTTTTAGCAAATTTTACATCTAGGCATCTAATCAAAGGGGCCACCTTGCCCAATACCTCATAATAGTTAGTGAATGGGCATTTTGTGGATGACTCATTTTTTATGCTTATAGAAGAAGAAGCCTCTATACAAAATAGGTTTATTTATTTGGACACCTTCTACCTAGCTTTTCATTCCACCATTTAATGGAGAAAGACCAGATGTTACAGACAATCCATATCTCCTAGACCAAGCTAGCTTTTAGACAACTTACTAGAGTTGGATTTCCCATGGTGAGCAATTTAGGTTTTTGGGCATTTCCTTTGTCTTCTAGTCCTCATCAACAGAGATTTAGTGTTATGTCATTCAAAGGGTGGAGACAAATATTTCCTATTGGGTTACTATTCTACATGTTAAGCTCCATCTAAAGTAGCTTATGGAAAACTGGAGAAGCTTCTTTGAGAACTTTTATGGGCCAATACTATTGGGAAGTATGGTTTTCATCAGGTGGTATGGGTTTTGTGTTTCAATCTTAGAGAAGCTAGGGGCTTGGTCTCATTGATGTTAGAATTTAAGGGTTTTCTCTCAATGCTAAGTGGGTTATTCATTATCTTGAAGGGAACAAGGCCTAGAAAATTCTTGTCAAGCAATGTATTACCTAGGGGGTTCCTCTTAGGAGACAAGCTTGTACAAGGATTAATTTTTAGACCATTCTTCTAACGCTAGTCAATATTAAAATTTAGGGCACTTTCATTGTTGAAATCATTTGGAAATCTTGGGAGCTGCTCAAACCCTCACTAGTTTAGAAAGGGGAGGAATTTAGGCTAGGTATTTCTATCAATTCAAATTCCCTTTGGTGGTCTCCTTTGATCAATTTTTATAATGTCCCTTTTGCCCAGGTTCCCTAGATTAAGATCCTTCAATTCTTTAGATGAGGGATCAAAACCATTAGGGACTTGTTTTATCATCAAAATAGGGATTGGATCCCCTGGGATCAGTTTAAAAGGAAATTTAATTTACTCAAAAGTGAAGTTGAATCTATCAAAGAAATTCAAGAAGCTATTCTAGACTCTTTAACACACAAAATTGGCATTTCTACCAGAGCTCTATGGTGGAGGGATTAGAATTGGCCTATTGCCACCCATTTCAAAAACTATACTCCTAGCTTGGGGTATCAAATTCAAAATCCTAAAGGGATTCTGTTGGAAAATTTGAACAAGGTCTAGAATACAATTCTCTCCATTATATTTGGGCTAGAAGATTCTCCAAGCTGTGGGCCATGCCCATTAAACCTAAAAAATCTCATTTTCTTTGATGTTTGCTTTATCATGGGCTCCCACTGGGAAAACAAATCAAGCATCTTGGGGTTACCAATCCCCTATGCCTGACCTATGAGAAACCTTTGTTAGTTATGCATGTGTTTAGTTTTGTCCATATGCCCAGTCTACTTGGATGTGTATACACTCGTTGTTCTAACCATTTCACCTTGAGCCTTTCACCTTGAAAATTGCTCTCTTAGGAGACTCAACCCTTTTGCCTATAAAATACAACAATTGTTGGCTTATTCTTCATGCTAATATTATTTTTTAATTTAGAAAGACAAGAATCATGCTATCTTTAATAAGTATCTTTTAGACAAAATTTTCTCTATTGCTAATAAAGTTAATGTTATCTCCAATTTGTCTCTTCAACTCCTTGACCAAACTTATAAATTCTAGAGGAAATTGTCCCATCTTCAATCATTGATAAAGTACTAGGAAATTAACTCTTGTGCTATTAGTTGAGTGCCTCCCTCACCTACATCTCATCATGGTTTAGTTTTGACATCTAGGTATGGTTCAAGGAGGCATCATTTTAGAGGATAAAGAGGGCATTCCTTATCCCTGCATGGTCCCAGAAGGTCTCTATCAAGGAGAAGCTTATAACATGGTGCCAGTCTAAATATTCATCACCATCAAGATGGTTGGGGTCTCATACTCATCCATAAATAGCTGGTTGGGGGGATCCCCCTCCTACCAAAGACCATCATGATGGTTGGGATGCTTTGTTACCTATATCATACAAGTTTCCAAGGCTGGCTTTAGCCATTTCACTGCATATATCTATTGAAGAAGTTATAAGTGTTACTAAAGACAATATTGGTGGTTGGGAGCCCTTTAACGACTTTGAGGATCTACCTGCTAATGTGGGGTGGGGAGGAAAACTAGATAGGCCCCCACCCTCCCCTCCTCCCACCTCTATGTTCATGATGGAAGCTTAATTATGTCTTTTATTTACCCTTTTTTAGTTTCCAACATTTATTATCTTCATTATACTTTCTTATGGCTGTTAGGCATGGTTTTACATATGAGTGTGACTTCTCCACACTTTTTTTTATATGATTAGTTGTACTTTTTTAATGGTTTAATATAAACACTTTTCAATTAAAAAAAGCTGGGCAAAATTTGACATGGGGGTAATCTCGCGGGGATTCAGTTTAACATTCATAAGGGGGTCCAAAGATTCTTTTAATGAGGTCATAAATTGATTAGAATGACTCTTAACAAGTTTTATTTAGCTAACTTTGATTGAACTTGTGACCCATTTTTGACAAGTCCTTTTGTTACAGATTGAGTCATAATTTTTAGGGAATGTCTCAATATATATATTAATAAAAAATAGAGAGATAAAGTTTAGGATGATTTATAATAAAAAGGTGGTTAATTGGTATTTATGGTCTAAAACATATGAAAATGGGTAAAAAAGTATAGTTGAATATTAAGATTTTCAAAATATAAAACTAATAGTATAGAATATCAAACACATGTAGTACCATCAAACGGAGGAAGCAATAGATCATCCACATGAGGAATATTAGTCCAATAAGAGGGTTATTTTGATGGTATATTTGACATCACCCAATTATCTTAATTATTATCTTGCACAACCAAAAATACCAGCACTCTCGCCTAGACGTCAAGGGAACAAGTAGCCTAACATCCATAGAATCATGCTTAGAGTAATCCCATTAAAAGGATGAACCAGTTATAGTTTTTCCATGTGGATATTAGAAGGAAACTTACTCATAATGCATGGATCACTTCACGAGTGGTTGAACAACTCCTATAAATGCTAAAACTATAAGGACACTTTCTTGGCTTGTGCCTAAATTTAAAATAATGTAGAGGTAAAAACAAAGACTTTTTCATTAGTGTAAAATAATTCTAAAATAATCTCACTAATAAAAATAGTAGAATTCCTAAATTTTTTAAACTAAAATAGAATAGAAGATTTGAAAAAAATCCAAATAAAAGCAATGTACATCACCCACTTAGCATAGTCTCCAAACAAATCCATATTCTCATTCATGAGCTTTGGGTGAAAAGAAATAAAAAGGCCATTGATCTACTACCAAACCCCTTAGCTTTTTGGGCAATCCCAAAATAAGTTCTTTAAAGTATCTTCTTTATTGCATGGATGGTGCTAAAGATGAGAAATTTTAATTAGAGGTAGTCTCTATCAAAGTACCAGGTCTTGATAGACTAAATGCCACAAAAATTAGAAATCTTAGGCTCAATATTAGCTTCCTATATCTAGTTAATAAAATCAAAACAAACATGGGGAGATGATTTTAAACTCCACCCACTATTTAACTTGCCATGATTGGAAGGAAAAAGACCCATAATTTGGTACAACTAACCTAGAGAATAATAGTTAAATGGTATACACCATAGTCTTAATGTCAATCTTTCCATGATGCCACTTGTTATTGAAGCCTTAACTTATGTATCATTAATCTAGAATAAGCTATCTTCTTTGCATAATAGAAGGTATATCAGAAATGAAGAATTTATTTATAGAATGGGTTGTGAAGTCTAATCTTGAGAAGAGATAAAATCTTGCATAGTAGAAATGCCTTTCTTGAAATTCCTAAGAGCTTTATAAATATGAGGAATTTCAACAAGTGGAAAGCTATTTTTAAAATAAATAGGAGACCACCAAATGTTATAAACATTTTAAAATAAGATAACATCTAAATTTGTCACCTTACCAATTGAAAAATAGTTTTTATTGTGTTTTCCAAATACTCCAAGAAAGAAAATACCCTTTAATATTGATAGGGGATAAGGTAATGAGCAAAGTATAGTACGTTTTTTTCCAACTAATCTTACCATAAGGGGAGTTTGTGGAAATGTGATGTCAAAGTAGAATTTTCCAAGATTTGGGGCCTTTGATAAATAAAACAACTCATTTGGCACAAAGATTAATAGTTTGTCTATAAAAATCAATAATAACCATTCCCCTTTTGCCATGCAAGAGAAAATAAATTTCCATGTAACCCTGTGAAAGCTTGATTTTACTTGGCACTAGGCTATAAAGAGTTTTGGAGCAAATTTTTAAGTTTTTCATAGGATGTCTTGAAAGGCACTCAATAAGAAGTGTATTACACATGCATGGTCATAAGAATAGTAGTGAAAATCTAAAATTTCCTTGTCAAGGATGGGTTTGTAATCTACAAAGTAAATTTATATTCTATACTCTTTAAAACACATTGCCATAATTTTGAAGGAGAGTTTTCAAAGGTAAAAGGAATTCCCAAGTATTCAAACATATACCACTTTGTTGATCCACTTCATTTTAAAATAATTTAACCAAATCAGTATACGATCATAATTTTTTTCAAAATTAGTCTAAGAAATAAAGTTTATTACAAAGAGGCATGAGCCCATTCCACTTGTTTATACACAACAATGTAATTTAGAGGTGTATTTGATTCAAATAAGTAAGGTATGCAATTAAAAGTATTTGAACAAAATATTTTTGTGATTATAAAGTTAAAGAGGAGTAGTAGTTGAAGATCGAGTAAGTAAATATATTCATCTCATAACTAATCAATCAAATGTATGTTAAAAAGAAGCTTATTTCCACTATGACATCATTCCCATCACTAAAGTAGAGAGAGGAATATCCCTACCTAAAACATTCACATCCATGACAGGATTTTGCCCCATGAATGTAACTGTCAAACTTGATGTGCATCCATGGATGCTTGATCAATGTTTTACATCTAGAAATATCTCAATGCAATGAAGTCATCCTCTTGATCAAAATATTTCACTTCTCATGGCTTCACACCACACACTCATTCCTCTTGCCTGACAACATCAAAGATGTCATATCTACAATATAAAGCATGGAGTTAGACCTGGAATCCCCATGCAATAGCAGAGGTGAATTTATATGGATTTGTCTCTCCTGAATCAAAAGACAAAGGCCTTTCTTCATCTAGTAGTAATTTTTCATGTAACTACTAGGAATTACTAGTATGAGGGATCGTGGAATCATAAAAAGTAGAAAAGGTTGATGCATAATGACTTGATAGAATTCAATGTACACCAAAGAACTAATTGCTCTCAATTTCAAGTTATGAAGATGGATCTAGTAGAGAAATCTAAACATAAGATAATAATAATTTTATTAAATTGAATTTAGATAAATTTTTAAATAATTATTAAAATTAAGATAATGATTATTATTTTTATTTGATTGGGTAAAATCTAGGTTTTAAAGGGACCTAGAACCACCAAAGTGAAGTACATAAGAATAAATAAGCCAACCATAGTGATGAGGAGCCAAAAGACAAATAACTACTAAGATAAACCTAGAATATTGGATAAAAAACTAGAACTAGTGAAAAACTAGAAAATAAAACATGAAGGGTGATCCCCCTTCATCAAATCTTCAGTAGGTATACCCAAGAGATAGGTCTTCTACCATTGGGGTCATCAACATGACCATCATATGGTGGAGTAACATCTGGGGGATTTATCTTTCCTTTAATATTTATAGCCTAGTAGAGCTTAGTGAGAAGAAAAAAATAATAATTTTAATCCTTGGCATAGGGGAGCTAAGGTCCCCAAACAAAATCATAATTTTTTAATAAAGGATTGCCTTAGGGATATGAGTTATAATAATAATGTCCAATTGAGATCTCAAATCATTTAAAGTTACAAAAGTGCTCATTACCATCATCCAAGATTTAAATTTTAGAAATCCAATTCTAATAGGGTAGGTGTGATAGCCCTCCTCCCCATAGAGGTGTACTGAGTTTAAATTTGAAATCTTGGTGAAAGCTAAAAGATTGAGCCCAAAAAGGAAGATGTGGTAACAAAACTCCCCCAAATAATCAAAAGAATTTAAAAATTTGAAATCAAAGCCTATTAAATTAGTCATATTGGTCTAGAGCCCAAAAGTCTGATCACTACTAAAACTGATAGTCCAACTAGCTTACTTGAACAATCCCATCATTCTTAAATTAAAATTTAAAGATCTATGTTTTACCATGTGGAGATAGAACATAAACCTGAAATGTAGTTAAAAGTAGAGTTTGAATTCTCAAAAAGAGAACCCAAAAAAAAAGGTCACATTGATCCAAGCACCAAATTACTTCCCACTAAGGAGGCCAATGGTTGAAATTATACATCATGGAAATTACAATGCTCCCATGTCCACATCACCCTTCTACTAAGGCATCCAAATGGAAGAATGTGGGATTGATCCCAAGGATAGACATTGAAAGGGAAAACAATGAAAGAGTTTTAAAAATTGAGCCAAGGTGGAGATAGATCTTCAACCTCCCACTATGATATTAATGCCTTTGTTTACCATCTAAACATAGAAAAACATAGTGTCCACATCAAGCAAAAAAAGAATAGATCAAAGACTTCTCGATTTGACTAGGATATCCTAATTCAAGGAGATGTTAGTGTACTCCAAATATTTTGCATCCAAAATAGGTGAAACCTATAATAAATTCTAGAGAAACTACCCAACTACTAAAAAAGGGTGATAGTAGGTTACGTTAACTAGTGTGTAAGAGAGTGAAATTGTGAGGTCATCCAAGACCATGATAATATCATCTATGGAATGGCACAATTTCCATTTCACCTTGTAGAGATGGTAGGCCATAGGAAGTGGAAGGCTTAAATAAAATTTTAACCAAAAGGAAAGAAAATGATCTCAACCTGCCATGGTCCCATCTGAACCTACCCCAACCACCAAAAACATTGTGTTGTTCACTCCAGCCCTGAGGTGACTAAACAACTTTGAACTCACCTCAAAAATTATTGAACCAATAAAGACTCTAGCACCAACAAGCACCATCTTGAGAATATAAGGGACAATAGGATTTTATAGCTTTCTTGCCAACTCAATCTCATAGCTATTCTTGATCAGAACCTCAACTTGAGACTCTGCCATAGGTTCCACTAGAGAGTAGAATCTCAAGTTTGTGCAGGTGGATTTAGAATGTAAATCTTAAGAGGAGGGAAACAAAGGTATCTCCATCCCTATCTCCTTTTCCACCCATAACTTACACTGAGGGGATACTTCTACCCATAAATTATTGTTCTCAAGCATAACCAAAGTAACATTCTTCCTGAGGTCTCCCCACAATTTAGGGTGCTCTCTAGGCTCCACCTCCTAACCTAAAATTTTTTCTAGCAAGTCCTCCATGTCTTCTTTGAGCAATGCCTCATGACTCTCTTCCTATAATAGTTGTAAAATAATTTCTTCCTTGAAAGCATCTCCAGTCATCCCCACTATTTACCTCTAGCAGATCCTCCCCACCCTCTCCATTTAGCAGGGCCTCCCCTCCCACTCTCCATTTAACAAAAAATTTAAATTATTATTAAAAAATAAAATAATTTTTAAATTGTTATTTAAATCATTATTTAATAAAATAATTAAATCATTATTTATTGTATTTTGATGATTATTTTTTAATATTTTGAGTCAATATTTTATTCACACATAAAACTTAGAATTGATTTGTTTAACAATCTTACTTTATAACCTTCTATATTATATTTTATTATTTAATATAGTATGAAATGATCTAATAATAAAAAATCTTAAATCTTATTAAAAATTTAGGGATCATATTTGGAGTTGAGTGTGATCTCCAATAGATTGAGAGCATACTTATTATTGGATTATTGGAGTTAGGTGTAGCCTAGAGGTTAGATGAGACTATCCTTAAAGTGAAGATATGTACTATAAAATAGTTGCACCTTAGAGGAAAGAGGCTCAAAATTATCCAACAATTTACAGTAAATGTAACCTATATAGATCTCATCTTTAATACCCCTATCTAGTGCATCACTTGGAAAATATGTGAATAGAGTCTATCAATTTCAATATCTACAAGGCGTAGTAGAGAAAAAGTCCTAGCATACCAACCAAATTTGATCTCATGTTGCATTACTTGTATATAGGATTTGAATGCTTCAGATGGGTACCCAAATAAATTAAAAAAATAATTGGCTATCCATCTAAACATATGTATCATATTCACCACTTGAAATATCACATCATTACTAAGTGGGTGTTAGTGAATGATATATTCTATGTTTCTTCTATGTTAGGATTTAGTGGGGATATTAGCTCTAGGAAAATATTCTCATCATATGAACCTACTTACCACTAGGTATGAACATCTTGTCAGAATGTTTGATAACTTAGAACCACCAAGCATCAACAAATTGGGATATTCTCAGGAACTTAGTAAATGTTAGGTAATAATAACTTAGATTATTCTTGAGAACCTAGTGATATTTAAGTATCAATGATTTGGGGGATTATCAAGAACCTAATGACCACTAGATAATAATGACTTGGAGTATTATTAAGAACCTAATGACCATTATTCATCTATGACTTAGGTATTATTGAAAACCTAGAATCCTTTAGGTATCATCAACTAGGTGCATTCTTGGGAACCTATAAATCACTATGTATCTTTGACATAGCATATTATTGGGAAACTAGTGAATTCTAAGTATCTATGACACAATGTATTCTTGGGAACATATATACTACTATGTTTATTTGACTTGACATATTCTTGGGAACCTAGTCACTAAATAGGTATATGTAACTTGGCATTGATAGATATCTCGTTATGGGCCCATATGGTGATTTTAATGTCAAACTATATTTTGCTTACAATCAACCATGTGAAAATGAATAAGTATATAGAGAACATACTTAGGCTGTATAAGAGTAATCCTTGAGTCAAACTGAGAAATATGAATCCCAAGGAATTAGTGTAACAAGCCCAAGTTTGTCATGTAAAATTTATCTTGAAGAGCCATTTTCATCTCCACAATGGATGAATAAGAGCTACCAATGATCAAAATATCATCAACATAAAGAACCAGAATCAATAATGAATCATCCTATTGCAAGAGATATATGTTTAGATTTGAATGGCATCTAGTGAATCCTATTAAAATAAGAAAGGAATCTATTTTTGTATACTAATCTCAAGGGGATTTTTAAAGGATATAGATGGATTTATGGAGTTTGCATAACGAGGAATAATCCTCAACAAATTTGAGAGGATTCCCCATGTGAATCTCCTCCTCAAGATCACTATGAAGAAAGGCACTCTTCATGTCTATCTAATGAACATCCTTATGATTGGTTATGAAAATAGCAAGTGTGCATCTGATAAAATTCATTTTTATGACTAGTGTAAAGGTATCTATGTAATCGATGCCAAGCACCTATGAGAAACCCTTGGTGACTAACTGTGCCTTGAAATTGTCAATGGACCTATTAGCTATGTATTTAGTTTGATTTATCCATCTACATCAAACTATCTTTATTCCCTTAGGAAAAAGTGTCAATTTCCAAGTATGATTCTTGATTAAGGATTTATACTCCTCATGCATTGTATAATACCATGCAGGAATACCTTATGCCTCTTAAAAAGTCTGTGGATTTGAGGTAGATGCATAAAAAACCATGTCACCCACTTTGAAACTTTTAACATGTTTGCATGTCATATAAAGGATCCCTAACCCATGTGCATGCACTCTGTAGTGTCTTCCTAGCCCAAAGAGAACTAGAAGTGGATGAATCAGAGAGAGAAACATCACATCCAAAGTGTGGCTAGATGTGGATCAAGATGAGTCCCCATCACTACTCTCATTATCAGAATTAGAAGAAGTGTCCTCAACATCTAGAATCTACTCAAGGTGATCTAAATCATTTGAATTGAATCCAAGTGAGTCTAATGAATTGGGATAAGTGTCAAGTGTTGAGTCTGATGGACTCTCCTAAAAGTGAACACTTCTTTTGATGAATAGTTCATGTGTACTTAGATGAAGAAGGTTTTACCCCTTGACACCATCTATATGACCTATGAAGATACAAGGCTTAATCTAAGGTTCCATAACCTTGCATTTCTTCTTTGGTATGCATGCCATAGCTAGAGATATGAAAAACCTAAAGTGTTCAATTACAAGTTTCTTATTTTTCCAAGCTTCAAATAGAGTTTTACCTTTTAAATCTTTATGAGGAACCTTATTTTGAATGTATCATACATAATTAATTACTTTAGCCCAATACTATTGTGTCAATGACTTAGATGTAATCATATAGTTTGCCATCTCTTTCAAGGACCTATTCTTACATTCTAAAACTTTGTTATGTTAAGGACTATAAGGAACTATTTGCTGCAAATCAATTCCCTCTAGTTTGCAAAATAGTAAAACCTATTATTGACATACTCACCCCCATTATAAATTCAAACAACCTATTTTTAATATACTTAGCCCTTATGAAAGATGGATTGGGAAAAGGCTTAGATATATCATTGTGTACTAAATTCAATTCCTATGAATCCATCCAAGAATTAACTTTGTCAAATTTCTCGTTGGGATGCTTCCTAAGGGTGAAAATCTCACAAAGACCCTTAGAGAAATAATCTCAAGGTAAGTATGTGGAAATGTCATTTTTATTGAGTTGTTCTAGGTAATGGTAGTTGAGGTAGCCAAACCCCTCATGCCAAAGTTTACTAACTCCATCTAAATGAGTCAAAAATGTAGTTGGAGAATAATCATGTGTAAAATGTGAAGTGTATAACCTAACTTGGTGATTTTCCCTACCCACTTCCACTATATAATAATTGTGAAACTCTCTAATTATAACTAAATCTGGTAAAAAATCTACCCTCATGCCTTTAATGATGTGAGAAATTTGGTACACTGATAGGATATTAGTTGAAAGTTATAAAACATTTAAAACGTTATTGAATGTTCCTTCATCCATTTCAATAGACCCTCTTCCTACAAATTCTACTAAAGTGTCATCACCCAAAGTGATAGAAGGCATGCTACAAGGATCTAAGGAATAAAACTCAACTTGTGAATAGCCCATGTGGTGGGAAGCACACGATTCAATAACCCATGAAGAGGTTGAAGATGTAACTGCTACAAGAGCCTTGCCCTTTTCTTTCTTTTTACCTTTGCCTTTTGCCTTAGAATAAACTTGAGTTGATGAATTTTTCTTGATAGATCGAGGAACACCTATGTTGTTATTTTATGTAAAGATGATTTAAGTGATCAATTTATTTCCTCATGAACTTTTGTTCATCATGCCCATTTTTATTGCAATAAGCACACTTAACCTTCTCATGTTTATCATTGGAAGAGGAGATTTAAATGGTTGTTTTGGTAGATTTTGATGCTTTATTCTTCTCTTGATCCTTATTATTATTATTCTTCTCTTTGTTTGAATTCTTTTCTTTCTTATTCCCAAAAATTAGGGCTTAAGGTTTTATGGACTGGAATGTGCCCATCAATATTAACTTGTCTTGCTCCGGAGTCAAGTCGATAACAAAGACATCTAAAGAGGGCATTTTATATGTAGTTCCTAGAGCACTTTTAGAGGCATTTAAGGTGTAGACAATAATTGAGTAGTCATAACCTATTTTGAAGAGTATAAAAATAATAAGTTGGTCATCTTTCTTATCTATTCCATATTATTTAAACTACAATATCAAAGACTTAAACATGGTGAAGAAATATTGAAGGGTGTCAAATTTGTTAGGACTTACATTGAAAAGCTCATTTTCAAGTTTGTGACATCTCATCACATCTAGCTGCTCAAAAAGTTTTTTCAAGATGGTCTACACTTCATTGGAAGATTTAGTAGGTTCTAAGTGAAAGAGAAGATCATTAGACATATAGGCTTATCACAATGGCTATACCATTTTAACTTTCTTTGCTTCTCTTCTAGGTTTAGTTTCATTACCCATTATAATATGATGTAAACCCTTGCTCCTTAATATAAGTTTCATTTTGGTTTTCCATTCATAGTATTTAAATGGAATTAATGGATTAATTGAACTTACATCCATTTTGAGCATAAATGAAGTGTAGTGGATGTAGTGTAAGTTTTTGTTGTTGTTGAAAGAAAGAGTGACTCAAAACACAATACACCCCCCATAAATTATGAAATAGTGAACCCATCACCCCTAGAGTGTTTAAAACTATGCATGCTTAAAATATGTTAGGCATGACCAAGAATGCATTTAGAGAAATTAGTGGAAGTTTTAGAAAAGACAAGATATAAAAATCAAGAGGACATTAGGATCAGTCGATAATGAGTCCATGGAAAATAAATTAAGAAGTGACCAAGAGAGATAAAATAGATGTTTTGAAAGTGATGGGGTTTGGCCACTTGCCAAACTAGACCTCACCTTCCAGTGTTTGACTAGTGAGGATATCAAGAGTTTTTAAAATCAATAATAATTTCTCATCTTTTGATAATGCTCACAATTTAATATTGTTTATGTACTAAAAAAATAAAAATAAAAATCTTTCCTTTTATAATGTATTGTTTTTATTTTACAAAAATCAAAATTAACCTTCAGATATAATCCCCACAATTTATCATTTTATAAAAAAGCATAGGAAACTCCTTTCTTAAAAAAATTAACCTCCTTCATTTACAATAAATATTCCCCCTTTTTTTTAAAGAGAGCCTATCCAAATGGTCAAAAAGGCAAAACCATCAACTAAATCAAAAACCATTATCTTTTTAGAAAGGTGGTTTTATAACCAAGAAGAATGGTTTTACTGAAATATCAATCTAGAAGACACTTAGAGGGAGGTCAAACTAGATTTAATGTAGTCTAATGGATATTTGGTGATCATGAAATAATTTTTATGAGATGGCAGGCCATGTGGAGGCTGTGGTCAAGCCACAATAAGCTATAAAATATGCCAGGGATTGCATGAGCAGAGGTTTGCCTTGGATGGTGAGTAGAAGGAGAAAAATGCCTTTGGACATGCTTGCATAGATAAACATGCCATAGATAATAAGGTTAAAGGATATAAAACATTTTATCATGATATGTAGGGATTATAAATTCCTTGTATAGGCCATGTGAGTAGAAAAATGCCTTGGATTAGGGATCATAGGTCATGGGAGCTTCAAATGAAACATAGGGTGCTTAGAGAATAAAAAAACTATCATTCAGATTCAAGCATGTGTTGAGCTCAAACCTAAAAGATTCATGGCCACCCAAATATATTACACTCCATAAGTTGAATGCCCTACTCAATATGCAGGTAATAAATTGCTAAGAGTCAAGATCTACAAAAACTACCTTATGTAACTAATTCAATATATTTTAATAAAAAAAGTCCCTTAAATTTTTTTTAGTTGCATGAGGTTTTTGATATTTCAAAAATCACCTAAATTTTTTTCAAACCCTAAAAAAAACTCACAAGACACTCAAGATTTCAAAATAAATATAACATCATAATAACCAAACATATGATTATCAAGGTGGCTCTAATACCATATTGGGGTTAAGTTTAGGTTCCATATACATCAAATGCACAAGCTAATTGATTACACAAACCAAGTAAGTGCATACCACATAGTATTTGATATAAAAATGTGAGAATATTACACAAGATAAGATAGGAGCCAAAACCCACACTTCATTAGCCAAGCTCATAAATGTGAAAAGTACATATTGGAGAGTACTAATTAACTCCACCATAAAGGTGATAAATAAATTACTAAAATAAAATAGTAACTCTTTCACAAAAGGTGGTCAATAGGGCCAAGAATAGAGGAGTAACTATCCATACTTAAAATAGCCAGTCAAGGGAGTTACTTCCTAGTCAACTGGTCGGCATGCACATATAGGCAAATTTCTCAATGAAAGTATGAAAACTCCAAGTGAGGGGGAAAATACCATAATAAATAAATATGGAAAAAAATAAAACCCCTAATCTAACATTCATGATCAGTCTATTTATCTCTAATACAAGGGAAAAAGGTGTGATTGTGGTAACATAAGTCGCATTATGACCCTTGCATGTATCTAACCACCAATTTATGTTTATTTTACTTGTGGTTAGCTTTGTATATGTCAAAAGTGATAAAACACTATATCTGATTATGACCATGTAAGTGCAAACAATTTTAGGCACATTTATGCATAATCACCCTAATTCACTTCAAATCAAGCCAAAGTGGTGTAATTGGGTTAACTAAGTCACACTAGTGACCCAACACACCCAACCACCCCTTTATGTTAAGTTCACTTATGATTAATTCCTTCATATACAAAAATCCACACAATAACACCATATCCACTTGTGACTAGGATAAATGTAGATGATTTGGAGCACATATATGTGAGATCACCCAAATTCACTTGAAATCAAGTCAAATTGGTATGATTAGGGCAACATGGGTTGCATTTTTAACCTAAACATATCCAACTACCCCTTTATGTCATTTTTACTTGAGATTCTTGGGATTATATGAAAAAAGCAACATAATAACACTATATTAATTTGTGTCTACAAAAATTCATGCATAGACACATTCATGCATTCTACATGGTTGCACTAACAGATTCATCCATTTTCACTTGAGACAGTGTACCAAAAACACTATCTATAAGAGAATTATTATTCTTGTACCTTTAGACACTCCTTTTTGGCCATTTCCATGTCTAAATAGACACTCTAACAACTTCTTGGAAATAATGCAAGTTAAGCCTAAAAATCACTGGAATGCTCTGGTTCATGAATGCATATCACATGCATCTTCTAAACTGAATCAATGTATCCCTAACTAGGGAAATTCACTATACTCAATCATCATCTTCCTCTAGTTCATCTCTGGTCAAGTTGTGACCTAGCCAATTGACATTTTTGACCATGTGTGAGGGATTTGTCAAAATTCAAAAATGGCAATTAACTTGAGTAAGATTGCTTAATTGGTTAAACCCAATTAAAAGCATAGGTGAAAATCCCATAGCTAATTAATTTTTAATTTTTTTTTAGAAATTTATAAACCTAGATTGATTACATCATCATGACATCATCTTTTATGAGTTGTCAAGCACTCACAAAATATCAAATAAATATATATATTTGTGAGTCATGTTTATTAATTGAGAATATTAATGGCTTGTCCCCTCCCAAACTTAGCCATGGTTAAACTAAACTTAATTGCACTTGGGTTAGAGTTAGTTTGAAAGGTTATACATAAAAGGGTTCACCCATTATTCAGCAAGATCTTTTGGTTTAATGTTATGATGCAAAAATACCTTCAAGGAGACTCTCTTGTGTAGTGTTATAGTGCCCATTTATTGAAATAAAGAAGCCAAGACAATGCCAAGCCCAAAATTGCCAAGGTGACTAGGAGAGATGATGCAAGGAGCACCATTGCCAAAGATTCTTTGATCACATGACCAAGCACATTCCTCCATGGCCAACATATAACACTTTCTCTCAAGGAAGGTAAATAATAGTTGATTTGTCTTCTATTGATAGTTACTTGTATTGTTATTTTGCTCCTTAAACGTCCAGGCTTGAGGTGTTAGTTTTATTAGTGTTTTTTTTGTTTGGTTTTGATCATACTAACATAATACTAATCTGCCCTCTTGGATTCCTATTGATCACATAATGACACACTAAATGGAATAATGCACCCCACAAAAATAAATAGAGTATCTTGGGAGCATTTTTGAGACAAGAAGATTTGATTCTAGAGCTTAATTTCTTGATTTTTGGCTAGCTTTTATGTGTTTAGCTTGTAATTGTGTATTTACAAATTCATTATTGTGGAACTATAAATTTGATGAGGTAAACTATGAAACTATTGACCCAATATGCGAAATCATCATGAGAAATCATATAATCATCTTGGTTTGACCTTAGCTCTTTGGAACTATGAAATTAGGCTTAGAAATAGTGAAATTATTGAGTAAAACTGCAAATTCATCCTACAAGAAAATGAGTCTTTTCCTTTACTTTTTGGGCTAATAATGAAATTCTCTAACATTTATGAAATAATCTATTTTAGTTTTTAAATTTTTATTTATATTAGTAAAAGTACATTTTAGAATAATGAAATCATATTTTTGGGTTAGAAAATCATCATCCAAGGCTACAAAATCATTTTCTTAATTGTGAAATCATTTTCTTAACTACAAAATCATTGGTCTATATTTATATTTGTTTTTTTTAGTTTTTTATAAATTTGAAAAATTATCACTTGAATTGTGAAATCATTCACTTGAGTTATGAAATAGTTTATTGGAGTAGTGAAATAACTAAAATGGGTAGTGAAATCATTATGGAACTGTGAAAGCGCCCACTATAATTTTTTGTGGCATTCATGTTTTTTTGAGTTTTTATGCTTAAATAATTTTATATC
Organism: Torreya grandis; assembly: GCA_037957365.1. NCBI lineage: Eukaryota > Viridiplantae > Streptophyta > Pinopsida > Cupressales > Taxaceae > Torreya > Torreya grandis. The sequence goes on from JARHVA010000474.1 coordinate 3,571,223, forward strand.
TCACAATTTATTTAGTAAATATGAAATCATTATAAAGAGATAACTTTTATGTTTTATTGAATTAAAAAAGTTCATCTTGACTTAAAGCACAATTTAATTCACTAATCATGTTTTCATAAACCTAAGCCAATAAAGTAGAAGTTTGGGCAATTCAAATTTTACAACAAAGGTTAAAAATCATTCAAATTTGGTTAAGGTGTTAAAAATTCACTTAAAATTTTGTATTTTCACATTTTAAAATCTTTTACAAGTGCAAATATGACCAAAGGGCCAAAAATTTCAAACACATTTTAATTTGGTGTTAGTAAAAATAACTTACATATTTAGTAAGAGATCTTAAGGGTTTTTTTAATTATTGTTTGTTTTTTAGTTAGATTGAAATTTCTTAGATTAGATTCTTCAATTTTGGAAAATATAAACTTCTGCGTGTACCCTCTCACCCATCCCTTTTAGGAAACTTAGGTGATTAAACACACTTAGTTTATTACCATTTTCTGTAAAGTTGTGTTAGGAAGAATTTTGTGTATGCTCTCCCCAAGATATAAGCAACTTTAGTGATTCAATAGGAACCTCTAAAGTCTTTCACTTTTTTTTTTTTTTTTTTTTATGCATTTGGCTTGTGGGTGGGAGTTCATCACCTCCTTATGAGTTCTTTGAGGGTGTGTTGACTTGGGGTTTCATCTCCTAGCATTATACTAACCCCACTCCATGGTAGGGTATACAAATTAGGAAAACTATTGAATAATATAGTGGTGAGAAATTATCCTAACCATCCCAATAAGTACTTGGGTCATACGAAAGCTAGACATCAAAATCCACTAAGTAGTACATGAATTGAGTCACTATGCAAAGGAATAGACCTTTGCATAGTAAGCTAGATAATTTGGACTTAAATGACATTGTTATGCCCTTATGATAGCCACACTTGGGTCCATATATTACATGTGAAACTTATATATTTTTATTTAAACCCCACTTACTATAGAATTTCATGCCAAATACCGAGTGCTCCTCACTCTAATTTCATACCATGTACCAATGCTTGAGGGACAAAGGGGGGCATAAAAATTCTACCTAAACCTATTATTTAATTTTTGGATTAATACCTAATTCCTCCCAAACATTGGTATATGGATGGAAACTTTAGTTAAAGCTACACATACATGTGTCAGTTATAGGGATAGGACAAGCCATTTATGTTATTTATATTTTCTTTGATTTACACATGTTTTGAGACTAAAAATTATTTGTTATTTAAATATAAGTTATAAATCATCACATATTTTTCCACCAATTTAGCCTAAGAAGTGTTATTATATATGTTTGGTGTCACACTTTTACCTTAGACATTTTATCCCAAAACATTTGTGTGTGTCACTTATTTAAATAGGGCATTGTTATGCTACCCATTTCATCTCAAACTTTTACCTTGAATTTTTGATTCCAAAACCATTGTCATGAATTTTTATTAAAGTAGCATTGTTACATTATTCATCTTATTTCAAATATGTTGCCTTGTTTCAATCCAAGTTCCAAATCATGTGTACCTTTGATCTATATTTGGTGTCATTATGCCATCCATTTGGGTTTAGGATGTTCTCCATTTGAAAAATCCATGTCTTTTAAACTAATTTTAGAAATTGTCTTACAAAGTTAAGATTCAAAATTGATCAGTCTACACTTATGTATTACTTAATTTTGGCTTGGGTGTTTACCTCTCACCTTTGAATTGTGAAAATTGGACTAGTTCCTTGCTTGCTTTGAAGACCCCTTTTATCTGGATGTAGAAAGTGGTATATTTTCATGTGCCTCGAGTTGATTTTTTGGCTTGGATTAAGGTTGCATATCACTTTTTGAGTATTGTTCTAAGCACAGTTAGTTTAAATTGGATCCTTACTTATCACTTGTGCTTGAATTCTTTAGTCATCACTCTTATTTTCATTACTTAAGATTGAATTTCCAAATTAGTTTTAGGCATGTGCCTTAAGTGAATGTTTTCATCCTAAGGTTAAGATGATTTTTAAATCGATGTGATAAGATTGAGTCAAAGTGATTTGAACTATTTGCCTTAGAATTTAGATTAATTAAAGTTTTTATCTTGACCTAGTTTGTTTTAAAAGTCTAACTTTGAGCCTTCTTACCAAAGACCTAGAATTTGCCTTATAGTTTTTGGACCTAGTTTGTTTTAAAGTCTATCTTTGTGCCTTCATACCAAACACCTAGAATTATATTGAATTTTTTAGTTTTAATTCATTTCTTTTGAGTCTATCTTTGTGACTTGTTTCCAAATACCTAGCACTAGTTTCATTTTTAGACCTAGATTAGATTTGTTTGAAACACTTTTCCAAAACTAGGATTCAAATTTTCCTTTCATTTGACCATTTGGATGCAAGACCTTAGAGCTTGGATATATTTTATAACAAGCTTAGAATTGATGATTTTTTATAAATAGCTCCATTCTAGGATAAGTTTAAATGATTTACAATAATAAACCAAAATTTCCATTTAGACCAGGTTTTAATATGTACCAATCATCAACTAGTCCTTTTAGACTATGTTTGTGAATTTTAGACCCTTTCTTCATGATACCTAGTCATAGATTTGAACATGCCTCGATTGAGTTTATTTTAAAATGCCTATCCCATGTTTATTTTCAAGAATAATTTCACTTTGCCTATACCAATGCAAAGTTCCATGGACCACATTCAAGACCATTTCCATAGACCAAGACCACCCTCTTTGGGATAATTACTAAATATAGCCATGTCAATTATCATATGTCAAGACCAACCTTATTTTGGCTAATTAAAGAACCAAGTTTTCCCTTTCAATGGTAATGGTGCCTGATCCACTACCTATGCCAATAATATTCCTTTAGCCTGCATGAGCAACTAAGTTCTGCAGTGCCCAAGGATTAACATTACAGGCCCTCATCCTTCATCCTACATTAGTAACAAAGCTTTGCATATCTCATTCATTACCATTCCAAGCCCTCATTATTTGGCTTGCATTAACAACCAAGCTTTATAGTTCCCATTCATTACCATTCTAGGCCCTCATCCTTCGATCTGCATTAGAAACGAAGCTTCGAAGTACCCATTTATCAACATTCTATGCCCTCATCCTTTGGATTATGTTATCAACCAAGATTTTTAATGCCCATTCATTACTATTTTAGGCCCTCCAAAATCCAATAGCTTATTATCTTAACAAGGTTATGTAATTGCAACTAGACCTTATGAAATATTTTCTAGGAATGGAGGTTTATCAAAGTGAGAATGAAATTTTGATTTGTCAAACAAAGTATGCCAAAGATATGTTGAATAAATTTGATATGGTTGGTTGTAAACCAGTCTCCACTCTAGTTTCTCATAGATTTGTGTTATGTAGAGATGATGTGTTGAAATAGTTGATGAGACAACTTATAATAGCATTGTTGGAAGCTTGATGTTTCTAACTCACATAAGACCTAATATTGATTCAATTTCACTTGTTTCAAGGTACATGATAGAGCCATCAAAAATACATATGAAGGTAGCCAAGAGAATTTTGAGGTATGTGAGAGGCACTCTTGATTTTGGTACTCATTACTACACTTCGAAAAGGTTCAATCTTATTAGTTTTGCTAATTTTGATTGGGGAGGTAGTTTTGATGACCGAAATTCTACATCTAGTAATTGATTTTATTTTGGTTTTGGTTTGAATACTTGGATCTCAAAAAGGTAAAGTATAGTTGCCCTTTCTTCTACAAAATCAAAGTATGTTATAGTAACTTCAGCAAGTACATAAACATTATGGCTTAGAAAACTTCTTGAATAAATTGGAGAGATACAAATCCAACCCATAGTGATTTTTTGTGATAACATTAGTGCCATAAAATTGGCCAAGAATCCATCCATCATAGTAGGAATAATTTTTTGTTTTAAAGAATCATTTTATTCAAGATTTAGTGCAGAAGAAGGCAATAAAATTGAAATACATCAACACTAAAGAATAGTTAGTAGATATCTTCACTAAGGCAGTTACAAAGGATCAATTTTTGATACTTAGAGATCATATTATGAGCCCTCTCAACATCAAGGGGGAGTACATTGAAAAGTGATGCTGAAGAGCTAGTTCCACCATGGCCATGCTGCAGTTCACTCAATTCTATTTTTAGACTATTAGTGTAGATTTAGTTTGCATGAACAATTTTTGTGGAGCTAAATTTAGAAAGTTAGTTAATTTTTATCTAATATATTTTTAGAAAAATAAATCGTTAGAAAAGATAGAGTTAGCTTTAGTTGATATTACATGTAAATTTTTATTTAGATAAATTTAAAATATTTTATTTATTAACTAGAAAAGCATGTTCACATTCAATTGTTTTAATATATTGTAATTGATCTTTATTTTCAAGAAGGAGAATGATTCGAATAATTTGAAGAAGTATCTTTATTTTGGCAATTCTTATTACTTCTACATTTCTTTTGTGTTATGAATATTGCATATATTTGACTATGAGTTTATTTTTATATATTTAAAAATATTCATCTTCAAAGTGAATATATGTACTATAAAAAAGTTGAAGATTTGAGAAATGAGGCTCAAAAGGCTCTACCCATTTGGACAAAATGTAAGCTATATAGATCTTAAATCTCTGATACCCATATCTATATGCCTTTTGGATAAATCTAGTGCATCAATTTGTAAATTATGTGGACAGAGTCTATCAATTTTAATATCTACAATGCTTAATAAAGAAGAAGTCCTAGGAAATCAACAAGATTTAATCTCATGTTGTGCTAGTTGCATAGAATATTTACCATCTATCTAACCCTATCTATCATAGTGACCACTTGAAATATCTTAACATTAATAAGTTGATGTTAATGAATGGCATCTTATATGTTTAATCTATGTCAGGACTTAGTCAATATCTTAGCTAGGAAAATCATTATCATCATATGAGCCTAATGACCATCTTGTCAAAATGTTTGGGAACCTAGAAACTACCAGACCTATCAACAGCTTGGAGTATTCTCTAAAACCTAGTAATCACTAGTTATCAATGATTGGAGTATAACTTTGAATCTAAGAATTGTTAAGTATCAATGACTTGGGTGATATTATAAACCTTGTGGCCACTAGGTAACGATGACTTATAATATTTTTGGGAACCTAATGATTGATAGTTCTCCATGAATTAGAGTATTCTTTGGAACCTAGAAAGCACTAGGTATAAAAAACATGGTGTAATCTTGGAAACTTATGGATTGATATGTATCTTTGACTTAGCATATTATTAGGAACTTTGTGACTGTTAGGTATCTCCAACTTGGCATATTCTTGAGAACCCAGTCACCACTAGGTATATGTAATATGGCATATTCTTAGGAACATAACAACTATTAGGCATCTAGTTATGGGCCCTGGCTCACATGGTACATGCAAGGTTAAAATATATGGAGAGTTTTGGGATTCTTCTAATTCTATAAGGATATTTAAGTAAGTGTGTGATACACTCTTGGAAGCATAAAAATTATGAAATTTTATTATTATATTGATCTAAGGTGTCTTTTGATACTGTCTATATCTATTTATTTATAAAATCTAGCATGTTATTTTCATATATATATATATGGTATTTATTTTATCTTTTTTATTTAATTTATCTATCTACATAAGCATAAAATTTTGAATATCTAGATTGCACAATGTATATTAACGACCATATAAAACTGAATGTTAGCTATGATTATTACACATGTTGAATATAGAAAGGATCAAGCATCTTATGAAAATGATGTACTTAGCTTATTATGACATAATTATGTTTTTTTAATTTTTTCACAAGTCATCAGATGCATTTTTAATAGGTCTTCATTGTTTTAGATATTTAAAAAATGTGAAACTACAAAGATACCTCTAGAATATTCAGTTGCTTACGAAATTACAATATTGTATGATTCTTACATATTTTTTTAAGAGAATAAGACAATATGTTTTTACTCATGATTTTGTGCCTACATTTGTAGATATCTCTTCTATGTTCATTCATCTTTTGACTTGCATAGATAATTCTATATTGTTTTTCCTTTGTTCAAATCCTAGTTTTTCACTCTTAATCAAGAATACTTGAAACAAGGTTAAAATTTTGTGTTGGACTAATGTCAGCTAATCCTTGTTAACCAACTGAGTATAGCCTACATAGTCAATACTCTAAAAAGGGATCAAAATGCATATAGTTATTCCTTAATGTGAGTGTGTGCCAAATCATGTGGATGCAAGTTTAGATGATATTTTTCCTAGGCCCTCCTTTCATACAGGCATGTAGAATATAAATTGACCTTAGAATCTTCAAATTTTACAATGAATAATGAGTTGAGAATAGTGTGCACTTTGTATGCAACTTTGTAGCAATGAATGTTTTTCCCTAAATGTCTATAAGGGGCTTTGTATATATAGTGTTCTCAATTTTTAATGTGGGAATTAATGGTGAAAAAAATATGACCCAAAGATGATAAAATGTGTAAATAAATGGTCTATAAGGAAATATTCACATCAAGGATTTAAAAAGGCATTATGTATAGTTCAATAATCTTTGGATGCTTACTTATGATGCAATGATATGTTAATTTTGGACTCGCATGAAAGCTAAGGAAGACTCAATAAAAGGTAAAAAGAACCATGGATCCATGTGAAAAAGTAAATGAAGATGGAGAAAATAAAATAGAGCATTACATAGACAAATAAAGTCAAGAAGAAGAGAAGAGACCAAGACAAACTTGTTAATGAGTTATCCATTCACAACTAAGGATATATAAATGTAAAGTCACATGAAAAAATTATATATACAAGGATTATACATGTTCATAATATAGTATTTAAATGGAACTAAAAACACTAGTTTAAAGGGATAAAGAGAATGCAAATCTACATTTATGATTGTGAAATTGAAATTTTTATTTCCTCTAATGGTTATTAGTGTCCATGTATAAATTTAAGGAAATAATATATTTAATCACATAGATTAATGTCCAAATAAGATAAAGCATAGTTATAATAATGAATCAAAATATACTCAAAGAACAAATACATCTATATGCAAGAAATACTATGCGCTTGCAGAGTGTGCTCATGTTGTGAAGATTGGAGATGCCATGGGTATTTACCTAACCCAATTCAAGTGGAGAATGGAAGATATTCCATAGGTCCTTAAGTGACAAAATATATGTGGAGAAAGGTGATTTTAGTTGTGTTCACTTCCTTGCCCAGGAATTTTAGAAACTTCCAAGTAGTTTAGGTGGAAGTTTTTTACTGTTGAGTGATGTTGAACCTCAATTGTAATTACTCATTTAAATGATATCAAACCTTAATATGGAAGGGGGAGCCTACATTAGGCTCATGCAAGGTGAATCACCATTTAAGATGGACTTATAGATTCAAATGTTCACTTCTTACTACCATCAATGTCATATTAATGTCATGCTCTTAATATAAACTTGGAATAGTATGTGTGACGATTAGAATCAAACTAAAAAATTAAATTAACATTAGACCAATCTCTTGTGTTCAATCTGATAGAAATATTCCAAGGGGTAACCACTTTGTTTATTAAATTCTTTACTTAAATTAATTATCAACCTAGGGTGTGTGAGCTTGACAAGGTGTCGACACTATATGTGCAACACTAGTCTCTCTTGAAGGTTGGTTCCTAATCATTACATAATTGAAACAAATTTACAAAAGGGAAATGACATGGATTGAAACTAACAAATATTAAAGCACACTTGTAGCAAAGTAAATAACATAAAGAAAATATAAACTAATTCATAATTGAAATGTAAAAGTTGTGTTTGAAGCTTCCCACACATAATGGATTAAATGTATATAATGGAAGATGCATATGAAATCATAAAAAACAACTTTACAACATGAAATAATCAACACATGCATAAATAATACATAAACAAAACTAGTATTAATAGATGAGGAATCAGTCTACTAGCTCTATGCAAGTAGGCCATACCTCATTTAGACTGGAGCATGAATCCTCTCCTCCTTCTTAAGACAACTAAATTATTTCAACTTGAATTAATTTCATAAATAATAATTATGATATAACATAATTACATAGTTATTTTACTTGTGCTTCTAACTCTCCAACTAATCTATTAATTAAATTATTAATTAACTTCCCATTAACTCTTTTTCAACCAAAGATCTTCCTTTTATATAAGATAGATATGTGCCTTATTTAGAGGATACATAATATAGGAGGTTGAAACAAAAAATCTATGGTTTCACCTAAATACAATAAATAATAATATTAGTTATGCTTATAAAAAAATAATACATATGAAAATAATAATCTGTTGCAATAAAGAGAGAAGGATTTAACTGAGTGAATAATTCCTCCCTATATGAAAATCACTATAACTTATCCATAAATCATATAGTATTTCTTGCTTCAAACTCCCAAATTGATGATAATGAAAATAGTTGCTACAATAAATTTATCTAGATGTGACACGATATAATAAATTCTAGAATATCAAATGCCACATAAAGTCTATCCAATAGCTAAATAAATATACCAAATGCTACAAGATGTAATAGTCATACAGATTCAATCCTCCTTTGATTATTGTAAGTATCTATGATAACCTTGAAATCCTCCATTAGCAAAACCATATCATAAATTCAATCAATTACACTCTTTTATTTGGAAATCACTATTTTATATCATAACATAAAATATACGCAATAAGGATATGAATAAGTATGGAAGCATGGTTTAGTATGATAAAAATGGCCAAAGGGTATGATTTTATGGACTAATAATGTGTTAGATAAGTGCCATTTATCGGCCACATCAGTGTGTATGAGTAATGTTCACTCTCCCTTGAATTTGATCTAGTTGGTGCTGACACATGAAAAAAATGAATGCATGAAAAACTTTCATGTTCCTAATATCTTCCAACCAATGACAACATAGTAAAATGTAATAGTGAACACACGAACTATGTTCATGCCCCAAATATAATTTAATTAATGCAAATGTGTGATGTATAAATATATATTTTTCCATTCATTTTAATCAATCTGATATTTTGGAAAAATATTGATATATGTAACATATATGACATATGCATTACATATTTACCTATTTATATGAATCTCTAATCTATAGCAATGTATGACATGTCATTATTTGTATTTATTTGTGTCAAAATATTACCCAATATGAAACAACTGAACTAATTTTAATGTTTGCATGAGTCTAAAAATTAAACTAATATGAATGTCTATACCAATTTGAAATAATTGAACTGAACTAAATTTTTGTAGCAATCTATAATTACTGAATCGATATGAAATTTTTTACCAAATGAAAAAATATCATTGTAATCCCCCATTTTAATATGATGGATGAGGCTATTCAATCAATCATGTCAAAATATATATGCATGTAAGTAACTATGATAGTTGGAAGAGTGTATGCAATAACAAGTGACTTATATCAAGAAAAGAAATAATGTTCCCATCGAATATGAAAATATGTTACTTGAATTTGAATAATTTGAAATTTTAAATTATTAGATCTTGATAAATTACTTTTAAATTTGTACAATCCTACTTATGTATTTGTAGCTTTAGTATCATTCGCCCTACTGGGTGGACAAGTTTTATAAGATTTATTTTTGTGGTGAATTTGATCATCAAATGTGATTAATAATTTCTATAAGAAATATTAATCATGTGTCAATATAAGTGTGAATGTTGCCCTAATTTAGTAGAGTTAGAGAAAAGATGTGTGTATTAGGAGTATGTTTTTAGAATTGATATTTCTTAAAACTATAATAATTGATCCTAGAATATAACCATAAGGAATAAAGAATAATGTTTTGCGTGTATTCCAATATAGCTGACAGTGAATGAATTTGATATATGGATTTGGAGATATCATGTGCATACCTTTGGTAAGTATTATTTGGTAAATCTATTTTTGTTTAATTTATAGCATAAAGTTACAACATATAAATAGGTTGATGTTTTTAGTTTTGATAATTAATTTGAATGTTTCTTGACTTTTATATATGTTATGAGCATAAAAAATGACTCTAAAACATAAGCATTCTTGTCTCAATTTTAACATCTAGAGAGTGCCTTACATGTTGATCAACCAATAGACCTATTATGTTTAACAATTTCAAAATTTTGAATTATTTTTATCATTTTGAAAAATGTAATATTTGAAATTATTCTATTTGAGCCATATTTGAGTAGTTTAAATGGATTCTTGAGGTGTCTTTTATTTTTGGGTACATTTTAAGTTGTGTTGAATTCATCCATGAATTTATTGGACTCATCTTATGGTGGGGTATAAATATGACATGTCTAGGGATATAAATAGCCAGTGTATGGTATTGAAACATTTATATTTGATTGACATAGTTGATTCATTTTAAATATAATGTCATATTTTATGTATTTTTATAGGGAGATATCTATGTTTGGATAGGTATATGGATATGGTGTGAGGGTTATAACTCTTAGATGTTGAGTTGAAGATAATGAATAGATCAAGCTTAGGCCATGCTTCCTATCTCATTCACATGCCATATGATATACATAATGATTGCTTTGCACAAGAATGGAACATAGATAGATTCACCTTTTAGCTTCCTACTGGGGAGATCACATTTACTTTAGATGACTTTAGTGTATTTTGAGTTTGTCATTGGTAGGTACTTGTGTAGTGGTACATAGTGCAGAGGGTTAAGGACATTTTGGGTGTGCACAAAGAACTATGAATGGTTAGGGTAGAGGAGCTAATTATAGATCAAGTGATACTACACTTTTGTTATTAGATATTATGTTATCTCTTGTTTCATAATTAAAAAATTACTTGTGTGTTATCTTGGCATGTTTTATGATAGTGAATAAGGGTGGAATGGTGATATCATATCACATGCACCATGTATTTCAATATATTGAGGATCATGGCACTAGATATAATTTGGGGCATATCATGTCATCCTACTTGTACACAGACTTATATATTGAATAGATAAAATCATAATAGAGTTTTGGGATCATATTCCTTGTTACATGATCATACATATGAGAACATAGTGGTCATATGGATGGTGGGGACTCCTCATGGAGATTATGCTCATCTAAAAATATATGTTGAGTGGTGGGTTGGTAAGACTTATAGTGGTTGGAGAACTATGGATTATCACATTATGATTAAAATATTAGCCCCTAAGATGGTCATGTAGAGACCTTATAGAGGTTTTACATACTAGCATGAGGATTCTATTGGGTTATGACATATAAAAGTTAATTTATGGTTACATTATTGATTTCTTAGTGTCTTTGAGAGATTTTAGCATGAGAGGGTGACTCGATAGTTCAACATTAGGAAGGAGGTGATCCAAATAACATACCCATAAACACAAATTCATAGGGACACCCACCATCCAAGAGATATGGAGTGTCATAGTGATGTAGATATAGTTTTTATTATTGTAAGAGATGTGGATCACTTAATGGTTATAGCTGATAGTGATGATGCAAGTTGTATTATAGATTACACCCAATGGTGATGTAGACTAGATGGCCTCTGTTGTTTCTTATTATGGTTGATGATGCTAGAGTTTCACCTCAAGGTTAGGGTGGAGATGGTGGGTGGGTAGGCTAGGTCACTGGACAACTTACTACATCCATTCTAAATGATCGCAAGTATATGTGTAGTGGTGTTTTGTATTTGATCATACTTCATTTGGGGTTTGCTAATGTATTGTGTAAATGACATGTTTATTTTTTAGTATATATGTATTGGATATCCATTGTATATGTGTCCATTCACACTTAGTCACAACACATCCTTGATGATACATTAGGATACATATTAGTCAAATGTGTAAATGACATGCTGGGTGTGCACACACCCTTATTTTATCATTTTTTATTATGACTTCAGCCTACATTGCAACATCTATAGAGAAAAATGAACTTAGAGCATACTTATGGAGGCAAAAATACCTCCACCAGCTACAAGTGGTAATGACTTAGGAATTTTTTTTTGTAGAGAATGGTTTTTTTAGATAGAACATAGTAGATAATAAGAGGAGCATGGTAGGCTCCAAGCTAGGTATCGATCACTAGGTCCTCATGTAGATAGTTTTGCATAATCATATTGGTCTAGATATGATGTAGGATGTCAAGAGACAGTGGAAATATGATGTGAAATTTTATGTTCCATGTTGTATATGCACATTTAATTTATGAGATGATGTTATACATTTTTGAGATACTTGATGTTTTTAAAATTAGTATTTAGTATTGGATGAAAATTAGTAAAATGATGTGTCAATTTAACATAATATGTACATATAAAATAGATAAATCATGGAAATACCACAAACATTAATATAAGGTGTGTAAATTTGTCCCACATGAAATTAGTGCAGTAACACGCCCTATGACATTCTCATAAGTATGTATGTGTCATAAATCTAGGGTATTGTATCTCAAATATATAATAAATCCAATTGTATGAGTGTTTCATTATTTCTTGTCATTGATAACAATGTCTTCTCTATTTTTACCTTTAATAAGGGCTCAAATGACCATTGGTTCCTTCATAAAATCATCCCAAAAAATAGTTTATGTGGATTAAGAGGAGATGTCATCTCACATAGCTAGCACGGAGGTGAGTTGTTACTCTCATACTCTCCTTTGACATCATTATAAGCCCATTGAGGGGATTCATATTTCCATGATGTTGATTTAGTGTTCCCCTAAGTAAAAACCTATTTCTAAAATGTTGTTTTTACCATGTTCCCTGGATTTCATGGGATAGTGTGTTCAACTTTTTTTTGATAGAAAAGATGTAGGAATGGAATGGATTGATGCACCTATGTTTAATAATTTTCCTTCTAGGTATGGAAACAGGTTGTGATACTACACTTATAGGTTTGGTAAGTAGGTAGTGATTATGGAAACATGGGTTGTGGTGTTTTCTTTATACAATGTGAGGGTATTTAAGAGTTTTGTTATTGAGAATTTAGTTCACTACTTTCCACTTGTGTATTTTTAGAGTCATACTTTCCAGTGCTAATTTATCTAATCTTGTGAACTTTGACCACTTGGAGTGATGAACCTTGAATTCTTATTGGTTCTATATTAAGAACTATAAGTTGATTATAATTGTTATGTTATTATTTACCATTAATTAGATTAGTATTATTCTCATCCTACTTAAAAAATGTTACTTTTATGAGACATTTATGTACCTTTCACCTAGAACAAGTATGAAATAAGATGTACAAAACATCTTGCTAGTTGAAGGGGTTCAGATAAACTTATAACTTGTTGTGTAACTAACTGAGCAAGCAGGAAGGCATTGTCTTGTTTGTTCCTTTTATAAGATTTTAAAGATGGTGTGCTCCTTGGCCTTTACATTCTATGATTATTTTCTCTTAACTATGAATATAACATAGATGGGTTAAGCTGTAAAATGTGGTATTAGATAAGTTTGGCTAATGGCAACTTAATAAAAATATGAAATGTTTGTATAATTTTTATTGTGATGGATATTGATATATCTTGAATTATTTAGTGTATATCATTACACTCTAGGATCTTTTAGTATAGATTCATGATTCATTGAATCATGTGCACATTTTGGAGATCATTGGGTCATGGATACCTAAGGGATGAGTGGTGAATTAGGAATGTGAGTAATAATAGATGGGAATGGATCCTAGTTAGTCTCTCATTAAATCAATAGTTACTGAGTTTGGATTTGACAATGAGAACTTGTAAAATCTAATATTCGACAAGTGAAACTTGTCAAATTCAGTCGTATGGCCATACACATGTATACCGTGTAATGTTTATTCCTTAATTTTGTATATATTAAAAATATAGTATTTCCATTTCCTATTCATCATCATACTTATTAGGAGATACATGGAGTAGCAACAATATTAACATGTTATACTTATTAGGAAATACAAGGAGTAGTGATGATATTAACTTATATACATCAATCTTGCTAGGTTCCCTAAACACTTTTCTCCAAAATGAGAAAAAAAACTCTCTAGGATAGAGAGATGTGAAGAGGGACTAGGAGAATTTTTGGAACTCTCCCTGGCCATTTGTTTTTGGCTTTAATGATGATTTCATGTGCTTTTGGTTGAATCATAAATTTGGAAAGATGGTAAAACTTTCATCGAGATATGTGGTAACTTTTGAGGTATTAAAAATGGTCAGTCCTATAGCATATAACCTTACCTTACCAATTCTCGACCTCAGGGTGCTCATGGTAGAACCAATCAGAGTAATTGACACTCATAAACCTCATTTGTGTAATAGGGAGATGTCATAGTGCAAGGTCTTATGAGACAAATAATCTGAGGATAATACTACTTGGGAGGACTATGATGATTTGTACATGAGATTTACACATTTATTTTCTTGATTTGATACTTTATACTATGTTATTTTTTTTGCTGAACAATGTTTTTAATTCAAAACTTATGTTTTAATAAGTATCATTCAAGATGATGACTAAATTTAAAGGGAAAGATGTTACATACCAATTTCTTGTTAAGCAAACTTACTTGATTATTCATGGATTTTATATAGCTAATAGTTTGATTTGATTATTAATGACCAAGCTATAATTCATATGCTATTATGGGGTAATGGTATGTTGCTTTGGTTTCATGATTTCACTACTATGAGTTAGTTGTAGTGTATATTATTTATATTGAGGTCATGATAACTTGTTATTTTAACATTTTTTTATGATATACATGTCATGATATTATGGACTAACTACCTACTTGTCATGAGTTAGATGAAAGATAGATTCATCCCTTAGAGTCTGATGGAAGGAGAGCATCATCAAAGAGGATGATATAGATGGACTTGTTGGGGGATAACAGAGGATCAGCTAGAACCCTACACACACTACATTAGATAGTATATGATATATACATTATTTTAATTTTTAGCATAGTGTGTTTTGATGTTTTTTACATTTAGATAATGGTTTATGCATGATTATATGGTGTGTTATCTCAAATTACACTAAGATGAATTGATTTTATGTGATTTCATTATGGATATTAAATGTAGATTTAGTGTAGAATGTTGATATGTGCTTTTGTCATGGTTGTTAATGTTATGGGAATATAAATATGTAGGATTAAGCATCAAGTTATTACCATATGTAAATTAAATCCATGTGTCTAAAATGTTAATTAGATACCCTTATGATATTTAGATATATCATTATTTGGTTTTAAAACCTTATAATAATTATATAACAAAAGGTAAGTGACATTATATTAGTAGTATTATTATTAAGCCATATTATCACTAAGTCATAATTATTATTTACCGAAACTAAGTTAGTAATAAATAAAGTAATTTTATTATAATTAGTAATTATACTATAGGAAAATAGGAAAAGGGAAATAAAAAAAAGAAAAAACACAAAAACCCAAATAAGGGAAAAGAAATACATAAAAAGGAAAAATCATAGAATAAAAAAGAAAGAAAGGCCAATTTTAATTGAGAAGTCCAAGCTTTAACTAAAAATAAATAAAATGGGGCCAGGGGGGAAGGGGGATTGAAGTGGTAGATCTTAGAAAAATAATTTGGGGGATTGATAATGAAAGCATTGGCCATTCATGAGCAAAGTGTGCATATGAATTTATACAAGAGCTAAAGGATGTTTTTAAAGTTAAGCATGGAGGAGTCACCCAAGGATTTTCTTGAGATGAATCCTACCCTCTTTTCCCAATTCATTTTGATTAAAGTGACACAGGTAGATGCCCTCTAAATTTGAGCAAAATAGGGTACCTTGTTTTGTTTTAAGATTCAATGTTACTTAAAAATTGTATAATCTTGTGAGTATTACATGGAAATATTCTATTTTAGAAAAATATTTATAAATCAGGAGTTGAGTCAATTTTATAATGCTCTCTTTCTCTATGACTGAATTTTGTATTATTATGGGGAATATTGTCCAATAAAAGATTACAACAATCTGAGGTCATGGTGCCACAATTCTGAACTATAAGATTTATGTTAATTGATCTTGTATGACCCTTTTATCCTCACATATCTAACCTAAGTTGGATCACAATCCATCCATACTGCTCATTTTAATTGGGTTGAATAAACATGAATTCTGTTGATCCTAGTGTGCTTTAGATCTTGCTTTAGAGTATATAGTGATATGTATTTAAGAATATAAAAATTGTTGTATATTAATTTGATGTGTATAAAATTAATTACAGATGGATTTCATATAAATGATAATCTATGGATTATTTCTAAAAAATTTAGTTGGATCATGAACTAGTCTTTTGGATCATTGTAATCTTTGGTTTGTTTGTTAAGATCAACTTTTGTATTTAATAGTACCAAATTGTATTTAATAGTACCAAATTGTATTTAATAGTACCAAATTGTATATGTATATGTATATGTGTGTGTATATATATATATGTATATGTATATGTGTGTGTGTGTACAAACACACACACACACACACACACACACACACACACACACACACACACACACACACACACACACACACACACACACACACAATTTATAGAATTCTTTTTAGACTATAGTATCTAAATATGATATTATATATGTAATAGCAATTTTCATAGATAATATGATAGGGATTTTTTAATGCAAAAGGCATAGCATAGAGTATTATGACAGTGGGTTGAATAAATGAAAAGAGGACATTGTTAAACTAATTTGGTTTCCCCAACATTTGGAGTATATGGATATAGGTAAATTGATTTTAATTTTATTGTATTATAGTTATGCCATGATTTGGCTTGATTGGGATTTGCATCTAAGCCTCATCTACTTATACTTTCATCTTCTTATATATAATATGCGTAATAATTAGATTTAGCTTGAGAAGTCTGTATATTCTATGAAGAGAGTATATTTATATTCCTACGCACTTCCATATACTGAGGGGTGGTATTATTTAATAAATTTAGAAGTGTTCTTCAATTCTTGTTAAATACTTAAGTATTTAAAAGCACAATAGACTATCTATAATACAAGAATACCATGGTATTTAAATAGCCAAACATTAAATATAAGAATTCAAAGATATTTAATATGCATAATTAAATTCACACAAATAAACATTTCAATGTATATTAATTGAATTCAAAGATATGTTACATGTTATATCCTGATATATACTAGTACGAGTTAGTAAAAATAGATTTGGTATTCACTAGTTTGGTATAATCAATGTTATGATATAATCATTCATACTCATTCTGATTTATATTAATTGGATATGCATAAAAAAAGTTCAATAATATTATATATATCATATAGATATAACAGTGAACCTGTATGTACAGATCTTGATGGATATTAGTGATCCATCAGTGGTTTAGGTACTATGTGTAATTATACTCCAATTTGAGTATATATAGGTATGAACTCATTTGGTAAAAGGAATATATTAAATAACATATTGATTGTGCCCTTAGCTTGATATGTTGAATATAAAACTCTTATTAATTTGGTACAAGGACTATATTAAATAACATATTGATTGTGCCCTCTTAGCTTGATATGCTAAATATAAAACTTTTCATTCATAAGTATACTTGCATTACTAGATAATGTAACTCACACTATATTATTAAATGTTGACCTAGAGGTTAGTGGTTGGTATACGCCATGATTATTCAATTAATGGTTAGTATATTTTTGGGTTATGTGTATTATTAATTATGAGTATACTCTAACATAATCCACTTATACCTATTGAGAATTACTAGTTAGTGTATTGTATATTGTTACATTGTAAAATTGTGTATGATACGTACCTTGAGTGTACTAATATGTACGATGGTGCACACACGCACACACACGCACGCGCGCGCGCGCGCACGCACGCACACACACACACACACACACACACACACACACACACACACACACACACATGCCATCGTACATATTAGTACATTCAAGGTACGTATCATACACAAGTTTACAATGTAACAAATATATATATATATATATATATATATATATATATATATATATATATATAATGCATGCCTTATATATATATATATATATATATATATAATGCATGCCTATCAGCATGGATTTTTACTAGTATATTGTCATAGCTTTTGGTGTTGCATATATCTATGTACTTAATGATTTTTTTGTATCATATAAGAGAAATATATATATATATATATATATATATATATATATATATATATATATATATATGCATGCCTATCAACATGGATTTTTACTAGTATATTGTCATAGCTTTGGGTGTTGCATATATCTATGTACTTGATGATTTTTTTTTGTATCATATAAGAGCAAATTGGATATTACTGAATACTTGTATGCAAACCTTGATATGAAAGACTTTATAGTCTTGATAATTTGTGTACATAATTCTATACACTTTGATTATATCAGGATAAAAATCTATCTAATTAGGGATAAAAACTATGAAGGATAAATACATTGTAGAATCTCTTATCTATAAAGATCATTGATATACTTCATGAACAAGAAAGTTATAATGATTGTTGAATCATATGGATTTATTGATTAGAGATATAAATGATTATTAGTATAAAGTAATAAAAAATTATGTGCAGTTAATTTTATGAGTATATTAATATGTACAAGGGTTTAGACATATATACCATATATTAGTGCATCATGATGTGTACCTATAAGCTATAGTAGTATGTAGTTTTAACATAGGATATACCTAGATGATATAAATTATAACTTCTTTCCTATTATTATAATTATGAGACTATGATTCTTGAAATTTGTAAGATTGGTTGTTCAAAATTGAGTAGTTGTGCTCATGAACAATGAACTATGATATTATGGGATGTCATAGAGCATATTATAATTGAAAACTACTTATAGGAATTAGAAAATTATAGGCTAAATGTATCTTCTATTGAGTGGTATAAAATGTAGAATTTTTGTCTATTATAAATGATATTGTGAAGATTCATTCATTCATTTGATAGACTAAATGTATACATTTTGGTATTTGTTGTGTTTAGCATGTTCTATGATAACTAGTAGAAAGTAATGTTATTTAGCATTGTCATTTCATGTGTATGATATATATTTTTATGTGATATATTATTATAATGTATTTATTTAGGGTACACTACATGTTCTTCTTAGAAATCATATAACACACAAGTACTAGTGTGTATCTCTAGATTATTGCACCATCACTATCTACTTATCCATGAAGGGAGGGACATTCCCTGATAGGAAATTGTGTGGGGGATCAATGGTCCATGGTTGGTGTGGAAAAGCACTTGGATGATTCTCTCCCTACCCATAGTAGTACTTATTGGAGATGACACTTGATATTGACATAGATACTATAGAAAATTAAAAAAAATCATGCTTCGTGGAGCCATATATCTTGTATTTTTACATTGTATTGTATTTATTATTAAAATATTACTTGATGAGATGTAATTATTTACTTATCTATACTTTGGAAGCAGTGGCTATATCAGTGTACCAGCCATGGCTAGACATTTGTAATTACTTTCCATAATTGGTTTGATGTATTTCATATGTTAATAGTGATCAATGTTCCTTAGATGTTAAGGGCTTATTTATAGTTAACAAACCTAAAGCGTGGTATATGGATCACTAATTGGATTCTCATGGTGAAGTCTAATAAAAGAATATGTTGATTACATTTTTAAGAAAATATATGTCAAACCCAGTGGGATTGTTATAATTTTGATTTTACACAATAGTTTATTTAATTAGGATTAAAACTATCTTAATCCACTAATTTTATATAACATATTGGTGAACCTCTCAATTGATTGAATATTTTAAACCCTAGTCATTCATATTGTTAGGGTTTATTTTTTTTATTTTGAATTTTTTTTTTTAGAGTTTTAAGATTTGGTAAATTCTTAAATAACAAAACTATTCCAATTTTTAATATCATATTTTATGAAATATAATAAATTTGTTTATACCTCTCTTAGAAGAAGTGAGAGACTAAGTGGTAATCAAGCTAAGCATACTCATATTTATCTGTGATAGAGCACATATTATGGATAATAGCAAGGATGTATTAACACTATGGCATATTTGTTTCTTGCACATTTTTCAATCAATATTAGTGAAAATATTTCACATGCTTAGATTGTTCAGCTCAAATAAGAATCCAATAAGCCTATCATATAATATGTCTTAAGGTATAAGACCATTCTATCCAAGATGATGAATCTTATGGTAGATAAGGAATTGCAATACATTTTCAAGTAATGTTTTCTTCCTCCTATACACATGAATCTATATTTTTTAATAAGTTTCTATCATTCATAGATTTGTGTCATAAAATTAAGGAAAGATAGGTCCAGTTATTGGCAATGAACAAGATTAAGTGTGCAATGAATCATATTTCTACTTCTCATTATAAGAATAAAGTAAGACACCATATATGGTGAAACCAAATAATATTAAGAGTGATAAAAATGTAACATTCAATGCACTTCCACAACCTACTTTGCATATTGTATCATCAGCTCCTCCAAAGAGTTAGTTCAACAACTTACTAGACCTAAAAGGTATTGAAAAAGTTATTGGAATGTAGCACTATATTTCTCCCTCCTATTGAATAGTTTGATATGACTAAGCCTCTTCAAAATGGATTTGATAAGAATGATTTTGTGACTATCATAGAGCACTAGAGCATACTACTAATAGATGCATCAATTTGTAACATGAGATTCTAAACTTGATAGATGAGAACATCATTTATGTGGGTGTACCTAATGAAATCACACAACCAAAAACAAGTGAGAGAGTAATAATGTGTATATTTAGTGATCCTTTTCCTAAGCATATAGGTCAATAAATAACAAATAAAACATAAGTGAATTATTCATATAATGGACATCCTCCATCAATTACTTATCATCCTCACACCAAGGCACATCATCCTTTGAATGGTATCATTGTTACATATCATGTTTCAAAGCCATCTAGACCACTTATCCATTTCATAGAGCATGATATTATCAAATGTGATTTTTATTTTCACTTTTTATTCATTTTATATTACATTGATCATCAACCTATACAAAGTGTCATGTTTGATAATGGTTCAAGTGTGAATATGCACAATATCACACTCATATCTCATCTTGTATGTACACATAAGGATATAATTCCAACTAAAATAATAATAAAAAACTTGAATGGTCATGTTCATAGTTTTATTGATGAGATCACATTATCAATATAGGTTGTTCCAACAGATGTGGTCACCAAGTCTACAATAATACCTAGTGTAAGGGTTTTTGATATTTTATTTTGATATCCTTTGATTATAAATCTTTATGTATTTCCTCACATGGTACATACATTTTTGAAACATATATTTTTTAATGAGGTTATCACATTTCATGGTATTCCATATGAATGGCCCCTCCAACCAAATATCATTGTTCCTACACAACATATTGCATACTTTTACACATGGATCCAACATAAACACAACCTAATAAGGAATAAATTTAGATATAAAGACTCGAGGAATTAAATTCATAGTTATAATATTATGTGGAGTGATTAAAAAATACAAGAAAAAAATATTTGTTTGAACGTTAATGAAGAAAATAAGATATATGCAAGGTTTCATTATACACATGAATAAGTGGAGGAATGGATATAAAAAATATGATACCACATATAAGATATCGTGGCATGCATGTATGAGGAAATTGATAAAATAGAGAGGGAGAGGAATTTCAATAACATTCAAAATTAAAGTCAAAGTTGTGTAATAAACATACATATTTTTATGTTCTATTTATAGAGCTTCAATTAAAAGTTATGTGAGAAGAAGCTATGGTGTGCGAAGTTTATAAGTATTAGAGGAATTCAACACAATACATATTGTCAAATTTTAAATTCCATCCATAAATTGAATAGGTTATAAATAATTTATTATAAGATGAGAAAGAATAACTACCACAAGTTTAACCAACCATGGTTTATTGAGATCAAAGTGAAAATGAATTAGAAGCTAAAGTGGCAAAAAAATTTGTTACACAAAGGTGAATTGACCATGAAATATCAATCCATAACATATTTTAGTGTATACAATAAACATAGTGTTGGGGAATGTTGAACCTTGAAATACACTTTAGGGAAACATGGAAAGATTATCTAAGACTTGATACAATTGTAAGATGTGTCAAATGCTCTTACATCCTTGTAAAGTGCAACTTCAATATTAGGAAAATGAGAAAGAACACGTTACATGAGAAATATGATGCAAACTAAATGGTATAAAATAAACACACCTTTTATGAATAAACACACATATCAAGGCCTTATGCTATAACACACACATGGTTTTGAAAAAAGTTGTAGCTTAATAGAGATCCTCCTCTTCTAGTTTCTTCTCAATTTTGCATCTTGCCTTGTTTCTTGCTGAATTTATCCTCATCTTCTTGATTCCTATTTTTTTTCACCCCTTCAATTGTTTTCTTTCCTAATGTATTTCCTCTAAAAATTATAAAAAAATAAAAATTAATTTTATTTTCTATCATCTTTTCAGGTTACATTGCTACGTATCATGGTCTTCTACTTATTGATAGAGTTTTTACATATACATTATTTACACATGTGCTACTGATGCTATCATTAAATTATATGCATGATATACATGCTCACATATGATTATGGACTTATATTTTATAGTAACTTCATCATGCATACATTAGGAGCATCCTTATAATAGGGGCATGCCTACACTATGGGGATTTTTTAGTGTCCTTACAGGAAGTATATTTATTATTTTACATTATTAAATTGTGTTTTATAGTTAATTATACATATATTTATATGGAATATATATATCACACTTTCACTTTCTCTTGTTTCACATCTTGTTATATTTCATGTTCTCTTATTTTCCCTACAATTGCTCAAATTGCTTGTGCTTATGTTTATTGCTTGCTATGTATTTATTATATTCTATATAGAGGATCCTCTAGTTTTATGTTTTGTTTCACTTATGTGTGATTTATATATTTTTTTCTTTTGATCACCTTATATCATTTGATGATTTCACTTATTATATGTGGCTACATGATTATGTGTGTTTACATTTTTTGGCTATGCTATGTGATACTATGTGTTTGGTATCTTGATCTATATCATGAGTGTTATTAATTTTTGAATTATATGGTTTTTTAAAACATTATCATGGTTTTTACTATTCATTAATTTAGGCATACTATTATTATGCTTTATTATTATATCATTTTTATATTTAGCATTCTATTACACTGGGCCATATTGTATGTCCCTCTTTTGTTGTTACATTGGGCACATCACATGTCCCTATTTTATGTTACATTGTGGAATATTTCTTGTCCCTATTTTATTGTTATATTTATTCATATAACTTATCCCTATTTCATGTTAAATCAACTCATGTTGTGTTCACCTCCATTTCCATTCCATTTACTTGTATTATTTTTTCAACATATTATTATTGGGTTATCGATGAGATTTGATGATGATATATTTGTATGAGTATATACATATGTTACCAATATGATTTCAAAATAATTACATATTTTAATTTTATATATGTAACACATGGTACACATAATACTTTTATTTTGAGATGAATGATAAATAGGAACATACCTCACCTCAAAATATGGCATATGGATAACTTATATTATCCTTGTTTATATGATGTCAATAGTTTACAAAGGTTTCAAGAGATTATATATATTTTAAAAGGTTACAAGTAGGTTCCATATGTTTGTTTCCTTAACTAGGAAGGACATTTTGTCACTTGACAAGATTAGTAAGATCCAAATTTCATACATTTCTCCACATGGTAGGGATTAATGGACCCATGATAGTTCAATAATTTTCAAAGACAACATCATAGTTCACATACCATCACGTGTATTTGTTCTTACTATTTATTTTTATTTTTTATTTATTTCATTGGTTACATTATTTTCTATTTATTTAGATATTGATCTACTTGTAATCATTCATATTTGTTTGTAGGTAAACTCATGATGTTGACATAAGAGCATTGATGATCATTCATGGACCCTAAATATAAATTAAGGCATTCATGCTAATAAAACGGAGACATAGTTTTTCTATTTTTCAAGTTGTTGGAGTTATAAAGTAGCCTTTCTCCTATGTTTGAATTTTATAACACTTTCATATCTGAAACAATCTTTGGGTAGTACTTACATGTAACTAGGGGATCACATGAAAAATAATATCAACCCTTGTTTATTTTATTTAAATGTATTTACACACATAAATTAAGGTGGGGTATTATGCATATATTTAATTTAGGTACAAGACTTGTAATTTTAAATTTATTATCATCTTTTTCATATGTATGGTGCATATTCATTGAAAATCTATCTCCTTAGATATTATGTGTGTATATTTCATTATGTACCCATTACAACTTATGTTATGCACGACCCTTGTCTATTGTCCAAGACCGCTTTGTGGACTGATATATTATGTTTATTGGGTCTAGAATCATGCTTTATCATTTTCCCATTCATATGAACCATATATTAGAGTCTTTATTTACTTTCATATACATTCTATTGGACCTAATATAAATCTTACCCCACCATTGGTTGGACCATTTTCATAATTTTATTTCTTTTACATTCTAATCTCAAAATTATTTTTACTGTTGGTTTTCCAAGCATCTCTTTAGTTTAAAATATACCCCCTTTAAAAACATTAAAGGTTACTCTCTCATTCCTAAAATAGAATGCCTAAATGATACATAGGGATAAAAAATTGTGGATTGTAAAATGGATTCCACTAAAACCAATAAAAACATAATTCTTCCTCTTAAGGTCAACACTAAATCTAAAAAAACAAGAATAAATCCTCACCTCTAAGGGATAACAAGATGTTATGTTGAAGTTAACCATTGTACACATGTATGAAAAATAGTTGAAGATATCCAAGTTCTCGTGATTCCTCATATTCATACCCATCTTACTAGGTCAAGCCTCATTTCAAACATAAGGAAACGCCTTAGAATTAATTTTCTTATCGCTTCCTAATTCATAATTCCCATAATTTTTACTACCATGTCAAGTGTTACAACTAATTCATTCCCATTCAAACTAATAATAATACTCAAAGAAATCCTCCAAAAAAACCCCAATCAAATGATCATGCATGTATTGGACTAAATGACTCCCATACAAACATCAAATTCCATTCAAAAAAATGTGGATAAAACTAATGCAAATGTTTGATAAGCCTAAAAAAAGTCTATGAATATTCCCCAATCAATGTCTACCACCTCCCCCTAATAAATAATTATGGGATCCTAATATTGCATTTACCTATTAACAATAACATCCTTCAAAACTTAATTTTAATCCATTAGATCACTATATTACAAACACAAACATTGGAGGAATAAATTAAATCATTTTCTATGATGAATCTAGTATCCTCATCATACATCTCAATTATGTCATTAATATCTACAAATAGCTCAAAATAAAAACTTATGCTACTTCCAAAACTCTTGATGGGCTATTTTGGAATGGTACAATGCACTCAAGCATAACTATATAGTCTAATTAAAAGGAACAATAAATATCTCTCATGTAAATGGGTGTGCATAATAAGACTTAAGTGCATTTTTAGAAAACATATTATTTGGCCATGACCAATAATGTCATGATGTGCCCCCTCAGCCTTCTCTAGCCCAAGTGACTAAAGTGTATGCATGATTGAAGTATATGTAGCATGCCACTAAGATGTTAATCCTATTCATGTATGGTTCTTGGCATCACAAAAAAATCAAAATATCAATTAGTTTTTTATTATATATATAAATCAAACTTGAAGTTGGACATATCAAAAATACAATTTTATATCAAATTAGAATCATAAATATTAAAAATATAATATAAAAACATGTCAATATTATATAATTTATATTAAGATTGTATAATCCTCATACTCCCAAAAAAATGGGTAGATCTATAAATATGTGAAAATTAAAAAATATGAAGAAAATGATCATATACTGAACATAATAACTTGTCAATTATATTATATAAAGTAGTAGTGGCCCTCACGTATTGTAATATATGATCACTAAATACTCAACTACCTCTTTTAATATAATCTCTCTCAAAATCAATTTGTAAGAGGTATAAGATTAGGATTTATAAGTTTAAGTTTTCATTTTCACTTTCACTTATAATGGAAATAAATCCTAAAAGTGATTTTCATTTAATTCACTTGCATATATTCTTCGTATGTCAATTTATACAAGTTAATTTGAAGTAATAACTTACATTTTTTCATATTTATACATGAAAATATTCAATACATTATTTCTATTTATTCATGATGACACAATTGACAATATATTTAACGTTTTATTATTTACTTATTTTTTATCAATTTTTATTACATGATATTGTTTTATAATTAATATTATATGGTTAAGGATCATGTTTTATGATTTAGGAAGATAAGTATATAATTGTCTATGATATTTCCTGTAGGGGTAATATTTCTCTCTTCCTTATGTATGTATATCACTATTTTTCATATACTTTACCTTTATCTCGAGAAGAGGTTAGGAGGGGGAACCATATTATATATTTATTATTATCAATTTATTTGATGTTTTAAATTATCATTGTATTTAGATTATTTGTGATGATATAAGACCAAATTCTTATCACTAAATGATTTTAAGATTTTGAGTTCTTTAAGTATCTAGTGACATTAATTTAATTTTAGATGTGAAGGTTCATCACTTGAAAACATACATGTTCCAATTCCAATCCATTTTTATATTTGTTTTTAAGTATGAAATAGAATTCCACTGCATATTAAGAGCAACAGAGGTATTTTGATAAAAATATGTCCACGTTCAAAATATTTATTAATTTTGTGTTTTCCCATGTTACTATAAAAAGTAAAATTAATTTTTATGTGTTTTAAGATTCAATGAATCAGTACCCAAATATCTAATAATTTAGTATTTTTTTTATGTCTTTATTTTAAACCATGTCTATATTCCATTTGCTTCTTGACTAAGCACACATTTTAAATTGGGGCATTATATATACACGTAAAAATGGTCACTTGGAATTTATTTTTGATTACTTTATGAATGTTAGTGCATTTGTTTATGTATAGTTATTTTAATCCAAATTTAGAAATAGTGGTCCTCATGTCAACTTTCATGGCTCGAAACCTTCTTAAAATCTATGTTGTTCTTGTAGAACTATCTTTCAATTTCTTTATCTGATGTTGAAATCATCCATACAATAATCACAACCTATTAGGCTTGTTTGTAAAGTCCTATAACTTTATTTTTAAACTCCTTTTTAATTATAAGGCCCCCTCTGACTATCTTTTCCTTTCTCATTTCTAGAGGTTAGAAGTTGAAATGCATGTCAATATTATCAAATTTGAATTTTAAGTCTCCTATAAATTAAAAAATGTTGTTGTTCAATGAAAAAGGAGTATAATTGAGAGAATCAAGTAATCATTAAATTAATTATCATTTTTTAAGCCATCATTTTACTATGGATCACTTTAGGTGCACAAGATGAAATTATTTCTATTTATCAACATCTTTGTCACTATGTTATAAGAGATTGATTGTTAGATGGCTAGTTAGTTTACACTGGCCACCTAAACCTTAATGCATGGCCTTGAATTTTATTTTTATTATATTTTAATCTAAATTCATTATATGAAGACATATATTGTAATGCATAGAATTAGATGAATGAAAGAAAAAATAAAACTAAACAAATATATCTAGAAAGTCAAAATTTAAGTAATAAAAATTCCTCAATAATATTTATGAAATAATAACAAATTGTTATGAGCATTTGTAAAATCATAATAATCATCTTAATTTAAATTTAAAATTTAATATAATATTTATCATGACTTTAAATATATATTTATATTCAAATGTATATAATAAAAATAAATTTAAGATAATTCATAATCCCCATATCTTTATATATATTATTATAATTACTCGAAATGTATTTTTTCAATCTTAATTATAAAGGGTAGTTCATTTATGTTTGTCACGTTGTGGGTAGTAAAAAACATGATGATCTACTCATTGAAATTTCTCATGCAATTGAGGAAATAAATATAAAAATAGCACATTTAACATATGAATAAATTTCACCTTTAATAAGATTATTGCAATTAAAATTAAATGTGAATGTGATCGGAGGTATTAGCTAACTTTGTTCGAATTTGTGACTCACTTTTACTAAGATTTTGTTGGTTTGCCACAAGAATTACATGACAAGCAAAGCGAATTAATTTTATGTGATTACTTTGGCACAAAATTGAGGTAATGTCATTTGTTATGGAAGATAATTGATAATATTTCACTTTTAAGATAATATGAATAATGTACAATTCAATTTTTTGGGGACGGAATTTTTTTTTGAACATCTAAAAATAAATTAAATAATAAATAGAAAGTTGAGTTGTAATAATAAAATTTTAGTGTAATTTAAAAAGTATAATATATATAATAGTATGAAATATCAAGCACATGAACTGAATTTAAATGAAAGAGATCACAAATCATTTTTGGGAGGAATAACAACCCAAAATTAAGGCTCTCTTGATGATGGATTTGACACTATCCACCAATCATAAGTACTATTTTTCATAGTCAGAGGAATAAACACTCCACTCTAGGCGACAGAGAAAAAAGAAACCCAACATCCACACCATCACACATAGAGGAATCCCATTAACAGATGACCCAATGATTAAGAAATGGATATAAAATTGGTTATTTTTCTATCCAAGAGTTGGTGGAAGAGAGCATTGCAATGGGATATTAGGATGGATCCTACTCATTGTGCATGGAGTACTTCTCGAGTGGTTGATCCAATCTTATTAGTTCTAAAAGTCTAAGGCCATTTTCTTGGTCTAGATTCAAACTAAATGAATGTGAAGGGGAGCACATAAAATTTGATGCTAATGGAAAACTATTGTGAAATAATCTCACTAGTAAAGATAATAGAATTCCTAATTTTACTAAAATGAAAAAGAATGGATATTTTGAAAATAATCCAAATAAAAGCAATGTATGTCACCCAATACGCATAGTCTACAAACAAATCCATCATCCAATGGATGAGATTTAGATTAAAATGAATAAAATAACTATTGATCCACTGCCAAACCACATAGGATAATGGGAAATTCTGAAATAAGTGCTTAAAAGTCTTTGGTGTACTCTATATAGAAGGATTAAGCTAATAAATTCTAATGTGAAGTAATATCTCCTAATAACAGGTGTTGGTAGACTAAACAATGTAAAAAATGAGAGTTTAGGCTCAATATTAGCTTCCTAAATCTAGTTATGATAGGAAAAACAAGTTCAAGGAAAGGAGTTTAAACTCCACCAACAACAAACATGGAAAATAGTGTTTAAATGACATATATCACATCTCTAACATAAATATTTCCACAATGAAACTATGGAGTCAAATTTTGTACAACTTGTCCTACCATAAGATGAGTCCAAAGAAATATGGTGTCAAAGTGTAATTTTTTGAGTGTCATGTCCTTAAATGGAGTAAAAAACCCCTTTGTGAAAAGAGCAATGCTCTATTTTTAAACATTAATAATTCCCATGCCATATTTTTCATGTGGGAGACAACAAAATTTACATGAAACCTTATCAAATCCCCAAGTTTGCCTAGCACTAGGCCATAAAGAGTCTATGAGCAACTTTACTACTTTTTCATAGGATGCATTAAAAGGCATGTAATGATAAGAGTAGTACACATGTATGGCTGAAATAATATTAGTGAAAATATGAAATTTAACTACCAAGGATGGTTTTGGTAATCTACAAAACATTTTTCCTTCTACCCTTTACAAAATATATTTCTAAAGTGATGAAGTAAAGCTTTTAAAGGAAAAAGGAACACCCAGTAATTTGAATGTCTGGCACTTTTTTTATCCACTTCCATTGAATATTAGTTAACCAATTGGATTTTATATGATACTATGGGGATAACAATGAGTTTTGGACCATTATAGACCTTAATTTAGATGCTTTGCATAATGTATTAATGCATTCTGGAGCTTCGTATAAATAAGCTTCATTCTCAATAAGATTAGATGAGGATTTGTTAGTGAAATGACCATTAATAAGCTAATTAATCATATCTAGGAGCATGATTATTTATATGATCCCTTGATTAGTTATGAACACTATAAGAAAAGCTAAAGCTTCAATAGCCAAAACATATAGTGGGAGAGCTAATGAGCAGCCTTGTCTGATAGAGAAGATAAGATCAAAGATCTTAGACTTATAACCATTAATGTTTAAGAAAGTCATCGCATCTGAAAAGAGGGTTTTTACATAAAATATAAAAAAATATACAAACCCTAAATTTTTCAACATGGAAAGAATGAAATGTCACTTCATATTGTTATAAGCTTTTTCAAAATTTAGTTTAAGAAATAGAGTCTATTGTAGAGAGGCATGGTCCCATTCCATTCCTTTTTACACAATAATGTAATTTAGAGGTGTATTACAATAGATACTCTTCTATTAGGGCCATATAATGGCTAGTCCCTGCCTTTGTTGTATTAACTATATTAAAAGTTATAATTATAATTGTGTTATAGTTTCTGATCCTAGGCCAATGTGTGAAACATGAAACATTTTGTATAGCAATTGTCTTCAAAAATAAAATGAACATTAAATTGTAATATGAAAATTATTTTTCCCAAAAGGAATTTATGCCCTACTTTACTATGTAGTTTGATGAGCCCCTAAAAATTTTCCTTGAAGTTGTCTTCTATGAAATGTTTATTGTCTCCTTTGAACCTTTCATTTGGTGATTCTATACTTCCTTTCACCAATAGTTGTTTGTTATTCACTATGTGAATGGTAAATAAAATTATATTATCTCCACACATAATAAATAATCATTTTCAAAAAAAATATAAATTATAAATCAAGAAATGCTTGTAATTGTTATTCCTAGATTAGGATTCTAAGGCCTTGCACATGCTCTAATAGTGTCTCCACTTAGATGTCTGACATATTCCACATAGTTGGTTGACCATGAAAGTTGTTAAGTAGGTGTGTATGAATGAATTAAATCTACAATAAATTGAAACTTATTTGAGTTGGATGGATGGAAACTTAATCTAAAGTAGGTATATCTTGAAAGAAACTTGAAAAAGGGGAGGGTAGAGTAGAAAAAAGGCTTTTATGATCACAAAAAGGACTAATTTCAAGTTGTTCTCATTCATGAAAAAGTGTCCTAAATTGATTCCTGAAGCTAGTAGTTGTTACTCACACACATAAAAACATAGTAAGGGATTCTAAGGACAAATGGAATAGTATAATCCAAGACTTCAGTTAAAGATTATTTTCATTTAGATTAGCATTTGCCTAACCTTATGACAAAATATTATAGCTCAAGTCAAGGAGGTATGTAAGGTAGTTAATTATTAACCCTATATAAGTATACCATCAAAGACACTTCTACACACTTAGAGAAATGAAATGGTCAACCTTATTGTATAAATCTAACAATATTTGCCAATCATTCAATAGATATTTCACATCTTAAATCAACATACACTAAAAATAATAAGAAATAATTATAAGTAGCATTTGCACAATTTAAATTACTGAATCAAACAATAATAAATAAAACATAATTAATCACATAGTTTTGGAGAAGAAATACATAACAAAGTTTTTTGACAATCAAAATATTTCTTCCTATATTAATGAAAATTTTATATCCCCTTATAAATTATGGAATTTCGAGTATATATAGATTTTGGGAGGGGTCAACTCATCCTCCAAATCCATGAAAAGTACCTAATTACATGCTAATAATTAGATTGAGATTTATAATTAAATGTATAACTTTGTATTTATAATGAGATGGCCAAAACTATGTCTCTCAAATAAGACATGATCTTCACAAAATTATGCAACATGTGCATGTTACAAAAATACTTCAAATGATTCCTACATGCATTCACTAAGTATAAATAGACTCCTGGTTATATCTCAATTTTATATGAAAAATACATATAATATCAATTTGATATAACTAGGTTATACTCCTATCTAGGGCATGCATGGTTGATGAAATGACATTTGAATTATTTGATGGGACCAAAGTGGTGATAAAAGTCAAACTAGATGGTGGAGTAGAACTAGAGGCTCTAAACATGGGTTTTTCCTTTACTTCCATAAAAAAACCCTCTCTTTACATGTCTTACAATATCATATGAGAACTAAGTAATTATGTATAATGAAACTTGTCTAAAATTGGTTGAATATTGATTTTATGACCCTTGACTTAAGGTTTTCTGTTGAACATGTATATTCAAGTAGAATTTTAATGTGACATGAACATCTTGAAAAAAATATAAAGAGAAATGAGATAACAATTGTGCGGTATATAATCAACAAGGTTAAAAAACATAAAAAATGAGTTGCATGTTTACATGGAAACTCGTTTAATTAAGAAGAGAGAAATGAAAAAAAAAATGATTTTTTTAATAAGAACAATCAATCAAAAGAGAAAAATATTGACCATCCCAGTAGCATGGAGGATTAATTTAGTATTATTAGACAAGTTAATTCCATTTTAAGAATAAAAATTACATCAAATGTTAAGTTTTAAATGCGGCATGACTATGCCTGTTGAAACTTTATTTCCTAGATTCACAAACTAAAATGTTCTATGAATATTCATAAAAAATAAAATTTCAAAGTTCATTAAAAATTTGTTTTGAACCACATGACATACTATAAAAAAATGAGAATAAGGAAGATATAAAAAGGTTAAAAACATGCCAAAACAAAAAAATAAAGTTAGTATTAGCATTTAAAAAAACATTTGAGAATAAAAATTATACAAATGAGACATTTGTTTTTAGAATACCCAACACATTGTTGGTAGTCACAATAAGAGTTTGCATCAAATCATTATGGTAGAGGGCAACTTGTATAAACCACTATAGGAGGAGGGAAAGATATTATATAACACTCCACTACCTCAAAAAGAGTGAAGCTGTATACTTAGGTAATCATATCAATTGTATCTTAAGTGCATTGGATAAGATGAGTTGATTAGGTTATTGTGAAATTATATTAAACATTGTAATTTCTTCTTTCTTTATCCTCAGTAGATTTTATCTTATATCTTAATTTGATATGAAACTTGGTATTTGATGTAGTTGGTGTGTTTCTACATACTTAAGCTTGTTGAATGAAATAAGTTCCATTCCTCTATCTTGAACAATATGGCATAAGTCATTAAAAGATTTGAACTTCTTGAAAATAATAGGATTATGTAAGGGAGCAACCAATTTTTTTAAAAAAAATATGTTTTGAAGATTTTAAAATATATTTTGGCTGACATTGTCATATACCTCAAGACATATTAATTAATAGGCCCATTGGTTCCTTGTTTGATCTTGGAAATTTGTGCATATGACATATTTTCAATAATGTTGATTGAGAAATGTGCTAGTAACTAATCTATTAGAGTTTTGAATGCTCTTACTAATTATAATGGTAGATCATAGAACCATATTAAAACATAGTCCTTTAGACTTCTTGAAAATAATTTTGTCAAAAAAATATCATTGGAAGCATAGTCATTGGATATTGCATAGAAAGAGTAAATATGTTGCTCAAAAACACCCTTACCATCATAAAGTGTGAACTTGGGTGCTACCAAACTAATTGGAAATGATGTAAAAAAAATAAGGTGCAAGAGGATTGTGTAATACATCTTATGAATCAATAGCATGATTTGATTTCAAAACATTCTTTCCAATATTTGTAACCTTAGCTTCTAAAGCTCGAATAACTTGGAGAAGAGTTTGCATAGTAGACTCATTTGGATTTATATTTGAAATTTGAGGATTCACCAAAGGGGATGAAAATACCATCTATGTTGATGTAGGCATTACAACCAATAACTGAGTTAAAATATCAATTATTTCCATGAAGGATGTAGTCATAATTATTTGATCTTGGGGGATAATGGTTTGAAAACGTATCTCATGCCCCCACTAGATGTAGGATTCAATGTTGTGCTCAAGGAGAAGTATATTGGAATTGATGTGTGATAAGGTAAGTAAATTGGAATTGATGTGTGATAAGCATATCCAATAGCCCTGATATTTGTATTAAAAGAGATCAGTGGTTATTCACTAAAACCTTTTTCTTTTTTAGTTTTCAATAAAGTGTTGAGGATATTTTTGAAGATCTTCAAGATTTTCACAAATATGCTCTCATAAAAATGCAATATATTTAACTCTATATTAATCTACTTGTCCATGTTTATTATTTTCATGTGCTTCATTATCCTCATGATCAGATTCATCCTATATAAGTTTTTTTCAATATTATTCTCATTGTCATTAGTAGAAGAATTTGACATGGTATTAGCTTGAGACATTTTAGGTGTTCGAAGGGGAAACTCAAAATGTTCAATAGGAACCCCACCTATTTTTGGACTATGTCTAGGTTGCATATAAAAGATATGAATGCATGAAACAAGTAGAAACCTTAAAACGATGAAAACCCTAAAGAAAGATAGGATTTGCATGACAAGACTTAGACATCAAGTTCACTAAATTTTTAGCCATTTTTGGAAATAATGTTTAACATAGAAGAGAGTAGCCCAAATAAGAAATGAGTAAGCTACTATAAAAATCATGCCAATTAAGTTAATTTAGTTTTTGATGATATATTGATAAGATATACTAAATCTAAGAATATGTCAAATATGGAAATTACAAAATTAAATATTATGAAAACAACAATATGAAGGAGAAATTATACTTAACTTATACAATGATGCATAAGAAAAAAGTAAATTGTCTAAAGTTCTAGACCCCATTGTCAGATACTGTATATTTTCTTTGTTCAGGTAGAGTGTGTTCACATTATTAATATAATGATGTAACTATTACTATTATAAAAATTTTACATTCATAATTAATAGGTTATATTTATTAATGTGTGTTAGTCGAATATATTATTAGTCATAATATATTCAAATATAGTCAGTTGTTGGGATTTTTTTTGTATGAGATTTTGGTGGAGATTTGATCTCCCAAAATATAATAAAGACTCTTCCTATATGATTTGTAATATTCTTGTATGGTTTTAAAAAAACATGCAACAAAAATATATTATTGTTTGAAATATTGTCTTTGTGATATTTGGCTCTTTGTTAATCGTTCTTACATCTAAACCAAATCTATTATTTGGTATCAAAGAACCTAGTGATATTGGACTCTAAGAGTTTGTGAGGGGTAGTCATAATTGTTTAATGCTTCCTATTATGAGGAAAAATTGGATATCTATAGAGTTTAAAGTTTTTAGATTTGCATATCATTGGAATTTGAATTATCTTCAATATTTTTAATTTTGGTTCAGTGTTTGGATCAAATCACAATCTATATTTTTAACCTTGGCTCAGTTTTGAGTAAAATTTCTCCATCAAATTGAAGGTAATGATGGATCGATCTCATTATAGACAGCTCTACATTATTTACATTGGCTCCCTTATTCATTGCATCAGTGGGCATTCACATTACATTCACACAGATCATGTCCATGACCTACCTATGTCACTCCACGTGCATCTAAAGATAGTATTCAACTTGTGTTCCATTCCATTCAAATATTCTTTTGGTATTAGAAGACACTCAACATTTTTAACTAGCTCAAATGGTTTATCATAAAAAAATTAGAAATGGCTCACTCCAATCTCAGTAGATATAATACGTAAACTTTGCCAAAAAATTATAGTTGGATAGATCTATGTTGTTCCACCTTCATGTCAAACATGCTAATATGCCCATCATAATGCTTCAAAAGTCTATTATTTCTTAATATTTCATAGATTTGCATGTGAATACATTTTAAAATATAAGTCAATAAAAGTTTGTTTTTTGTTCTCCTACAATATTGCTCATTGTTCTTCAACAATCTAGTCACTAAGGACATCTATTAGATTTAATTTTACTAGACCTATCAATAACAACCATCTATGTTCCAACATTTTGTGGACAATATTGTGTTGGTTTTCTATAGACTTATTTGCATGCGTCATGCTCAACTAATCTATCCAAATGAGCAATCAACACCAAATCTATCAGTTTGTTGCACATTCACTTATATTCTCAAACCACCTATTATTTCTTGATACATCCATGTATACTTAACACACTAGAAAAGTGTTTGATCTCTTCCACACCTATCGAAGATTCATCTACTTTTTTAGAATTGGTAAAATACAATTGGAGAAATTATTAGAATTTTATTTTTTTATCCTAGTAAGCTTGTTGAGGTCGATCAATAGGTTTGGAAAGTTTTATTATATTGTGTCCTTATTTTCCCATAGTTTGTTTTTAATAGTTGTGTTAATTTTAACATGGTGTCTAAAGAATTTTTTTTAATTATTAAAATTATTAAAGTCTTTTATCAAGTGTTGATAGGTCTAGGTTTATAATTTTTTTTAATATTAGAGATCTATTGTCTTATTTTTTCAAAAGTGTCATTAGTGACTGTTGTATCGCAAAGTTGAAAGTTAAATTATTTTAAATCCAATACAGTAGATTTTATGTCATTTTGGCCATTTTTAATGGTTAGAGTCATTTATCAAAGTGTCAAAAATTAGTCATGTGTCATCAAAATGAGGTAAGAATTAATTTTTGTGTCAATAAAATATATTGAGTGATATTATCAAGTTGAAAAATCCATCTATGTAAAGGATGCATTTTCAAGTGAACCCAATGTCTTGAGTCATGTGTTAGTTATGTGTGTGAGAGTCTTGTAAACAAAAATGACATGAGCTTCATCATGATATGAATTGAGTGAGAAAATTCATCAAGTGGAGGAAGGAGGAAATGGAGGCTAGAGGTTTCATAGCTTCTCATTAGCCACTAGTGGTGGGGCCACTTTTTGATTTAGTAGAATTTTTATTTTCAATTATTTCATGTGTTTAGTTTTAGCATAATGTGATTTTAATTAAGAACACATGTTGTATCCATGTTCACATTTTTCATAAGTGAAATATATATTCCTATGTAACTTCTATGAAATGTGAGAATGATGAGAGCTAGAATCTATATTTCACATCGTGATGTGATTTATGGTAACTCACTTGTAAAACCATTACTTTGTGGCTTCTGGTTAGTCACTTGTAAAACCACTATTTTGATTTTTGGTTAGCCATATAAAAAACCATCAAGTATTGTTTTATGGTTTTTGGTTAGCTACTTGTAAAACCACTATTTTGGTTGTTGGTCAGCTATTTTTAAAACCATCATATAAGGTTTGTGATTGTCCTCTGAAAATCACCAAGTCATCAATACAGGTGCAAATATGGTAGAGTTGTTTTTTCCATATTCACATTAATAGGGTGTCGATAGGATTATCTATGTTCATAAGAGGATGAATGTTGAGGTAGAGTGTGTTCACATTATTAATGTAGTGACGTAACTATTATTATTATAACAATATTATGCTCATAGTTAATAATTTAGATTTATTAGTGTTTGTTAGTTAGTCAAATATATTATTTGTCATAATATATTTGAATATAGTTAGTTGTTGGGAGTTTGTATGAGTTTTTGCTGAAGATTTGATCTCCCTAAATATAGGAAAGACTCTTCCTATATAATTTGTAATAGTCTTGTATGGTTTAAAAAAACATGTAATAAAAATATATTATTGTTTAAAATAATGTCTTTGTGATATTTAGCTCTTTGTTAGTCATGCTTACATCTAAACCAAATCTATTATGCTTTATGTCAACTTGGACCCTTGCATTGCCTTGTAGACATTAGCATTGATGCTTGTTTCCCAATTCTGCCATTAGTGTCATGTATGTAATATTTATTTTTGTATAAAATTCCACCTATGCTTTATAGGGTTGATTATCTCCTTTTTGTTGTCTATTTGTATCTTGCACATAGATCTTTGATATCAATGTGTAGCTCAAAACCTTAGGTCCTCCTATTAGGATATGTGATCATGTAAAACAAAGGTTAGTGGGTTCAAGTAAAGTTGAGCTAACCTCAAAGACCCCTTTGTCAGTGTGTGCTACTTACATAACCATATACTCTAAGGAGGGCCTTAGAGCGATGTATTTTCCCCCTTTTGTGGGTTTATTTATGAACAATGGTGTAATATGTTGTATGCGAGTGCATGTATTTATCTAGATTGTAACTTGGTAAATAATTATCATGGGATACTCTTTTGATGCTTTAGACCTACAATAATACTAATCCTATGATTGATTTAAAAATAAGAAAGAGTAGGGTAGTATAGCTTCTTGTTGTGTATCTAATTTCCAGTAGTGTAGTGTAATCTTCAGAGGTGTTTGCTATATAAATAATGAGTGGGATTTAACTTATATGTATACCACACATTTTTAAAAATTTCTCACATAAAGGTTAAATTAATTAAATAGGTCAACCCGTACATATCAAAATATTTACAAGTTTGAGTGTTTTAAAGGTATGGACACCTGCATTGAATTAAAGACACTAGCATCAATGCTAAAGTCCAAACCTTAATGCAAATGTCTAGGAATATAAAAAATAATTGAAGTTATGTAATTGAAAATGAAGTATATATATCAAGTTTTAAGTATACTTTGAACTACAGGTGATCTAGGTAATTAGAATATCAGGGTCATACTATAAGAAAAGAATTTAGGCATAATGAGATGGTGAATTCTAGCCTTTCATCTATAAGGCAAATCAATAACTTAAAGGTAGAGTCAGGACTGATATTTTATAAGTGTACAATACCAGTTTAACATATAAATTTATATTTGAATTAAGGTAAATTTTAGTGTTAATTATTTTTTAATTAAAGAACATTCCCTTTTGGTAAATTGTATTTGATTATTTTTTAGGAGTAGTACATAGGACCCATTCGCCTAAATTTTTGGAATGTAAAATTTTTTAGGGGTCAACTCACCAATCATTTGTAATAATTATTTGGGAATCCATATGATTTACATCATATATATATATATATATATATATATATATATATATATATATATATATATATATATATATATATATATATATGTTCACAGAGTTTACCATCTAAGTCTCATTCTTTACCTCATTGCCATGTTGAATATTGAGGTCGCTCAATAGATAGGTTGTGGGATGAATAAAAAAGAGTTTCAAAATTGTTATTCAACTTTAATATTAGAGAGATATGAAATATAAAAAAAAAATCATCTCAATCTAAGTCCATATACAAAAGTTACGGCCTTGGAAAGTTGGCATTCGATGCCACTCGACTACATCATGGTGTTGGCACCTAGAAGAATCATGTTATCAATTAGAAACATGATGTCACTCAATATCATGCTACCACTCAGTAGCATGCTACCACTCAATAACATGTTGTCACCTGACAGTATGATGCGATTCAACTGAACAACTTCTGCAGGCTATAACTTTTGTATACAAACTCAATTTGAGTATTTTTTTTAATTTTTTAATTTTTTGAGAATAATCTAAATTTTTAATATGATAATGTATGACATAGATCTGTTACATGATATAGTGTTTTTAGGTGACATAGTGTTGTCACCTGATGGCATGATGCGATGCAACTGAGCACCAATTTTTGGAAGCTATAACTTTTGCATATGGAATCAATTTAAGACCAATTTTTTTGAAAAAAAATATATTTTAAATACAAATCCAATTTTTATTATTATACTAAGAAAAATAGTGTTATCACTCGACATAGTGTTGCCAAGTGACATAGTGTCATTGCCCAATGACATGATATGATGCAACTAAGCACCAATTTTTGAATGCCATAACTTTTGCATGCAGACTCAATTTGAGAGTATTATTTTTTTGAAATTTCATATCTCTTAGAGATTAATCCAAATATGTAATAATATTAAAGTTTAGTAAATTTTTTTATATTCTTTTTAAATTTATCCCACAAACTATATGTTTTAACTGTGTCGACGGGCGACTATGATGGACAACTTAAGAAGGCAATTTTTTTTGAAATTTTCATATTCACCAAGGATACAAATCAGATTCATGTAAATAAATATAAGGGGGTCTCTAATATGGTCTCTTTAAATGAACTCTGATTTAAATATCTATAAGACTATGTAGGCAATGCTCATTTATATAGGGATTGCAAAGGCCAACTTGGTTATTTCTATTACACTATATTTGTTATGTACCTATGGATTTTATATATTAATATATATGGGTTGATGAATACTATGACATGTTTGACAAATTCCTTTTATTTATATGGGTCTAATATATTAGGATAAATTAGTAACTTGTAAAATTAGTACATTGCGTAATGGTCAGCCTATATTGGGATTAAGAGGTTACCCATCCATTACTAGTTATATAGAGGTATATATAATGGAGATGAATATAATTGTAAATTATATCAATCAATAAATCAATTGTTGATTATTTCATTTGGTATAAGGATAATGGAGGTTGTCCCCTCAAATTGACATTGTGGAGTTATTCCTTCATAAAGGAGTCTTGTATGGTGTTGCTTTACCTTAAGGGTAATTATATTATTTATGCATTTTTATGTGAATTTTTTTACATAATTCATATCATTATACATGAAATATATAATAAATTTTGGGATTTTTTTGATAAATTTGGATTGAGTTATTTTAGTTTATGATTTTTCATAGATTTGTTCCAAAGGCCACACTTTTTGGAAAATTTCCACAATTTTTCACTAAAGTTTTATAGGCTTATAAGGAAGCTATAGTAAATTTTTTTGAGGTGTTATGATTAGTGTAGCATGAGTTATTGAAATTTTATAGTTTTTTCATTAACCCTAGTTTTGTGTGGCTCATGGAGTTGCACGAACATTATAATAAGTGGATGATGGATATGTTAGAGGATGTGAAAAAGAGTGTATCTCAATTACAAAATAGATTAAGTATGCAAAGGTGAAAAATTTGGATAATGGGGAGGAAGAAGAATAAAATAATGATGATGTTAGT
Source organism: Torreya grandis (assembly GCA_037957365.1). Classification (NCBI taxonomy): domain Eukaryota; kingdom Viridiplantae; phylum Streptophyta; class Pinopsida; order Cupressales; family Taxaceae; genus Torreya; species Torreya grandis. The sequence goes on from JARHVA010000474.1 coordinate 3,612,448, forward strand.
AATAAGGAAGTGTATGTAAAAGATGCATATATTTCTTATGAGAAGGAAGACACAAACAATGAATAAGGAGAGGTTGATGATCATGATGTGAAATAAGAGGAAGAAAATGATAATGTAGATGTAAAAGAAGAAAAATATGAGGAATAAAATAATGAGGAAGATAATGTAGATGAAGAATAAGAAGAATAAAACTATAATAATTATGAAGAGTATAAAAATTATGTAGAAGGAGAGGTAAAGGATTTTGATGAAGAAAAAGGTGAGATGGAGGATAAGGGTTCAAACAACCTAGATCCAAAGAGAGATGTGTTTATATTGTAGTTCTAAATATGCATTAAAAATAATAATATTATTGTATCCATAAACCCTAGAAATAAGTATAACTTCATCAAGTGGGATGTGTCTCAACACCTACATGTTCAATCAAAGAATATCTAGGATACTCAAGCAACTAGTAAAAATATTCAAGTTTTTGAAGATTTTAAACTCAATATATAGAAATATGTTTTGCATTTACATTTTTATGCTTTGGATATGGATGGTGGGGATATGGTTCTTGGATATCTATGGTTATATACTTTGGGACAATAAATATCAATGTGTATAAGCATTTCATGAATTTTTGGTACAAGAAAAGGAAGGTAATTTATAGGATATGATATTTAGAACGACACAAATAAAATTCAACATAGAACATGAGGTTGAAGTTGAAGATGGTGGAGAACAACATAAATAATATTTAGATGAAGAAATGGATGAAGAAAAAATACAAGCAGAGAATAAAATTCCATCTTCTTAAGAGATAAGAGCACTACTAAATCAAAAGGTGGAAGAGGTAAAAGAACAAGTTGATAAGGTTACAATATAAGAAAACGCTGAGGCATACAGGCACCCACATCATCATGTGAGGCAAAAATCATGGGGTCATATCAGGGAGTGTCATATCAATAATCACTTTAGACATATAATAAATTTGATTACCAATAATTTATGGTTACACAAGTAATCAATGGAGCAATCACTTTGGTTATGCATGGAAGCTAAAGAAGAAATACTATGGCCATGTTTTGAATAAGAACAATGCAAAAGAACATGGAACATAGAACTAATGGGAAAACTAATATCAATATCATGGAAGATAAAGAATAACTATTATGGCTACACATGTAATTAAAGTAACACAATAGAATATGGAATATGGAATCAAAGGAGGAATCATTATGCATAGACACCAAAAAGGCACAATTATGATTATGAATGGCATCAGAGTAGCACAATGGAATTTTAAAATAATATTGGTGAATTATCAACTACCAATATCACATGAATGGTTGGATGATTGATAATGGAGACAAGTGTACAATGATTTAAATTATACTCATTATATGGTTTCTTATGTTTCAGGGAAGAGACACGTTAAGGAGGGAAGGATATATATATATATATATATATGGGTTAATAGAGATGTCAAAATTTGGCACACATCCCCCTTATTTATATGGATCAAATATATCAGGATAAATGAGTAACTTGTGGAGTTATTACATTAGGTAATGGTCAACCTACGTTGGGATTAGGAGGTTACACATCCATTGTTAGTTATTAGAGGTATATATATATATATATATATATATATATATATATATATATATATATGAGATGAATATCATTGTAAAGGATATCGATCAAGTAAGTGTTGAGTCTTCTATTTGGTAGAAGGATATTTGATGTTGTCCCCTCAAAGTGACATTGTGGATTTATTCCTTTCTAAATGAGTATTGTATTATGTTGCCCTACCTTAAGTGTAATTATTATATATATGCATATATTGAATATTTGGGTATCTTGGCCCACCAATATATATTGTTTTGTGTTGATCTAAAAATTATATTCTACATATTTCAAATATTATAAGTGTAGATCTTTAAAATATCCCACCTTTTGAATTTGATATTCTTTTGTGTGCTTGTATAGGATTAGAGTTTTACTTTTACAAAATTTTCATGCATCAAGTCAAACCTTGTCTATAAATAGGGTAAGTATACACAAAGGTGAACCTATATAAACTTCAAAATTAACTACAAAGTTAACACAAACAAATCCATAGTGGAGGACAATAATGCATTTTGATCCTACCAACTTAATGTGCATATGTCCTTATTTATCTTGATCTCCTATTTTTGGAAATGACATAATCAAAAGATCATTGTATTAATTTGATGGTCTATAAACAACTTGTATAATCATTGAATCAACCAAAGTAATTTTTTGTATACTCTTACCTTTTCAATTTTTGTTAAACTATTAAACATGTGTGGTCTATTCTAATTTTTAATAGGTGCACCCATATTAACTTTTTCCTTGTAAACAATGTCCACATTAAATACAAGCACAAATAAACTTATCATATTAGCCAAATAGATCAAACCCCTATAGGATGCGAACATGCCCTAAGGACACCAACCTAGGCCACCCCCATACAATTCTAATGGCCTTATACCAGATCCAAGTGAAGACATGTTATTCATTCACAACATCATTGCATAGTCACACAATCATTTTTAAAGTTTTACATACAATCATGCATATATGATATGCATCGAAGTTGTATTTATTTGGTACCTTCCATTTTTAACATATTTTTAAATTTAACAAGTTCCAAATCAATCTGCGTTATTCATTTCATATTTGTAGCATTATGATTTTACATAGTAGTTTATCTAATTAGGATTAAAACTATCTTAATCCACTAATTTTATATAACATATTGGTGAACCTGTCAATTTATTAAATATTGTAAACCCTAAGCATTCATGTTGTTAGGGGTTTTTATTTATTTTTTATTATTATTTTAGGGTTTTAAGATTTGGTAAATTATTCAATAACTATTTGAAGTTTTAATATCTTATTTTATGAAATATAAGAAATATTTTTATACCTTCCTTAGAAGAAGTGATAGACTAAGTGGTACTCAAGTTGAGCATACTCATATTTCTCTATGATAGAGCACATAATATGGAAAAGAAAAAGGATGTATCAATCCTTTGGAATATATGTTCCTTGCACATTTCTCAATCAATATTAGTGAAAATATTTCATATGCTTAGATTGCTTAGCTCAAACAATAATATGATGAGCCTATCATGAAATATGTCTTAAGTTATAAGACCATGATATACAAGATGATGAATCTTATGGCAGATAAGGAATTACAAGACCTTTTAAAGAAAAAATTTATGCCTCCTATATACATGAATCTATATTTTTTAATAAGTTTTTATCATTCATAGATTTGTGTCATACAATTAAAGAAAGATAGGTCAATTTATTGGCAATGAAAAATATTAAGTATGCAATGAATCATATTTCAACTTCTCATGCTAAGAATAAAGTAAGACACCATACAAGGTGAGACCAAATAATAATAATATTGATCAAAATGTAATAGTCAATGCAATTCCACAACCTTATCTACATATTTTTTTATTAGTTCCTGCAAGGAGTTAGTTCACCAACTTAATAGACCTAAAAGGTATTGAAAAATTAATTGGTGTAGCATTATATTGATCCCTCCTATTAAATAATTTGATATGACTAAGCCTCTTCCAAAATGATTTGATTAGAATGATTTTGTGACTATCATAGAGCACCAGAGCATACTACTAATAGATGCATTAATTTAAAACATAAGATTTAGGAATTGATAGATTAAAATATCATTGATGTGGGTGTACCTAATGAAATTTCACATCCAAAAATAAGTGAGAGAATAACAATGTCTATATTTAGTGATCCTTTCCCTAAGCATACAAGCTAATAAATAACATATAAAACATAAGTGCATTACTCATATAATTCACATCCTCCACCAATTGGTTATCATCCTCACACCAAGTCACATCATCCTTTGAATGACATCATTGGTACATATCATGCTTTAATGCCATCTAGACTAATTATCACTTTCGTAAAGCATGATATTGTCAATGATGATTTTGATTTTCACTCTTTATTCATTTGAGCTTACATTGATCATCAACCTATCCAAAGTGTTATGTTTGATAATGGTTCAAGTGTGAATATGTGCACTATCACACTCATATCTCATATTGTATGCACACATAAGGATATAATTCCAACTAAGAGCATAAATCAAAAGATTCAATGTTCATGTTCATAGTTTTATTGGTAAGATAACATTAGCAATATATGTTGTTAGAAAACATGTGGCCACCAAGTTTACAACAATCTCAGTGCAAGGGTTTTTGATATGTTATTTTGACATCCTTTGATTCTAAATATTTGTGTAGTTCCTTTCATATTACATTGATGTTTAAAATTTTTAAAAAAAAACTAATGAGGTTATAACATTTCATGGTTTTACATATGAATGGCCCATCGAAACAAATATCATTATTCCTACACAACATATTGCATGCTTTTTATACATGGTTCTAACATAAACATAACCTAATAAGGAATAAATTCAGATATAGAGACTTAACGAATTAAAGTAATAGTTCTAATGTTATGTGGAGTGATTAAAAAATACAAAAAAATAATCTTTGCTTAAAGGTTAATGAATAAACTAATATATATGCAAGGTTTCATTATGCATATGAATAAGTGGAAGCATGGATATAAAAAATATGGCACTACATATAGAGATATTGTGGCATGCATGTATGAGGAAACTCAGAAAATAGAGAGGGAGAGGAATTTAAAGAATATTCAAAATTAAAGGCAAAGTTGTGTAAGAAACATACATATTTCTATGTTATGTTTATAGAGCTTCAATTAAAAGTTATGTGAGAAGAATATATGGCGTGTGAAGGTTATAAGTATCAGAGGAATTCAACACAATACATATTATCAAATTTTCAAGGCCATTCATAAAATTAATAGGTTATAAAAAAAATTTATAAGATGAGCAAGAATCGCTACCACAAGTTTATCTAGCCATGGTTTATTGGGATCAAAGTGAAAATGAATTGAAGTCTAAAGTGGCCAAAGTTTTTGATATATAAAAGTGAACTAACCATGAAATATCAAA
>JARHVA010000474.1:3625000-3667500 GCA_037957365.1 Torreya grandis
ATTTTATTCTTAGAGGCATTTTGTCTAAATCAATTTTTTATAAATGGGCTCAATTAAATTGGGAAAATAGAGGATGGGAGATTGAAACCCTAAGGGGATTTGGCAAGGGTTACATAACTTATATGTTTAAATCAGTTTACCATGCCCAAGCAATCTTGCAATATGGTACCTAGGTGATTTGTGGACAAATTTGTTACTTGTAGGTTAGGAGGTTTGACTTTCACCCTGAAGGCCCGTCCTATTCTCATTATCCAATGTGGATTGGATTTCCATATTTGAACATAGTATTTAGACCTTTCCTAAGGGATATTATGTCCCAATTGGGTAGAGTCATCTGGTGTAAACATAACAATGATAAATTTTCAAGTCTAAGAGTACATCTACGGGTGTGTGTGGAAGTGGACTTAGATAAACCATTTCCTGAGTCTATTAAATTGAATGGTCTAGGGTTTGATTTGAGCTATCCACTAGTTTATTTTAAAAAACCAAATGCTTGTTTCTTTTGTTGAAAAGAACTCCATTTGATCCAAAATTGTGCTATTAGTAAAAATAGAAATGCCCAAGTTATTACACACTATGTTCCATCTAACCAGATTATCACTCAGCCTATCCATCTTCATTTTATTTCTCCTCTTTATCCACCACCTTTAACACTTGGTCAACCCATAACTAATCCACCTATTATTGATAATAACCATGAAATATCTTCACCTTCCTTTATGGATGTTGTAATTTTAGATCGATGGAGAATGGTGAGGAAGAGAAAAGAACCTTCTAGTTCCTTCTCTCATTCTCATCATTCCCCTTCTTAAGAAGATTATCCTCCTAATTCTCCTAATCTGATTGCTCATCCTAATGCAGACCATGCCTCTCATCCAATCCCTTCTCGTCACTAGTCTAGATCTCTTTCCATTTCCCCCTTTGAACATTTTAAGGATGAACAATTAGTTGTATTAGCCAATAGTTTTAGTGTGTTACCACAAGAAGATGATACTATTGTATAACTTACATCATGAATTACAAAATACTTTATTGGAATGTATGAGGGATTACACTCCCTCACAAGATGTTCAAAGTTAAATAATTAGATTTGAAATGAAAAATGGACATTTTATTTCTGCAAGAAGTTAAAATTGGCAATGATAATCTAAAAGCATCTTTATTTCATGTAAGAAAGAGGCTAATTTTTTTCATACATCTCATAAAGATGGGAGAGGAGGTTTAGTTTTACATATTTATCCATGGACATCAAAATATTCTGTTCATAAGGGAGAGGGCCCCTCTCATAATTGGGTGTGGGCCCTTACCATTATTAATGGACAACCTATTGGTTTTTTCTTTATTTATGTGTCTAATAATGTCAAAGAATGGGTAGAGCTTTGGAATTGGATGTCTAATTTTATTCCAAATGCTGATTGGATTCTTGGTGGTGATTTTAATATGGTTAAACATTGTAATGATCAGAGCTAGTACAGTCCTTATAAACTCAACTATGATGAATTTAATAGTTGGTTGTTTTTTCAAAATTCTCTTGGGGTGGTTGATCCAATTCAAGACAAAGATTATAGACATGTCAATAACTAGTTTACTTGGTCTAACTATAGATCAGCAAAGGATAGGAAGTTAAGTAGATTGGATAGATTTTATATCTCTCATAATCTCCCATTGGCTAATGACTCCTTGGGTGCTAGCTAATTGGTGGATTACTCAACTACCTTATCAGATCACTTCCCCATTTTTTGTTTTGTTTCACCCTCCCAGAACAATTATACCTATCCACTACCTTATAAACTCAAATCTCCCACTTGAAGAGGTCTAACTGTATGACAACCTTAGTGGGAATTTAGAATTCTATTCCAAAGCCTCAAGAAGGTGATTCATAAATAAATGGTGGGGTGAAGCTGTTTCCCAATGTACTACCTTTTTAGGATCCTTTGGCAAGAGAATGGCTTGGAAGTACAAAAGGAGAGAAAATTATCTTCAAGGTAAATTAGATCAAGAATGAAAAAAGCTAAACCTTGATCCAAGAAACACTAAGATGCAAACAGAAATTGTTTATATTGAGACACAACTCCGTAAAATTGATAACTATACATGGCAAGGAGCTAAAATCCATGTTATATTACATTGGATAAAAGAGGGGAATAGAGGTTATAAGTATTTTTGTAACCATATTAATTACAAATACAAAAAAGAGAATATTTGTGCTATTATGGATGACTTTGGCACCTTGTACATGAAAACATTTGAAATTAGTATACTTTTTCAGAACTTCTATACAAATATCTTCAAAGAAGAACAACGAGGGAAAGATTTTCAATTAACTTTAGAGTAAATTGTTAAATAACATATTCCCAAGAGAATTTATCAAGATTATAGTCAGTTTTTGGATCAAACTTTATCATTTGAGGAAATAGAACATGCACTCTTTTCAATGGCCCATAACAAGAGTCTAGGTATTGATGGACTTCTAGTTGAATTTTATTAGGCAATGTGGCCTCATATCAAAGATGGTTTCTATTTTATAAATATGGAATCTCTTGAGAAAGGTTCCTTGGGTCCTAACATTAATAGAGGCTTAATTAAGCTCCTACCTTAAGGAAAAAATGAAGACACTATTTTTGGTTGGAGACTGATTACATTACTTAATACATCCTATAATATCATAGCTAAATCATTGGCCCTTCGGATCAAAATTGTAGTGAAAAATATTTTTAGGGTAGAGCAAACTAATTTTCTTGGAGGTAGATATATTTTGGATAATTTTATCTTAGCATGAGAAACTTGTGAATGGGCTCAACAATCAGGGCAAGATGCTCTATTGATCAAGATGGATTTTGATAAGGCATATGATAGAATTCAATGGAGATGTATTCTTAAAATGCTTTAATGGTTAGGCTTTGGCCCCAAAATTAGATCACATCTTCAAATATTATTTAATGATGCAAGTGCTCAAATTGTTGTCAACGATTCTATTATTGATTCATTTCCTCTTCAACGATCCATTAGACAAGGATGTCCTTTGTATCTTTTCTTATATGTTCTTAATATTGATGCCTTGGGTTATATTTTACAAAAATCCAATCAACTACAGCTAGTAGTAGGGATTTTAATTCCTAAGATTGTGATTGTTATTAATTCTCATTTTGTTAATGACAACATGTTTTTTCTACAAAATTCTAAACCAAAAATTATCAATACCCTAAACATATTCAATCTATATTATTCAGTGTCGAGATCACAGTGAGATCATAATAAAATTGAGTTTTTGATAATACATTCTAGGCCTTTACCACATTGAATACCTACACAATGAAGACAAATAAAACATGGAGATATTACTAGGTACCTTGTTATACCATTCAAAATAGGAGTTTCCCTGTCAGATGTGTGGAACTAATTTATCAATAGACTCAAGAATAAAAAATTTAATTAGGGCAACAAGTTTCTTTCATTGGTTGGGAGAATATAAGTTGTTAATAAAATATTCATTGCTTCCCATGTAGATTACTCCTCTTGTTGGATGCCCTCCAACAAAAGCTATGAAGAATTGAACAAAATTATTTGATAATTTATTTAGAGAAAATGGGGCGGTAAAGTTGGGTTTAAGTATACTTCCTAGGCAAACTGCATGTAATTAAATAATAAAGGTGGTTTGGGAATTATTGACCATAAAACCCAAGGTATTTGTTTATCAGCTAGGTGGAACATTAGAGCCAATTAAGGTGATGAACCTTGGAAGGTGTTGGTTTGATATAGAATCAATTAAATTTCTCTTCATGGTAAATTGAAGGCCATCAATTGGTGGGAAAAGATTCTTCTTGCACCTTTTTTCAAAATTCAAGCTTCTTCTCCCTTGCAATCTATTTGAAAAGCCTAGAAGCATGTTTATCACTTTTTAGAATGGAGAGAAGCCTCTTTATAGTATGGTTTCAATTTTACATCCTCATCTATGTGGTGTAATAAACTAATTTAGTATCAAGGTAAGCCTATTGCCATTACCTTTCATAAACAGATATATTATTTGTTTAGAAAAGGTGTGAGACAATTTGGTGGCATATGAGAATTTTCTCTGTTGAACTAGACTCCATGGCATATTCTTCAAAGACACTTTCGATTCAATAATAAAGTTAAACATTTTATCACTTTTGTGTAGTCTCTAGTTCTAGTGGAGCTATCCATGAAAATGTGTATTCCTATTCCATATAGTTTTTTGAAAGATTAGAGATGGTTAGCGTGTCAACATTTCAATGCTTTTCCTTTGAAGAAAATGTATATTCATCTTCTACCTAATGTCCCTTTAAGTCCTCATTTGAATTTCAAATGGAAATGTCAAATTACTTAAAGACCTTAGACCAATTTGAGCACACAAATTTGGAAATCTAAAGCTGGTGTAGATGTTCAAATCATGGCCTAGAAAATCATGCATTATAAACTGCCTATAAGAGATAAATTGAAAGGCATCATGATCAAATCCATCAATTGCCCATTTTGTCATTCAAGAGAGGACTTAAAACATGTGTTTTGGGACTGTGCATATGCTAAAAAATAATGGAAGACCATTTTCATTAACTTGTATGCTATATTTAGTCAGCAGCTAAGCTAGAAAGAAGCACTTATGGGGATAGACATGAATAAAAATATTGTTAAGGATACCATTAGATAAATTATTGCATTGCAAATATGGAAGAATATATGTTTGGAAGCTTTCTTTAAATCTTCTTTTCATCAAGAAATAGGAATTCTAAAGATTTACTCTAAAGTTTTTCTTAGTATTATTCTTTTTTTTCATAGCTACAAGGGGATTTGGATAAAACACATTGATGGCATTCCAGATTCAGTAAATTAAATTTGAAGTGAAGCAGTGGCTATGTAATGAGCAAATGCATGTTGGTTAGGGATTGAAAAATAAGTTGTATGAAGGTTGACAATTGTTCATGATGGTAAAATATATTGTTGTGTTATGTTTTTGAATGTTTTTGTTAGCCGCCAACACCGTACTGCTATTGTTTTGTAATGCTGCTATTAGCTTTCAATTTTTTAAGCTCCCATGAACATTTAACTCTTCATGTATATATATATTTTCAATACAAAATAAATAAAATTAAAGTGATATACATAAGAAATAATTTTAATGTAAGTTGGTGGAAAGCATGAAGTAAAATGAATAAATCATAGCCAATTATTTTTTCTATTTCATATGATTGAATGTAAATTTTGGAAGGTACAAAAGATTTTTTCTATAAGAGATATTGTCTATTGATCTCTTTTTAAATATTTCTCATTATATAATTATTTTCAATTAATTGTAAATATAAGTCTTGAAAAGTTTAAATATAAAAAAGAAATAAATTAATATAAAATTTATAAATTAAACCAATTAAAAGTGATTTGATTATGGGTTGTTTAAAATTACACATGGTATAAAATTCAACGTAATGGATATGTATAAACAATTTTAACCCCTTGTTGTATGTGACTCAACATATGATAGATGTTGGATAATAAAATTCTTTTTAAAGAGAAAATTATTCAAATAAAGTAAAATGTCTTAAATATTTATTGCAAGTAATGTTTTTTTCTACATAGTTTAGTTATCTGATGTGTGTGTGTGTGTGTGTGTGTGTGTGTGTGTGTGTGTGTGTGTGTGTGTGTGTGTGTGTTTGTAATATATGTAATATAATTTTATATCTTATAGATTTTTACAAAATATTAAAATTAATAATGGGAAACTTGAAAAATATGTGTAACCAATTTAAAATTAAAGAGATTCATATCAGCATGTCAACACTCATATCACTTTAAAATCAACTTGGCCATATATGTTCCAACCAAAAGACACTCATATTAACATGTTAGCACTTAAATGGGTTAATTTTAGTCTTAGATGCCACAAGAATTACATAGCAAGCAAAGCAAATTAATTTCATGTGACTACTCTAGCACAACATTCAGGAAATGTTATTTGTTATGTAGGATAATTGATAATTTTTAAAGATATATGAATAACGTATAATTCAATTTTTATTTTATTTTTTTGGATAGAAAGTTTTTAAATTTATAAAAAAAATTAAATAATAAATAAAAAACTGAGTTATCAGCAATAAATTTTTAATGCAATTTAAAAAACATAATATGTTTAATTACATAGAAATATTTCATCTTATCATTAATAAGTAAATGAAATATTCTCTAATAATATTGTATGAAATATTCTAAAAAATTTATGTAAAAATTTAGTATTGCTATAATAATATGCTAATTTGTAAAAATATATAATGTTTTACATATCATAGCAATGTTGATTGTGATCGTGTGCCCTAACCCTATGAGGATTCATAGTGGCAGTTCTGATTTAGCTCTAGAAACCAATTTTTTATTCCATAAAGTTTTTACTAGAGCATGGTAAGGATTGGGTGATGTTGATATTCTAGAAAGTGATCCAATGCAGAGGGGACACCAATCGATCGTTGGAGGTAGGGGTGAGTGCTAGGGCAATGACGATGCTACCATGGGATCTAATCGACTCATTCTTGTAAAGCATGGTGATGTCTCTTTTGTTGAACAAAAATCTAAGGGTTCAAGGGTGGGAAGAATGAGATCCCAAGTATGAGTGATGTGTTGCTTCAACATCACTAAGTACATTCACAGGTTTGGTCCGCCTTGATCAAATGAATGGTGAGCTTTCTTTGCATAGTGATTTGGGTGAATGCAAGTCTGAACTATCAAAGTGGTGAAAAGAGAATCATTGTGAAGCTAGTGTGTCAGTCCCAAGTTTATGTGGATCATGGGCATGTGTTCATGCAAGCATCATGCATGTGTTTGTGAGCAGTTCTATGGTCTCAAATTTCATGAAGCAGGGGCTGGGTTGTCCTAGGTAGAGAGTAATCAGACCTTGGGAGGAAATTGTTCATTGTAATCATTCAAGTGGTTCTGAGCATTATTAGTTGAGCTCGACTTGGTGGTTATTGTGTATGTTGGCCTGTTGGCCTATTCATTGTACTTCAGATCAAATTGTCCTAAAGAGTTAATAAAATGCACATTACTCTCAATTTTCTTCCATTATGTGAATGCTCATGTGTGTTGAGTCAATTTCTCAATCTTTACAAGTGTGTGTTTTTCTTTTCGCTATTAATCCTTTATTTATACAAGTTGTTGTCCACTATGTTTGTGGGTTACTTGTGTAGGTAAACACTAAAGGCATAGTCCATAGTTATTATAGAGTCCCATTGCAATGAGGGATTCAGGTTAGGAGAAGCAGTGCCATATGGTTAGCTAGCTTCGGAGAGTTGGCCTCATGACAGTTAGTATCAGAGCACATGGTTTGTGTTTTATGGGATTGTGTTTGCCGAAAGTTAAACAATCTTATGCCTTCCCCTATCGAGTCTATCCAATGTTGTGTCTGGTTGTTTCTAAGTCAGTATGATAAGAGATCTATCCAAGATGTTTCTCAAAAAAGTGGCCAATAAGGGTCAAGAGTAGGGTCAGGGAAAAGGTGAAGGTGGTGACAGTTGCCATGATAGTAAGTTGAGAGTTGCTTTAATGGGTGAAGGCCTTATTGAGTGAGTTGGTGCCTAGTTCTAATTGATGGGGGAGTGTGTGGGTATAAGATTCAGTGAACTTGAAGAGAAGTTGACTACCATGGGGTAGATGATCATGGAACTTACTGGTAGGTTGGAGAAGAGTTTGGTGTTCCAAATAGAGTTACATGATGAAATGGCTTTATACCAATTAACAGTATCAGTTTTGGTGAAAGTATCAGGGTCTAGTTCTTATTTAGTCATGAAGCTCCCCAAGTTGAAGGAACCAGAGTGTTATGATGGTGATCGAGATGACCATCTTCTAGATAGTTTCTTTTGGAGCATGGAGGAGTTCCTGGCAAGGTTAGGGGGTCTGTCAGGTGCACAAGAGGTGCATGCTATAGCAAGGTACCTCAAAGTATGGTAAAGGTTTGGTATAGAACCTTGATTAATGACATTGTATTAAGGAGTTATACATGAAGGTTGACTCTTGAGAGGATCTAAAGGAAGCCCTTGGCATTTAGTTTCAACTTAGGAATACAACATGGTTAGCTAGGACCAATTTGAGTCAATTAAAGTAAGTGGGGGATATGGGAGAGTATATCCATTCTTTTCAAAGCCTTTTGTTGGAGGCCACTGACATGTCAGAGGTAGATAAGTTTTTTCAATTTACTTGTGGTATTCAATCATGGGCTCAAGGGGAGCTCTATTGTCATGAAGTGTCTAATGTTAGCAAAGCAATTGCTATAGAAGACCATATCTTGGATTGTAGAGAGGGTTATTCATCCAAAAACACCTTGGGGCCTTGCACATCTATGTGGGGAGGTGTTAGTAAGGGGTTGAGTAAGTCTTTAGGGAAGCCAATGGGTGACCAAGGAAGGAAGGCTACTCCAGAGTCATTAGAGGGGTCTTGTAAGTCATAGAGCACTTCCATGGCTGTGAAGAAGAAGTCACTAGTTGGAGAGTTAAGAAGTACCTATGTTTGAAGTGTTAGACGTGTGGTGGGAGTCACTATAACTAAGATTGTCTAAAGTGGTAGGGGGTGTTTGTAGTTTATAATGGGGGATCTAGATGAATAGTGTGAGTAGACTATGTGTGTGCTCAAGGGAACTTAATGCTAGGGAAAGCTTAGGCTTGGAGGTGGTCATTGTAACTTGCTGGGGTTGATTATTTTGGAAGGGGTGCTCACAGACTCAGGCATCTTGTAATTGGAATTCAACTAGTTTAGCCTTGGAAACTTAGCTTTCAGACCTTTGGAGGTTCAAGTAGGCTTAGAGTAGTTACAAGCCATTCGTGTTGTGTTGAGGCAGGGTTTACCTAGGTTGGGTAAGGTGGCAATTTTACCCCATCTTACAGTTCTTTTGTGTCAAATCCATTGTAGACGTGTGTGGTGAAGATTGTGTAGAGGAGTGGGATTAGGAAGATGGAAGGGGTGTTGGGTTCAGCATGTGGAAGAGTGTAAGAATTAGTGAGAAGTCAGTGTATCTTGTATTGCTTAGTGGTAGTTGGGATGTTAAAGGGGAGTAGTGGGTTACTTTCTCCCATTAATGTAAGGTTGGTTCTTCACAGCCATTGCTATGCTCAAGTAAACATCATCTTGCTGTGTCATAGAGAAGATAATTGATCATGTGCATCATGTTGGTTCCAAAGGAGAGTTCTTGGGAAGGACTATTTTCCTATTATTGGGCCTGGGGTGTTTGATCTGAAGAGTTGTCTTCATCAATTATACTCTTATTTTGGAGTTTTAGTACTATTTTGGGGGAAAGTTTGATTGGATCACTTAGACCTTGCTGGGTTTGTAGAGTCTTAAAGAGGTGGGTCATAAGGATCCATTTTCCTCCACCCCAATTTTGGGGGTTGACAAGATCAGGGTGATCTTATGAAGCTGCATTGGTTTGGTGTAGATTGTGTAGGCAAGCTTATCTATGTGTGGAGGTTGCCAGAGATTTAGTTTATTTCTTAGATTTGTAACTAGTTAGATTCCTTAGTCACTGATGAAGCTGAACCAGTGATGGTTCCTGCCTAAACATATTTTTGTGTGTGTGATAGGTAAAATTAGAGCAGTAGTTGGAATAGTTTGTTGAGGTGAAGACAGTGGGTTACTTAGCAATCTGAAGTAGAGGGAGTTTCTAGTGGTTTTGGAATGGTGTTTTTTAGCAAGCTGGGAGTAGTTAGAAGCCCTCAATGTTAAGGTCATGGAGTTTGGCCTTGGTCTCTTAACTCTGGATGGAGCCTAAATAGGGCATGTGTTTATCTCTTATATTTGGGTTTGAAAAGGAGACACATTAATATCTTGACTCTGAAGGAATATTGAAAAGGGGATGTGTTTATATGTTAGCTTTGGGTCTGAAAAGGGGGTTGGTTTGGTCTCTTGATTCTGAAGGGAGCTTAAAGGAGGTGTGTTTATTTCTTAGCTTTCGGTCTGAAAAGGGGACACGGTGGTCTCTTGACTCTGGATTCTAGATAGATCTTGGAAAGGGGAAGTGTTGGCGTCTTAGTTTGGATTGGGTCTAAAGAAGGGATGTGTTAATCTTTTAGCTCTAGGTTGAGTCTGAATAGAATATTGCCTTGTGGGTTCCTGTCAGTGGAGTCATGCCAACACTGAGGACGTCGCCAATTTTTAAGTGGGGGAGTTTATGAAAGATGTGTTGCTTCAACATCCCTAACTACATTCATGGGTTTGGTCTACCTTGATCAAATGAATGGTGAGCTTTATTTGCACAATGATTTGGGTGAATGCAAGTTTGAACTATCAAAGTGGTGAAAAGTGAATCATTGTAAAGTTGGTGTATTAGTCCCAAGTTTATGTGGATCGTGGGCACTTATTTGTGCAAGCATCATGCTAGTGTTTGTGAGAAATTTTGTGGTCTTACATTTCATGAAGTAGGGGCTAGTTTATCCTAGGTAGAGAGTAATCAGACCTTGGGAGGGAATTGTTCATTGTAATCATTCGAGTGGCTCTAAGCATTATCGATTGAGCCTGACTCGATGGTTGTGTATGTTAGCCAGTTGGCCCATTTATTATACTTTAGACTAGATTGTCCTAAAGATTTAATAAAACACATGTTACTCCCAGTTTTCTTACATTGTGTGAATGCTCATGTGTGTTGAGTCAATTTATCGATCTTTGCAAGTGTGTGTTTTTCTTTGTACTGCTAATCTTTTCTTTATACAAGTTATTATCCACTATGTTTGTGGGTTACAAACAGTGAAGATTTATTCCATAGTTCTTGTAGAGTCCCATCACAATGAGGGATTTGGGTTAGGACAAATGATGTCACATGGTTGGCTAGCTCTTAAGAGCTGGCCCCATGACACCAAGTAAATGGCTCAAATGTTGATGGATTACATGAAAGAAAAAACCCTATGATTTAGAAGGGATGTAGGGGTAATTATCCACCTAGGGTTGGGACCAAACAATCACTTCCTAATCATCATAAGGGGAAAACTTTTACATATCTGGTTAAGAATGGTAGATCTAGTAAAGAAGGTGGTTCTCAACCTATGAAATATGCATAGTCTACCCCCTATGTGACCTTGGGGAATGAAGTTGTGGAGACTGAAGAATATTTCAAAATGAATGCTCTTATTTGTAGATTTAATATTTTTTTACCAAGTCTCCTGGCACTTCATGCTTGGATTTCTGAAGATTGGAAGCCATATCTAATTGGTCAGGTAGATATCTATCCTTGCACCAAAGGGTTTTTCATTACTATTTTTGATTTTATTGGAAATAGGGATCAAATTTTTAACAAAACTTGGGATTTTTAAGCACATTTATTGATTTTGAAACCCTATTTTCCATCTTTTGATCCTTCCATGGAATCCTTTTTTGTTAAATCGGCATGGGTCAGACTACCACACCTTCCATTGCAGTTTTTTTTTTGGGGGGGGGAATAGTCTAGCTTTTATAGGAAATGCTATAGGGAAGATCATTTCTATTGATCCTTTTATATAAAACTTCCTTCTCCCTAATTATTCTCAAATTTCGGTAGAGATTAATACCTCAAAAGAACTTTCAGTGAACATTAAACTCAAAGTCAAAAATTGAGTGTGGATCCAATCTCTAGATTATGAAGGAATGCCCTTCAAATGCAGAAATTACTTTTCATTAGGCCACTTGGTCTCTATTTGTACTATTAAAATAACATATAATGGAAGGGGTTCCTGGTGGAAAGATGTTAGTCATAGTCATTTGATAGTGAATGGGGATTTTGATGATAAATCAACACCCGTTGGTTCTATGGATTTAGAATCTCCTACAAAAAATGCTCTTGTTTCTCATGAGATGAGTATGAACTTTGAAGCTAAATCTCAGGGGAAACTCAACCCCTCGAGTAAAGATCTAGATATAAGTATGGAGACTCAGAAGGTTAGAGCATTGGTGCCATTGGGTCAGGGCCACCCTATAATCAATTCTCTTATTCTAGAGGTTGTTCCTTTGGTGTTCACTAAGGAAGGAAATGAGGAATTGAGAAATGGAGGTGGGTAAGAAAAAAAGAAGAAACTACAAACCCAAACCCTTTATTTGCTTAGACAAGGATTGAGTTTTTGTCTTCTATTTTGACTATTGAATCTAGACATTGAGGACTTTGTTGTTGTGTGTAAGCTATAATATGGCTATGTTCTGGTTGCTTTGTGACTATGTTCTATCTATTTTGTTGCTTTTATCTTTTTTGTTTTTGTTTGGTAGTTTGGTTGCCTTTGTTTGTGCTTATTGTCTATCTGGGGTTTTTGGGCCCTTTTTCTTTTGTGCTCTCTTTGTTCCATCTAGGTTTGAAGCCCTTTTTGTAATTGGGGCATGGTTCCCATCAAAAAACCATTTACCAATAATAATAAATAAATAATAATAATAATAATATGTTAATTTGATTATTTGGATTGGTCAGAGAGAGAAAATTATTATTTTTGAGTGAAAGCTATATTACCCTATTTTGACATGGACTAAAAATATAGACATAAAGTTTATAAAAAAATTATATTTCTAATTGGTATTTACAATCCAAAAAATATGTCAATGGGTAAAAAATCATGGTTGAATATAAGATTCTCAAATATATATAATTAATAATATAAAACATCAAGCACATGAACTAAAATTAGATGGAGGAGGTGATAAATCATCTTTGAGACGACTAACAACCCAAGAAGAGGCCTTCACCAATGATGGATCTGACATTACCCACCAATCATAAGTATTATTTTTCGTAGTCAGAGGTACAAACACTCCAATCTAGGTGTCAGGAAAATATGCAACCCAACATCCAATCCATCAGACATAGAGAAATCCCATTAAGAGATGACCTAATAATTGTTTTTCCACATAACTATAGACTCTAGCCTCTCTGCTAAGGAGGAGAGGTGGAGAAATGGATATATAATTGGTTATTTTTCTATCCATGTTTTGGTGGAAGAGAGCCTTGCAATAGGATATTAGGATGGATCTTACTCATTGTGCATGGATTACTTCTTGAGTGGTTGATTAACTCCTAATAGTTTGAAACTCTAAGACCATTTTCTTAGTCTGGGTTGAAACTAAATTAATGTGGAGGTGAGCACATAATTTTTTTTCTAGTGGTAAACTATTGTGAAATAATCTCACTAGTGAAAATAATAGAATTCCTAGTTTTATAAATATGAAAAAGAGTGAATGTTTTTTAAAAACTCTAAATAAATGATTTGTAAACTAGCACTAAATTTCATGCCAAAATTTTACATGGGATCCTTTTAGGTAATTTTTAAATATATCGATAATTATTATATAAAACAATCAACTTAAGTAAAAGCAATGCAAGAAAATACACACCACACAACACAAGAGTTGATTGCAGAGTTTGGCAATTGCCTATGTCTCTGGATTCACTTATAGTACAAAATGATTTATTTCCTTGAAAAGTGAGTACTTGGCCTTCCCTCATGATTTTCAAATGAATACTCAAAGACTACTTATAATTTTGGAAATAGATTTGAAATCTTGAAAGCTCAGGACCATGAACATATATTCCAATCCTCTACTGACAATACAATATCATAATCCTATGGATTTTTGCCAAAAGTATCAAATATGGACTTATAATATGGTCTTATCAAATCCCAATTAGGTTGTTCAACATATCATTGAATTTATCTCACATCTAGGACAAACCCCTAGTTTAAACCAAGATGTGAAAATGCCTCTTGGTACCTTAAAATTGAAGAAACATGCAGTCTATTCTTTATCCTTCCATTATCTTCATAGAATACCCCTTTTACAAACACAACATTGCCCCTTTTATTTCACTTATAATCCTCATGGTATAGCAGTTGGGCATCTTAGTTTTTTACATGGAGGCAAAGGTTCAAGTCTCCACTCCATGCTTTGTAAAATTCCTCATGGCATTAAATGTCGTATTGTGTACTTTATACAGTGCTTGTACCCACAAGTGTAATAGTGGGATCATTATCATTTTTCCAAATTAGTCGGGGGTTTGAAACCTAACTTGGTAAATACATGACATATCTTATCCCACATTCATCATGGGTAGTATCCATAAGGCTTTATATATCCTTTCCTTCCATGATGTGCTTCATGGATTTGACTACGTATTCATTGCTTACCACTCATGTGGGGTTTTGTGGTGCCAATTGGCTATCTTCAATCCCTCTATGCTCCATATCCATCATGCCATACTTGACATGTTGATGTGGTTGCATTTAAGGTAAATACATGGTATTTGAAACCTTTAATCATTTAAATGACATCCAAGGTAAATTAAACATAGTCTCATGGCAGTCATGCTTGGCATGCACATTGTAATTGGAACTTGATTTCATGCATGAGCTCATTTCATCTGGGTTAAAATATTACCTAGATCATGTTGGGAATTTGGGGTAAATTTGATCTAAACTATGTTGGGCTCCATTCAACTTGAAACTGGCTCAACTTCTGTTGTGCTCTCCACCCCAACTTAGGTCTCTATACCAACTCACCTCTAGCTTGAGATAGAATCATAACTTGATCAACATCCCAACTTGATTTGGTATAAAAATAGACTATGGAGAATGTTGTGGTGGCAAGCTATGTGGTTGCTTAAGGACCCACCATGTGGACCACTCATAATTTGACACTTGTCGATGTCCAATTGAATGAAGGCTTCATAGTTATATCAATGGCAGGGCCCCTTTCTAAGACAAAAGTGGACTCCACCAGTTATGGTCCCTATAGCTAACCTTTTTTTTATGTAGTCTTCATATGCCTATCAAGTTCAATATTCATACACCTATCGAAGATGAAATATAGAAGCCAATCATTTTTCCTATACGAAGTAAGTTGACATGTGTCATATCATGATTGGTTCACTTGGTGTTCTAGAATTGTGCCAAATAATTTTGCATCTTTATTTTACCCTATTGACCTAGATACTTCAATGTGTAATATATTGTGCATACGTACTTCATTTTTGAAATCATGAAATGCACTTAAAAGCTATCGAAGAGATTTATGTTGTGCCATCAATCAATCTACAATTTTATGAGTAGAGATCCACTTGGATCAATCCTCCCTACTAGGAGGGCTTTTGGTCCACCAAAAGCTGGTATCTAATTTTATCCATTGAAATGCCAATTAGTTTTAAAGAATTTCAATAGGTTTTATTGGTCTATTTAGGTTTCATAATTATGCCTACAACACATTGGAATAACTAATTGTTCACTCCTTTCACATCTTCTACTATTGTACAACCATCAATAGCCTCTACACATAATTAGAATGTGATGACTTCCTCTATTGCATGGCTTCACATAAGCCTCTACACATAACTAGCCTCGTGATCTCTTAGGACATCCATCAATCTCTTCTTCTACTATATGGCATTTACAAGAAGTACATGTGGATCGAGTGCTTCTCAAGTATATTTAACTATTCTCTATAGAATAACACTTACAGAAATAAACATACCTTAATCTGCATATGTTGTTGTTAATGGAAAATATCTACCCAAAAATGTGAGAAGATAAATTGAGTATGATAAACCTATCATTTAATATTTATCTACATGTGACTTCCATAACATAACAAATTGCAAATTATATAATGCATATATATACAGATACAAATAGTGCATTGTGGGTCTTTTTATAACTATGTATGATGTATGTCATAATATTTCTTGTATGGGTCTTATTCATACATCTAATGAGCACATTATTTATGCTAGTTTTATAACTATATACAAATAGATAATCAAAAATACACCAAAGTTTCTTTACCAACTATAGGATCCTAGTGTGGGCAGGACTCCTTCTGCAATCACTCTATGGATCATTATGCGGCTCATCTTCAAGTTCTTGATGGTCTCCTAGTACATATGAGTATGATGTCTAACTGGAATCATCATGACTAGGTCTAGAGACCTACCCCATCTCAAAATGCATGATCCAAGTGTGATCCAGATAAAGCTCAATGTTATTATCTCTAAATGATCCCTGTCAAGAGAAAAGATATAAATTTCCTAGAACCATCTCGTTTATCTCCAATGGGATGATATCAAGAGTCATCGTGTCTAAGAAATATCTCCCAACTATAAATCACAAGGTGCAATAACATATTTCCATACCTCAAATAATGCCATTTTACGTGCCAACTATTTTAGCATGTAGCAATGGCAGCAT
This sequence comes from Torreya grandis, assembly GCA_037957365.1. NCBI lineage: Eukaryota > Viridiplantae > Streptophyta > Pinopsida > Cupressales > Taxaceae > Torreya > Torreya grandis. The sequence continues at coordinate 3,641,170 of JARHVA010000474.1, forward strand.
TGGCAAGCCTAATCGATATACTACGTTAGTAGTCACATAACCTAGTCTGATGTCCCCATGAAAAATAAGTCTAATGACATGTCCCTCTACAATAACTAGAATATTATGCTTGGACACTCTCATAAATCATAAAATAATATTTAGAGGTCCAAGTGGTGTCCTCTATCAAACTAGGGATTCGGCATGCTGACTCGTACCTAGAATAATAGGAGTCTTTCCTTTTCCCACATTCCTCTACTGGAACCACTATGGTACACAATCAGAATATCACAACCAGTAATGTTCTACAACATGTCCATGTCTCAAACAATGACTACATATTAGACTGGTTGAAGTACTAGGATCATTAGATGATGTTTCTTCCATCTTGACTCTTCTTTTAGCTGATCAAAAAGAGAATCAACTTTCTACTAGAATTCAATGATCCATTTATCTTGAGTGCACTAATGGGCACTCATGTTCACCACCATGGTATTTAGTTCTAGTATCTATTATTATTACTTCCATCAGCATGACATAATCATTTGTATCATTGAGCCCAATATTAGTAGTATCATGGGAAAATGCATCCAAAAATATAAAAGGCAAGAGCCACTATGATACCAATCCATGGCTAAGTTGGTCTCAATAGCCATAAAAGGTAAGAACCACTCTGATACCAAACATGATCCTTAAACTGGCACTAAATTTCATCCAAAAAGTGTATGTTGGATCCTTGTAGGTAATTTTTAAATATACTGATAAATATTTCATAACACAATCAACTTAAGTAAAAGCAATGCAAGAAAATACACACCACACTACACAAGATTTGATTAGAGTTTGACAATTACCTACATCTTTGGGTTCACTTATAGTACAAACTTATCCATTTCTATGAAAAGTGAGTACATGGCCTTCCCTCACAATTGTCAAATGGTTACTCTGAGACTACTTATAATTTTGGAAACAGATCTAAAATCTTGAAAGCTCTGGACCACAAATAGATCTTCTAATCTTCTGCTGACAATAGAATCTCACAATCCTATGGATTTTTTCCAAAAGTCTCAAATACAGACTTATAATATGGTCTTATCAAATCCTATTTAGTTCATTCAACATATCATTGAATCTATCTCAGAGTCTAGGACAAACCCCTAGGTTACATCAAGATGCGAAAACACCTCTTGGTAAGTCAAAATAGAAGAAACATGCAGGCTAATCTCTATCCTTGCATTGTCTTCATGAAATAGCCCTTTTACAAATACATTACCCCTTTTATATCACTTATAATCCATACGGTATAGCAGTTGGGCATCTTAGCTTTTTACATGGAGGCAAAGGTTCGAGTCTCCACTCCACACTTTGAAAAACCTCCCATGCCTTCAAATGCACTAAAAATCTCTCAACGAGCTTTATGTTGTTCCATCAATCAATCTACAATTTGATGACTTTTATTTTCACAGTAAATGTGGAGATCCACCTGGATCAATAAAAGCAATGTATGTTACCCAATAAGCATAGTCTACAAATAAATCCATCATCAATGGATGAGCTTTAGATGAAAATGAATAAAATTAACTATTGATCCACTACCAAGCCACATGGGATTGTAGGAAATTCCAAAATAAGTGCTTAAAAGTCTTTGGTATACTCCATGCATAGTGCTTAAGCTAATAAATTCCAATGTGAAGTAATGTCTCCTAGTACTAGGTGTTGCTATACTAAACACTATGAAAAATGTGAAAGCTTAGGCTCAATATTATCTTCTTAATTCTAGTTAAGATAGGAAAAACAAGTTCAAAGAAAGGAGTTTAAACTCCACTAACAATTTAACATTCTCAGAGCCGAAGAAAAAAGATCCATATTTTGGTACAACAAACATGGAGAATAGTTATTAAATGGCATACATCACATTTCCAACATCAATATTTCCACCATGCCATTGGTGGTTGAAGCCTTAACTTGTGCATCATTACATTTGGAATAAGCTCTTGTATACCCATAACGTATATCAAAAGTGAGAAAATTATACTTTCTTTGTAGAATGGGCCATGGAGTCCAATATCGATAAGAGATAAAATATCACATAGGTATAGATTCTTTCCTTAAATTATCAAATAGCTTTATAAATACCATGAGTTTTGACAAGCACAAATTTATTGTTAGAAGAAATAGGGGACCATCAAATGTGATAGTTATTGGAAAAAAATGGATTTGAATATGTTATCTAAACATTTGACAAACATTTTCATTATGTTTTCCAAATACTCTGAGCAAGAAAAAACCCCTCCATATTTACAAAATTAGAGTTAATGAGCAAAGTATAAAGTCTAATAGTTTTACAACTAGTCTTACCATAAGGTGAATGCAAAGAAATATGGTGTTGAAGTATATTTTTCCAAACTTCAAGTCCTAAAATGGAGAAAACAACCCCTTTGTGCAAAGAGCAATGCTCTATTTTCAAACATCAATAATGCCCATGCACACATTGTCATGTGATAAACAACATAGTTTATAGGAAACCTTATGAAAGACTTGATTTGCCTAGCACTAGTCCATAAAGAGTCTATGATCAACTTGACTAATTTTTCATATGATGCATTAGAAGACACCCAATGAGAAGAGTAGTACACATGTGTGGCCGCAATAATATTAATGAAACTATGAAATTCACCTACCAAGGATGGGTTTGGTAATCTACAATTCATATTTTATTCTACCCTCTGTAAAACATATTTCCAAAGTTATGAAGTAGAGCTTTCAAAGACAAAAGCGATGCTAAATAATTTGAACGGCTATCACTTTTTTAATCCACTTCTATCGAAAATTAGTTACTCAAATTGGATTTTGCATCATACTATGGGGTAACAATGAGTTTTGGACCACTATAGACTTAATCTAGAGGCTTTCCAAAATGTATTGATGAATGCTAGAGCTTTATATAAAGAAACTTCATTCTCAATAAGATTAATTTTTTTTTAGTGAAATGACCACTAATAAGCTAATTAATCCCATTTAAGAGCACAATTATTTATTTAATCCCTTTCTTAGTTATGCATGCTATAAGATAAGTTAAAGATTTGGTAATCAAAACATATAGTGGGAGAGTTAAGTAGCCTTGTTTGATAGAGAAGATAAGATCGAAGCTCTTAGACTTATAACCATTAATATTATAAAAATATATAGAAAGTTAAATTAACCATCTTAATTAAATTTAAAATTTAATTTACTAATTATCACAACTTTAAGTGTATATTTTCAAATTTATATAATAAAAATAATTTTATGATAATAAAAAAAAAGATAAAAACCTTCTTTTCCCCATTTTTTAAAATATATTTATTTGTCATAATCAAAATGTATTTTAACTAATTGTTTATCTGCATTAATTCATTTATGTTTGTCATGTTATAGACAATAAAAAAAATGATGGTCACCACACATTGAAAATAATCATTCAATTGAAAAATTATATATATAGTAGTTCTAGTCAATTTATGACGTAATTGAAAGAATATGGAATGAAACCCCGACGAGCTTAACATGTAGCTTTAATTAAAATAATGTTATTTCACTGAGAATTAATATAATATATATATTAATTCTCAGTGAAATAACATTATTTTAATTAAAGCTACATGTTAAGCTCGTCGGGGTTTCATTCCATATTCTTTCAATTACGTCATAAATTGACTAGAACGACTATAGCAAGTTTTGTTTAGCCAACTTTGATCTAACTTGTAACCCTAGTAGTGAGCCATAACTTTCACAGAATGTATTAACATATATTAATAAAAAAAATATAGAGATAATATATTAATAAAAAAATATAAAGATAAATATTTAAAATGATTTATTATAAAAAAGTGGTTGATTAGTATTTGTATTTTTAAGCATATAAAAATTGTAGATTATTTTTGGGAGGAATAATAATTCGATAAAAGGGCTCTCTTGATGATAGATTTGACATCACCCAATTATCTTAAAGTATTATGATGCACAACCAAAGATGCCTGCATTCTCACTTAGATGTCAAGGGAATGAGTTGCCCAATATTTACACCATCATGCTTAGAGGAAGCTCATTAAAGAGATGAACCAACAATAGTTTTTCATGTGGTTGTGGGCTCCAACCTATTTATTGAGGAGGAGGGGTGGAGAAATGACTATACAATTAGCTCCACTACTATCTAGGTTCTAATAGTGGATGCCACAAAAAATGAACAATTTTAGGCTCAATATCAGCATCCTAGATCTATTTAATAAAATCAAAACACACATGAGGAGAAGAGTTTAAACTCTACCAACTATTTAAATTGATGAGAGTCGAAGAAAAAGGACCCATACTTTGGTACAACAAACTTAGAAAATAATAGTTAAATGGCATACACCACAGTTCTAATGCCAATCTTTCCATGATGCCACTAGTTGTTGAAGCCCTAACTTGTGCATCATTAATCTAGGATAAGCTCTTATCTTTGCATAATAGAAGGTATATTAGAAATGAGCATTCTCTTTATAAAATGGGCAATGAAATCTAATCTCGAGAAGAGATAGAATATCACATAGTAAAAATATCTTTCTTGAAATTCCTAAGATATTTATAAATACCAGGAATTTTAACAAGTGAAAAGCTATTGCTAAAAGCATTAGGAGACCACCAAATGTTATAATCATTGAAAAAAAGATCGGATCTAAATTTTTCACCTTCTCAATTGAGAAATAGTTATTATTGAGTTTTCTAAATACTACAAGCAAGAAAATACCCCTTAATATTGATAGGGGATGAGGTAATGAGCAATGTATGGAGTCTTTTTTTTTTTCCAACTGATCTTACCATATGGGGAGTTTGTAGAAATGAGGATATCGAAGTAGAATTTTCTAGGCTTTTGGGCCTTCAATGGATACAACAACTCATTTGGAACAAAGAGCAATGGTCTATCTATAAACATCAATAATGCCCATGCCCCCTTTGCCATGTGCGAGAAAATAAATTTCCATGTAATCCTATGAAAGCCTCAAATTTACGTGGGACTAGGTTGTAAAGAGTTTTTTGAGCAACTTTTCAAGTTTTTCATAGGATGTCTTAGAAGGCGCTCAATTAGAAGTGTATTACACATGCATGATCATGACAATCTTAGTACAAATCTAAAATTTCCTTGTCAAGGATGGGTTTGATAATCTAGAAAGCAAATTTATTTTCTATACTCTTTGCAAAACACATTGCCAACATTTTGAAGGAGAGTTTTCAAAGGTAAAAGGAATGCCCAAGTATTCGAACATCTACTACTTTCTTGATCTAGTTAATTTTAAAATTATTTAACCAAATCAACACTTGTCTCATACCTTTAAGATAACATTGTGTTTTGAACTGCTGAAGATTCGATTTGGAGGCTTTGTAGAATGTATCAATATATGCTAGAGCTTCATACAAAGAAACTTCATTCTTAATAAGAGTAAAAAATGAATTATCAACGAAATGACCATTAATAACATAATTAATCCTATCTAAGAAGATGATTCTTTAGATGAGCTGTTGCTCAATTCTGCATTCTAGAAAGTAATTAGAAGCTTCTATAACCAAAAATATAGTAGGGGAGTTAATGAACAACTTTGTCTAATAGAGTAGAAAAGATTAAAGCTATCATACTTGTGATCAACGCATGTAATCCCAAAAAAAAAAAAGCAAAAAAGGAAAAAATGGTGGATGGCTTACAACCATACGTGCTGCTGGACGAGGACCTCAACCCTCTCGTGGCCGACTTCGGGATGGCGAAGTTTAAATCGGGGAACCAGACGCACTACACCACACGGACAGTGGGCACGCTGGACTACGTGGCTCCCGAGTATGCTCTCTACGGCCACCTTAACGACAAGAGCGACGTCTTCAGTTTCGGTATAATCGTGATGGAACTCTTAACCGGGCGCAGGGCTTTTGACACGCGGACTACGTGTCTGGAGCATGTTCTCATTTCCGACTGGGTAGTAGACATGACTCAGAAGGGTCGATCTGCGGATATAATGGACAAAAGAATACGCGATCCGGGTTGCAAGCAGAGCATGGAGAGGGTGTTGTTGGTAGCACTGCAGTGCGCCCATCCGAGAAATGTATGCCGTCCGTCCATATCGCAGGCGCTTGTGATCCTTGAAGCCATCGATGAGGCAGCACCGGACGTCATATCTGCACTCCAGAGCATGGAGTTAGACCTGGAATCCTGATGCAATAGCATAATAGGCGACTTTACATTGTTTATCTCTCCCGAATCAGAAGGCGACGGTCTTTCCTCATCCAGTGGTAATTTTTCATCCAACTCCCAGGAATTGCCAGTATGAAGGACCGTGCAATTTTTAAAAAGCAGAAAAGGCCGATGCACAAGAACAAGATAGAATTCCATCGACACCTCACAATTTCAAGTATAATAATGGAAAGCACTAAACCGCCATTCTCTTCTGTGAAGATGGATACAGTACTGAAATTGAAATGTGGGATAATAATTATTTTACAAAGTTGAATTCAAAATATTCTTAAGTCATTATTAAAAATAAGATAATATTTCTCTGAATACGAGTTTATAATAATTTTACAAAATCGAATCCAGAAAGTTCTAAACTGACTATTAAAATGTAAGATAATAATTATTTTAGGAGTCGAATCGAGAAAACTATCAGGTAAAAGTTTGAACAGATTTCTGTTTGAGTGGAGAGTTGGGCTCCACATTATTGATTATTCTTTTTAAAAAAATTAAAAATTATGCATAGATATAGGGTATCGACCCTTAAGGCATTTAACTATCTATCGGTATGGCTCATATTTTCCAGCTATGGCTTCACACGTTTATTGACTCAGATACGCCGCCTTCGTATCCAACTAAAGATTTAAAAGTAAGGGGAGCATACGTCTGTAAAAAGAGGTTAGTCCATAATTATGTACTCTTGGAATGTGCAAGAACTTATTGACACAACCAAAAAATACATTGTAAGGGATAACGTCTTAGTTATTTGACAATGTGAAAATTATTTGCATGTAATAAGTTAATATTTTTTGTTTTTCACTCACCTCTACCATTATAACTATTTTATGGGGTGTTGTTTCTTGGATGTCATTTCATGAGAATGGATTTGGTGGGTGAGGTAACATTAATTTCCTCTCTTTTTTTAATCTAATATTGTTTATTTACATTTATAGCGCACTCATCAAGTTGTGCGGACCTTCTTTGATATTAATGTCTAATTTTTTTGTATTGCCAATATTTATCCCTCTAATGATATAGTTAATAAGATAGTTTTGTGGTGTTGGCTATCTAACTCACTCCCTCATGCCAACTCAATCATATGTGGTGAGTTCAATATGATTTAACCCCTAATTTATAAGGGGTGCTTCCCATGCAGCGATGCATTGGTAAAAGAGAGGTGTGGTTTTCCATGTGCAATAAACTCATATTATTTGATCCTAATTACCATCGTTTCCATCCTTCCATCTCACCTTGGATCATATGGTCCAATTTTTTACGAAGAAGTGAAAGAGTGGAAAAAATATTAGATCTTACTCTAATTACAAAAAAAATCACTTTTTCTAATAAGTTTGATTGCTTTGTGGTAGTGAACCATAATGTTTTGATTTTAAATCATCTCCCTATATAATTTGAAATTGATTGGTTTGTTCCTAGTGTAAGGAATAATAATACATAATTATATATTAACAGGGCCCATCTACAACACTCTTGGATTAAAAAGCACATTATTAGAATCTAAAATATTGCTCCTTGGCTCTTTGGATCCTCTAGTTCGATTGAGTGGTGGGATAATTCCATCAGTTAGACAATAAATTTTCTTTGAATATATGGTTAATAAGTAGTTACTTTCTATTGTGGAGTTCATATGGATTCATGCCATGGATTCATTTGAATTTCATAGAAATTGGAACTTTTTCCCTTAAATGAGGATATAAAAAACTTGTTTGAATTATGACATTGCAATCTCAAGGTAGAGGATAATTATAAATATTAGGTAGCTTGTATACTTACTTACATACTTTATTTAAAAATCATGGATAGAAATTTGAAGGAATTATTCACTCTCCTTCATTATTTTATTTGATGATCATCCCTCCACACCTAAATGGGATCATTATCTTGATAGGTTCCTCAATTAGGTTCCTTATAAATTGATATAGGATCAATGGGTGGCATGTGATCAACTTATTTCTATTGAATAGCTTCAAGAGGTGGTTATATAGATCATTGTTGATAAGGCCTCTAGTATTGATGGCTTTCTATGTGAATTCTATCAAGATACTTTAGTTATAAATCTACACAAAGTATACCCTTGAATCAATTCAAACCCATTCCCTTGGAAAACTTGTTATTCAAGGTAATATCAAACTCAATCCCAAACATGGAGACTTAGAGCTTATAACTAGTTAGAGACCTGTTACTCTTCTCAATGTCTCCTATATAATTATTTCTAAATATTTTCCTCCTAAGTTTAAATATTTAGTACCTCTTAGTATTTTCCCTAAGTAAATTGGTTTCATTTTCCAAAGAAATATCTTTGATAACATTATAATTGTTTGGGAAAAAATGGAATGGGCCTAAAGGTCTCATCAAAAGGTTTCGTTTGTAAAATTTTATTTTGATAAATATGACATAAAGAATGGCCCTTAATTTTGTATATACTTTAATCTTTAAGGTTTATCCCTAGGTTAGTTAATATGGTTAAAATTCTTTTCTTGGATGTAGGTACATGCATTGCCATAAATGATGTTCAATCTGATCAATTTGGTTGATTTTGATCTATACTTCAATTTTTTTCTCTATACCCCTCACTTTATGTTGTAGTTGTTTAAGGCTTGATATATGTTTATATATATTACAAATCTATAGGTTTGGTCAAAAGTGTCTCATAAATATATGGTCAAGGGTGTTACATATCTATAAGGTTGGTTAAAGGTATCCATTTTAATTTTTTAAGATACACCTTCAAAAAATTTACATTGTGTGGTTCAAAGCATTAAGAAAAATAAATTAATTGTTGGATATCTAAACCCATCTTTTTAGTAAGTAAAACAATATTTTTTTATAAGGTGTTAGATACCACACATGTCTAATACTCTTCTTGTTGGTTCCCTCTAAGGTTGCCTATGACACGCTGGAGAAAATTCTGAGGTTTTTTTATGGGAATTTTTTGAAAGAAATTGAAGTTTTCACCCATTTTTTTGCGATATAAACTATAATCCAATGTATCTATAAATACTTGGCATTTTATTTAATTTAACCTATAGGTATGCATTGTGTGCTAAAAGGAGCATCCATGCATTGGATGGTAATGACTTATAGAAAATTTTGCTCAAGAATTATATTAATCAATTAATTTCTATGAGAAAGGGAGCATGGAAAGGATTAAATCTCCAAACTCTCCAACTCATTAAGGTCCATGTCACCATTGTGGGAATATTTAAGCGAGGTGGTCACTTTTCTTATTTTACCTTTCTTAATTTTACAATAAAAAACATCACAAGAATTAACATTTATGTAATTTATAGAATCTTATATAATTATTATATTATAATAGTTATCTATTATATATTTATAGGAATATTAATATTCTAACATATAATTATAATTATATTTATATATTTAATAATATTATTATATTCTCGTTTTATATAATATTATATTTAATATATAATTAGTAATTATTATTTTATATAATTATAATTATATAAAATTATAATTATATGATATTATTAAATATTATTATCTTATATTATTATTTACTATATATAATCCAATATTCCATAGGAATCATCATCCATAGAGCAAGAAAAATGGACGTTTTTTTCCTGGCCATCATGTAGATTCCACACATTTAGAAACTTATTATAAAATTCCTTTTCTATAGCAAAATCACCCAGATTATTCTAATCTAATTTATCTAGATGAGGTGCACCTTCCACACATATAACCAAATGCTGGTGGAAAGACGGGATTCAAAATTTTACACAATGCCACCTTTTACACTTTACATGCCAAAAGCTCACATTGCATGCCAGTCTATGGACATGTGTACCGCAAACCCACCATTCACTTTAGCACCTTTCATAGTGAGACACACTAATGAGATCAAGAAATACAATGGGAAGGAGAATAGAAGTGAAAAAAATCATTTAACCCTAATGATTGTATGAGTGCATGGATTTTGTAAGAGGATCTGAGCAATACATGCAACAAGACAGACCCTCTCCTATGTGCTACCAATAGCTGAGAAAAATGTCTTAACAATTCTACTATGATGCCATTCAATAAGTGTTCAATCGAGATCTGCAACATCTCACTAAGCAACTGCAACATTGGTCAATGGGGTAATATTACTCCTTTCTACTCCATAAGTTTTATTTTAATTTATAACCTCATTTTATACATTTGAAATTCACAGATCTAATATTTCTTACCTTGTCACAGAAATTTCTATGCCTGATCATGAACCTACAGCTTCTAAGAGCGAAACAACATAAACCAAATTGGACATGAAATCTAGGTTGGCAAAGGGAAAGTTTTGACAGAAGCACAACAAAGGAAGGTATTTGTTGTTCAGAATGCCTAGGATCCATAATTTGTTGTGGGAAGAACATGGCATAACAGAATAAAAATAGACTCAGATTGCTACAACAATCATGAAAAAAAAAGATTTTCTTGATTTTCTTGAATCTTGCAGATCTTCTTGATCTTACTTACAAAGCTATGCCCATAGGTCTCTTAAATAGATTTGAAAGCAAACAATAATTAGAAAAGCAAACTTAAGACTAATTTTAGTCTTTGCATGCAAACTGAAACTAAAACAAATTCTCTAACTAATCAAAAAAATGTTGTGCATGCATGAGAAGGAGCGAACTGGTAGTTTTGGAGAAATTAACTCTAGTCTCTAACACTCCCCCTTAATTTCTACCACTAACTACTTTAGCATTTACAATGCCTGAATTTTGTCTAAGATAATCAAAGGTCTCCTTTGCTAATGCCTTTGTGAATATATCTGCCAATTGGTCTTCGGATCTACAGAACTCCAAATGGATTTCTCCACTATTTACCAACTCTCTGATAAAATGAAATATTGTATCAATGTGCTTGCTCCTCTTGTGGAAAACATAATTTTTTGATAATGGAATCACTGACTTGTTGTCACAAAAGATTAGTGTTGACTCCTTTTGTGCTTGTAATAAATCTGTCAATATTCTCCTCATCCAAGTTGCTTGACATGCTATTGATGTGGCTACTACATACTCTACTTCCGCTAATGAAAGTGTCACTATAGGTTGCTTTTTGGATGCCCATGTAACCACACATGTTCCTAAACGAAAGGCATGTCCAGAAGTACTCTTCTTGTCATCAATGCTACCTACAAAATCACTATTAGTATAACCAATCAAACTAAAATCATTAGTTGTGGAATATAAAATTCCATATTCTGTTATTCTTGACACATATCTCAATATACTTTTTCCAACTTGCCAATGTGAGTCTTTTGGTGACTCCATGAATCTAGAGATTAAACTGACCCCATACATGATATCTGGTCTTGTAGCTATAAGATACATCAAACTACCAACTAGTCTTTTGAATGTTGCAGAATCAACATTAGAACCTTTGTATTCTTTACTAATTTTGGTTCCTGTAGCAACTGGTGTAGGTGCTGGTTTACAATTCAGCATCTTAAACCTCTTTAACACATCCTTTGCATATTTAGTTTGACAAATAAAAATTCTCTTCTCTGATTGTATAACTTTTATGCCCAAAAAGTACTTCATTAATCTCAAACCTATCATTTCAAATTCTTTATTCATTGCTCATTTAAATGTGTCTATAGACAAATTTCTAGTGAAAATCAAATCATCAACATACAAATACACAATCAAAATCTGACCTGCTTTATTGATTTTTGTGTACAGTGTAGGCTCACTATTGCTTCTGTTGAATCCATTATTTTTCATGTATGAATCAATCCTGCTATACCATGCTCGTGGTGCTTGTTTGAGACCATAAAGGGCTTTCTTCAATCTGTAGAATTTTTCTTCATGTCCTTGCACTTCATAACCTGGTGGCTGTTTCACATACACTTCTTCATCTAGAAAACCATTCAAGAAAGCTGATTTGACATCCATTTGATATACATTCCAATTATTTTGAGTAGCTATTGCTAAAACCATTCTAATAGTATCAAGTCTAGAAACTGGAGCAAATGTTTCATTATAATCAATTCCATGTTCTTGTGCAAAACCTTTTGCTACTAACCTTGCCTTGTGTTTTTCAACATTTCCATCTACATCAAATTTGGTCTTATAAACCCATTTGACTCCTATGCAATCCTTACCTTCAGGTAGATTAGTTAGATCCCATGTTTGATTTCTTTCAATAGCATTCATCTCTTCATCCATTGCTTTTATCCAATGTTCCTCATTAACTACTTCTTCATAATACATAGGATCATGAGTGAAAAGAGAAAAATTTGAACACAAATCTAACTTCTCTTCTTCTTGATTATAAATCTCATTCAAGTTTCTCATTTTCTTACCTTTAAATCTTTATCTTAAAGTGGCAAGAGTTGGATCTGATTCATCACTTACTTGTGAATTTGGAGTAGGATGACATGCATGACCAGATGATTCACCTTGTACTAAGCTCCTAGGTGTTCTTATTAGAGTGCTTGTTCTTGATTGTGGAGAGGATTGATCACCTTGCACATTTTTTTCTTTAGATTCTTCTTCATTTTGTGGAATTGGTGCTCCAATTGTGATGGTGCTACCATCCCATGCTTCTTCTTCCTTAAATTCAACATCTCTGCTAATAATCACTTGCTTTGAAATGGGGTTATACAACTTATAAGCCTTTGATTCTTCACTATAGCCAATAAAAATGCATTTCTCACCTCTATCATCAAGTTTTCTTCTCAATTTAGATGGTATAAGAGAATATGCAATACAACAAAAAATTCTAAAATGATGTACACTATGCTTCTTACCACTCCAAGCTTCTTGTGGAATTCGATCTCTGACACTCTTTGTTGGGCTTCTATTCAGAATATATACTACACCTGCTACTACTTCTACCCAATATTCATTTGATAAATGTTTGGCCTTCAACATGCTTCTAGCCACCTCAATTATTTTTCTATTCTTTCTTTTTGCTACACCATTCTGCTATGGTGTGTACCTTGTAGTTAGTTGCCTTTTAATGCCATGATATCTGCAAAAATCTTGAAACTCATTAGCCATATATTCACCTCCTCTATCTGATCTAAGTACCTTGATGTAAATTCCACTCTGCTTTTCAACCATAGTCTTGAATTCTTTAAACTTTCCAAAGGCTTCTGACTTATTTTTGAGAAAATATATCCACATCTTTCTGCTAAAGTCATCAATGAAGGTTAGAAAATAAGTACTACCTCCAAATGATGGAGTTTGCATTGGTCCACATAAATCACTATGGACTAGCTCCAATATTACCTTTGCTCTATATGAGGCTCCTACTGGAAAGCTCTCTCTATGCTGTTTTGCCAGAATGCAACTTTCACATGTACTTCCTAGCTATTCTATTGGTGGTAATCCCTTCACCATATTTTTATTCTGTAACAAATTCAAACCTCCAAAATGTAAATGTCCATACCTTAAGTGCCATAGCCATGATTGTTCTAGATGCATGGTTTTGAAGTGGGCTTCCTCTTCTCCTTGGATGCACTGAATTTGAAGAGGGAACATCCGATTCTTGGTCATCTCCACTTTTCCTATCAACCTGTCACTTGGAAACTTATCTAGTATTGTGCAAACATGATCTGTAAAGGATACTGTGTAACTTTTTTGTACTAACTATCCAACACTCATGAGATTATGCTTTAGTCTAGGTACAAAATAAACATCAGGTATAAACCTTCTTTCACCATTTTTTGCCAAAACATTTATTACTCTTTTACCCATTACATCCACTTTGTTATCATTTCCTAATTTAACTTTAGATTTTATGGAATCATCAAGACTAGCAAATAATTCTTTATTCCCTATCATATGATTACTACATCCACTATCTAAGAACTAAATATTTCTAGCATTTTGTTGAGTAACATGACAAGTGAGAAATAAGCTTCCACGATTAAAACTAAATTCATTTGTATAATTAGCATTCTGCTTGTCCACATTTCCTTGTTTCTTTCTGCATTCACTTGCATAATGTCCATATTTTTTGCAGTAATAACATTGAATATTATATTTATCAAACCTCTTTGAACTTTGCTAGAAGTGATTGTTGCCACATCCTCTATTGTTGTAGTTTTGATTATTGTTTTCACCTTGATCTGGATTGTTCCTTCCAGTTCTGCCTCTGCCTCTTCCTCTGAAGTTTGACCTTCCTCTCCCTCTACCAAATGATACTTGTGACTTGAAGGCATTCTCAAGAGAAGTATTGTTCCTATTCATTCTAGATTCATGTGTTAACAAAGAACCCATTAATTCATCTATTGATAACTGTTCCAAATCCTTGGTTTCTTCAATAGCTACAACTATTGCATCAAATTTGTTGGGTAAACTCCTAAGGATTTTTTCTATGATCTTCTGATCCATTATAGTTTCTCCATTAGATCTAATTTGATTCACAATATTCAATACTTGACCCATAAACTGGTCTATTGAATCTGAATCATTCATTTGCAAACTTTCAAAACTTCTCCTAAGAGACTGCAATTTAGCAATTTTTACCTTTGTATTACCTTTATAGGTAGTCTCCAAGATTTTGGATGTCAATTTGGATCTCGTTGCTGCTGCAACTCTAAAAAAAATAGATTCATCCAGTGCCTATTGGATTAGAAATAGGGCTTTTACATCTTTTTTCCTGTTCTCTTTAAGCTCTTCCTTTTGTGCTCATGTTAATGCCTGATGGGCAGCCTCATCCTGTGGTTTTACAAAACCATTCTCTACCAAATCCCAAACATCTTGTGATCAAAACAATGTTATCATTTAATTGCCCAAAAATCATAATTCTTACCATTAAAAATGGGAATTTGAGGCTGAGAAATACTGTTATTCGTTGCCATATCTCACACTAGAAAAATGACAATGAACAGTGGGTGCAAGGAGGGTTGAAGTGCACCTCTTCATTGTGCTTCTTCTTAGCTGTAAATGGCTGCGACTTCTCTGTGAAGGAGCCAAATTTCTTTAATTGCTGAATTGTGAGGGACTTGGACCACTCCTCCAACACTAAATGAGCTCCTTTCTACCACCTTGCTGCTGGCATAATAGAAAATTTCAAACTTGTCTACCTGGTCCACCTTCCCATGATCTGCATGTCTCAACAGGTCTTTTCTTCTTGACAGTAGCTCCCCACAAACTGCCAAGCTCCTCCCATGATCTGCCTGATAACAGGTTTGTTAACTGTTGCGCTGACCACATGGGAGACTCAAACTTCTCCTTTACTATGCTTTACTTCCAACTGGATGCGCTCTTCCTTCACGCTTTTGCTACGTGTTGACTGCTACACGCGTTGACCAAGCAACTTCCTGTGAATTGTTGACTACTCTCCACGTCACTGCACTATCCCAGGCTTTTGTTGTATGATGTGGCTCTGATCTGATGTTGTGCCTCTAATTTGAAGTGCTTCCTTCACCTCTTTCTCCTGAGTAGGTGTCTCCCAGGCACGTCCCTGTGCTTCACTCTTGCACTCTCACACCTGCTCTGATACTAGTTTGTGGGAAGAACAGAGCATAACAAAATAAAAACAGACTCAGATTGCTATAGCAATTATGAAAAAAAAAGATTTTATTGATTTTCTTGAATCTTGCAAATCTTCTTGATCTTAATTACAAAGCTGTGCCCATAGGTCTTTTAAATAGATTTGAAAGCAAACAATAATTAGAAAAGCAAACTGAAGACTAATTTTAATCTTTTCATGCAAACTAAAACTAAAACAAATTCTCTAACTAATCAAAAAACTGTTGTGCATGCATGAGAAGGAGCGAACTAGTAGTTTTGGAGAAATTAACTCCAGTCTCTAACATTTGTTTCACAATGCTCGATCTACCAAGGTAAAAGAAATGAGGAAAATGGCCAAAGCACCATTTGTCTTTGATTTCTTGGTGGTGCTTCAATGCTTCTTCAGCGGATTTTAGATGGCCCATGGTGCACCAGAGGCATTTCTCCCTCGTGTATACGAACATCTTGAACCTCCTCTCCATTTCCGTATAACTCCTGCACAAAAACATTACTTCTCAATTTAATCCATACATGCATATTATTAGTGCTAGTAGCATTCGAACTCCTACCACTGAAATGTGAACGCGTTTCTATAGATTGCACAATGCGAAAGATAATTCAGAGTGGCAACAGTTCATTCTTCACGAATATCATAATACAAACTCCAAACCGCACAGCACCACCACTTCCCCTAAACCAACACTAATCAAAACTATGCCGTTTATCAAGGAATATGCTATTTTGTCTCTACGTGAGACGAATCTTGGAGCTTCGCCCATTCGTAATAAGCCTCCGGCTTAATTAGATCTGTTCGTGGTTATAAATGGAAACTATTTTATGGTAAAAGTTGTCAATAGTTTATTATTTTTTTCAAATACAGGTTAGTGAATTAATGATTGTTCGTGTGGCAGTGACAATATAAATTTTTGAGAAGAGGAACGACAATATTAAATGAAAATATTTATCAAGGGTTGCGAAAGTGAGTTTAATGCAGATGGCTTCTTTTGCGGAACTGCACCTGTCATTTTTCTTCCTATTGCCACTCCAATGTTTGCACTCGACAGTCACCTCTCTGTTTAATGTACATGTTTAAGTGTTGGTTCAACTTATGTTCGAAACATTTGTTTAAAACTCTATTTTCCGTTCATAGAGAATATTATTTACAGTTAATATCAAGAAAGTGGATGAGATGGTAATTACATCTGGAAAGTTCAACAACAGTATGAGCTTCATTAAAAACCTGGTTAACTGTTTTTTTTTTGGGTTTCCATTCATTGCTCTTCGCTATTTAGCATATTTGTTTGTAATACTTTTGCATTGCAATGAGTGTTTGAATTTGTTCTATGAATCTCTGTTTTTGTTTTGTTTTTGTTTTTTTTTAAATTATTTTATTTTCCAAGTTCTAAAAAAATGTTATTATTATTTTTCCCTTTAATTTTTTGGTCTAATATTTTAATTTTCAAATTTATATATGCAAAAACAGAAAAAATAAAGTGAACAAATAAATATGTGTTTATAATTTAATAATATGTATTTTTTAAATTATTTTAACACATGATTTACTGAGATTAACTAATTTATTTTTAAAATTTGAAAGTTTATTTCACTTAAAGAATTTTTTTCTGAATACATCACCGTATAGATATTATAATCTAAAATTTAGAGTCAAAGCATTTTGTTTGTTTACCAAGAATTTTTCCTAATGAAGTGATTGATTTAATAGGTATAAATGAATAATTTAATAGATATAAATTAATAAATTTACAATTATAGTATTTTTATTTTACTCATAAAATATGTCTCATTGAAGAAATGGTTATGTGAATAATACTCGTCTAAATGGTTATGTGAATAGTATTAGTCTAAACCTACTTCCCTACTTTCTGGTTTTTTTTGGGATTGAGTAAATTTAATAAAAAATAAAAGCAAGGTATTTTCTTTGAAATTAAATTGCTCAAATTTAAAACCATAATTTTTAGGGTTATAAAGGTTTAATTTTGATTCTGTTCTTAATTGGTATGATTGATTAATTTTAATATTTATAATTTTTTTTATTTGTATGAATTAGAATTAGAATAAGTATAAATGATTAAATTTTTAGATGTGAATGTTCATTTTTCATTTTGAAATTTATTGATTGATTTGAGCATATTTATTTATTAAATGCATGAATTTTAAGTTCATTTAAACTATGCTATAAATATCTTTGAGCATGATGTCTTAATGCTAAATAGAAATTATGTTTAGTTACTTAACAATTTCTTAAAATTTTATTTAAAAATATGATGGTTCATACTAGAAATATAGTGAAACTAAATGTCCTTGATTTTTGTTAAATTTGTGTAATTTACAATTTCAGTGTTAACTACCAATATTATATGTGACCTATAAGCTAAACTTTTTAAATTAGTGATTAAACAATATCAATTACTAGATAAGACTAGCCATTTGTTAATGGTCTTTATTGGAAAGAGGATGGCAATTACCAAAGAGCGGTACAATGAAAAGGTCAAATACCAATCCAATATTGTAATCGTTTTAAAATTTATATTCCTTAAAAATGATAGTCAAATGATAAATTTATTGTTTCCTATAACATTCATTTATACATCAAAATGTTGTAAAATTTACACATATTAAAATTATTAATGATGAAAAATAATTATTTATCTAAATTTAAAAATAATAATCAAATGACAAATTTATTATTGCTTATAACATTTATTTATACATCAAAATGCTGTAAGATTTACACATATTAAAATCATTAATAATGAAAGATAATTATTTATATAAATTTAACCCATAATATAATAAATAACTCATTAACCCATCATAATCTGCTTCTCATGCACATATTCTATACAAATTAGTGTTCATGAGCAAAACCCTCTAATTTGCATCCCATAATTTTGAGCGAAGCCTTTGCTCTTTCTGAGCATTAATTCCACTATCCTTGTTTACTGTAGCCGTTGCCTTTTAAGGTAAGGTAAGAAAGATGAAGGCGTAAATGGGGTGGCTTCTAAACATGTATTTTCACCCTCATTTTGAGATCTATCAGGCGTTTGGAGGGCCTTACATCAATAAAATTTTAGTTGTGCAGTTTAAAGTTGTTGCATGTCAGCTTGGACATTAATGATTTTTTACTTGTGCTTAATCATTTAGCCTTGAGCCTCGCCCGTTGAATATGAGAAACGAATTCAGTTTGTGCTCAATAATCAATTTGAATCTCCTTGCCAAGCTGACTTTGACATATTTTTATAGTAATTGTTCGGAATGGAACCCTGACCAAATAATTGATTGTATGTCTCATATAATTTAATTCTTATTCATCAAATAAGTAATTCCAAGTGGCAACTAACTAACTGATACCATCAATTTGTAACATTTTCTGGGTTTTCTTAGCATTTCTGTTTTGATTGATTTTTTATTTTTATTTATTTATTTTTTTAATAAAGGTAAGTCATCTTTTATATATATATATATATATATATAAATGTTTTTTTATATTATGAGTTATTTTAGTATTATAAAAATGATGTGAAGTTGGAAAACATAAATGTTTAAAAAATAATAATAGATGTCTAAGGCTTACTTATATAGAGTGTAAAATCAGCCTCTATTTCGAATGCATGTGCACCCATAGCCTTGGCTAATGCACACAATCAAACCTATGACATCAAAAAATAGGAAAAAAATTAGAATGAAGTTTTCATTTAAATTTTTACAAGGGAAAATATAAAAGCATGCCTTCAATAGAAGATTGCATAGTATGTTGGCAAAAATCAATACAAATAAATATCTATCATACAGATTTGTAGCTCAACTAGTATGTAAATAAATTTCCTTCTACCATAGACTTTAAGAATGAAAATAAATACAACAAATGCTAATAAAAGTTCAAATTATTCCTCTCACTTACAAAATATGCACGTGCTCTGCAAAAAATATAGACCACAAAAAATAGTTCCTATCAGAGTTTTGTTGTAGCTATGGGAAATGACTTCACAAATAATCTATGTTGATGATGATATATTTTTCTCTGGAAAATGTATAAATATCCACATTTAGCATCTGTATTTATTTTTGATTAATCAAGAATAAGTTTATAAGATGATGCAGGTCAAGTAATGTTGTGTTTATTATATATAATGAAAAAAGCTTTTAAGAGAGATAATATATTATTTACTTATTTCTCAACACTTATCTATGCACTACACATTTATAAAATGCAATTTGACTTATTTTTTAATATGTTGCAGGGCATAATTCCTTACATTAGTTTTTGCATTGAAGTAATTGGTTTGTTATTCAGGTTAAAGACCCTACACAAAGTATGATTGATTGTCTTGGCTAGCCTTTTCGCAAGTTTGAAAAAATTAATTTTAAAGTTCGATGAGAAAACCTTTTTTAGATTATTGAACACCATGAAAAGACAAAGGGACAAGAAAGAACAAAAAAGACCTAAAGTTTTAGTAGATGTGAATACATATAAATGCCAACCATAGACATTGACATCAAACATTGATGATGTTTTGAAAAGGAATCACCTTTTCTGAGTTAATTCATTCAAGTTTAATATAGGTGATAATCTTTTTGATGTAGTGCAAGTATTATTAAATTTTCATTACACATCAAATAGATTGTGTAGTGTAATGATAGATTAATTTTTATCATGTTTAAAAAATGATGACTCAAGTGTACAATCATCATATGAACATCAATTTCCTTGTGATATTCTTTACGATTTTCCTGGGATATATGACAAGAATATGATTGTAAAGAGAATGCAAATTCATACAAATAGAAAAACCAATGCAAGGCAACCTGGCCTATGGGCTCACATATTTTGAATTAAGTGGATTCAATAATGGCAAGAGATATTGATTTACTTATGGTCTTTTACATAGAAATAAAAATACTTGCACTTTAATATAGAGTTGTTGAGTCCTGCATATTTTATATTATTTCATGATGTAAATATAACATGTGGCCACTTTGAGCCACTACTAAAAAGAAGAGCACAAGGCTTTATTTATTCAACTGTATATAAAATATTATCTATTACATGTATGAATATTTCATGCAAGTGGAATTCTATATCAAATGAAATAGGAAAGTACGGGTTGCATAAAATGAGCCCATTTGTCAAAAAATGTGGAGAAAGCCTATTTAATGAAGTAAGTTACCTCACCAAAGGCAAATTTGACACATTGTCACTGCATCATTTTATTACATAATCATTTTCAAATGCACTTTCCACAGTAGACAAATATGCAATTAAATTTTTTGAATCATGCAAATCAAAATATATGGAACCTAACAGTAAAATCATTTCAAATTGGAAAGTGCATATTAATATATTAGTAATGCAATATGAACAAGACCAAGTCAAAGGTGGAAATTTATGTTTTCTATGGATTTCAAAAAAATTACAAGTTAAAATCCAAAAATGGTCAGCAATGAGCAAAAATATTTAAAATGTATATAATAATTACTTAGCTGCAATGCACATATAAAATGTAATTACATTTGAAATAGACACAAGTCATATTCACTATGAACCACTACAATGAACCTATGACCAACTAATTGGAAATTATGGATCCAACATGTTTATCCATTTATTGAAGAAAAAAATGCGTACAAAAAATGTAGATAGAGTAAACAAATGTAAACCAATATGTATTAACCAAAAATAAAACATAATTTTCAAAGGAATGCAATCTTCTAGTGGTATCCAAATAAAACAAAAAATCGAAATGGAAATTGAACCACTAATGAAATAACTTAAATCACTGCATTCCCTAAACAGATAAATCTATGAAAAAAAACAATATTATATGTGAAAAAAGACAATAGTAAGAAAATAGATGAAATTAACATTGAAAGCATGTTAGTAACTCCAATAATAACAAATAAATCATATGATAATGTGATAACAATGACAACACATTGTGAAATTAATAAACATACACGACTACATCATTTGAAATTAACAATACACAATCTCAAAAACATTGAGCATAAAATAAATATAGAGACTGATCAAGATATAAGAGTAATTACAACATATCTATAAGAAATTAATGAAACACTTACTTATGGTTGTTGTCTATGTGAATGTTTACATTTTTGAAAAGACCTTGTTGATGTTGACAATAGTATCATTGATATTTTGTCTTCAATTACAATTGGATCAGAATTTGATAGAAAAGGATTGAAAGGAAATATATGTAAATAATATGATCTAGCTCTCGAAAATGGAAAGATGCCCATGTTTGCCACATCTTTTCAAATACAAATAAATTGACCAATACAAATAGTTAAGACCCTAATTCTTTGTAAGGAAGATTAGTTTCCATGTGTATAGCCTTTGCCTAAATAAAGTAGCTAGGATATAATTAAGCACAAATAGGTCTTCTTGAAACAATCATAAATGTGCCCAACAACATTTGCACCATTTTATGGAAACCACAATTTATTTCTACTCCCTAGGGCAACAATAATAGAAGTAGGTACCATGATAGACCACTTTTGCACAAATATCGATAAATAGAAAATATAATTGACTTTGTTTCATGCATATTGGACTAATCATA
This sequence comes from Torreya grandis, assembly GCA_037957365.1. Classification (NCBI taxonomy): domain Eukaryota; kingdom Viridiplantae; phylum Streptophyta; class Pinopsida; order Cupressales; family Taxaceae; genus Torreya; species Torreya grandis. Next base: position 3,663,480 of record JARHVA010000474.1, read on the forward strand.
GAGCAATTTCAATTGCATTCAACCTTGTTGAATAAAATAAAAAAATTATACAAGTACATACTACTGAGAAAATTTAAAAATGCAGTACGAAGATAAACATGACATGTCATTAAAAAGAAATTTAAACATGGAGAAAGGATGTTTACATTCATTCTAACATATAATATTACCAAAATAATGCATAATTTATGTCTACTCTCCATGAACTAACAATGCATGTCATCAAATATGGAACAACAAACTGAAGTTAAACATGAAAAAAAGAAACAAGCATGAAAAAAAAGGTATGCATCTAAAATTTCATTATTTTAGTCATAATATTCTATTAAAAACTAACTACATTTACTTACAATATGCCTCACCATTTTACTGGTAGGGCTTCAGCTACCGAAAAAAATGATGCAAACAAGAAAATGAAAAGATATACATTTATAATATCATCACTTCAGTCATACTCTCCTATTAAACACAAATTAAACTAATTTCAATGCACATTTATATTTTACTCATAAGCCTTTAACTATTGAAGAATTTGATGTGAACAATCAAATAAAAAGGTATGTTACTTTTATGGTTTTATGGCATTGTTTGTTTTTGCCCATTTAGTTATTAAAAAAATAATGTCAACAATCATTTATCTCAAAGATAAATAAATTTAGGGCCATGCACATAATTCATTATCATTACACATAATCTACAAGGTCAAAATACATAATTCTTATTCACTATTTGCTTGCAGTGCAACATTACTATTAGACTTTTGTGACATTATTTAATTTTCCAATAGTATTGGCTTTCATATTACCAATGTTTTTTTTAGTTTGAACATATTTTATGTTTTTTATATGTGAAATTATTTCAAAAAATTGAATTCTATTTATTTTTATTTTATATCTTTGTTTCATAGGATTTTATTAATGATAAGCTTTGCTTCAATAGTTTAACCTAGCTTTTCATCATAGTTCTATTATCTTCAAATCCTTTTATGTTTTTCACTGAAGACCATTGCATTACTTTTTTCAACATATTTGGATAAATGCAAACTAAGTTCAATAAAATATTTTTCATTTTTGAATGGACATTAAGATTGTGATATGTTTCACTTGTAATTCATTACATGGATTTTGTGGCAATTGATTATCAGATATATAGGGTTATTTACATTTAATAATTTTTGGATTTTATTTTCAAATATGTACTCTTCAATTTTATTTATATAGTAATTATGTATTTGTTAAAGGTATTATGTTTTAGTGCTTTTGAATATTTCTCAAGGCTATGTTGTGTACACTTATTCATCAAGGTATATTTTTCTTGAGTATTACACCAGACTATTTTTACTTCCTCTATATAAACCTATCAATTTTCAAAATCATTTTATATGTTATACATTATTGTAACTAATAAGAGAGTCAAAGCATAATAGTTTGTCCCACTTTTTGGCATACAGAAGCCACATACACTTTTATCTTCTCCTCAAAATATCTTGAGTTTGGGTCATTGAAATTAATCAAAAAATATGTTTTAAATTATGTAGTGCATATATATTTTTCCAAATTTTGTAAAATAATTAAATATTTTTTAGGATTTTTTTTTTTCTAGCCGGCTAGTGGGACACAAGATTATACTTTGACCGAAGAGAAAATTGAAAAAATAGTTATTTGATGTAGGCCCAAAAAGTCAAAGAACATGCCCCTAATAATTGATGACATAAATAGCTATAAAAGTGGATAAGCCTTTGAAGAATACATTATTTATATATACAAGATAATGCTTGATAGGGAAAAGGTAAAAGAACTACTCAAAATTGACATGATAGACAAAAGAGAAGAAATGATGATAACCCTAAATGTAGCTAACACATGGATTAAAAAAATGAATATAACCTTCTGCCATAGAATTTAATATGTATCAAATACTTCTCAATTGCTCCAAAAATTGATTATGACAAAGGAGATTTAGACTTCATACTACTAGTAAATGATAACACCACAATAAAACATTGTGACCAAGTTTACTTTCATCACATGTTCATTATGAACTCCACAATACACCAACTCTTGAGTAAGATAGAGTACTATGCCACTAATACAATATTAGTCATTTATATATCTTCATAAAAAAATAAGTAACCAACTCACCATCAACATAACAAATAATAACTGACCAGCTGACACAACAAAGGTAAGGAAAAATTTGTATACTATAATTTTATTACAATAAACACATTGCAGCTTTCCCTTTCAAAAATTAAATCCTTTTATTTTTTATAAATAATAGGTTTATTTTTGACACACTCATACATGATAGTGATGACATCAAACGTAAAATAGAAAAGAAGAAACCAACTATTTTCATCTTCAAGAACTTATCAAAATAGAGCCAAATAGAAGACAAAACACTATGGAGCACCCAGTCCACATTTATTACATGCGTTAATGCCAAAATAGCTCTCTAAAACCTAAAATCCTTTATTGACACAATAATTGAGGTAAACTACATATGCACATGCTATATAAGTATGTATTTAAATAAAATAAATGTCAATAACAAAAACTGCCATTCTTGCCCAAGTAGGTACATGGTACTTTGTCAATTGTAAAGGCATATTTGACCCCATTTAAACATTTTTATGTAAATCTCAATCTCAATGGTAAACCACTTTTATCCCATGTAAGAATTCACAACTCACTAGAACAACTACAAGAAAGAATTCCCATCCTTATATTCACATTAAATCTTGTACAATGTAAAAACTAAAGACAATAGAAACCTTTAATGCATTAAAAAATATCAATTTCTAGAAGAATTATTACCTACACTAAGGATAACAACATACATAGAGTATCTATAAAATAAAGAAAGCGTAATCTATTTACTATCAGAACTCACCATGCAAGACACTTTTAGAATCAACAAAAATAATATTATTAGGCATATTATTCCATAAATCAACAAAAAAGGTATTCAACTACCTAAGAATTTACCATTTGAAAAATATTCAACCATAGGCTCATAGTATTGGTAAATAATTTAATCTCTACAAGTAATACTCACAACTGAATTGCAAATGATATAGACTTTTTCTTGTCTCAACAAAGCAGCTATGTAAGCTCAACCCAAACCATAAAATACCCATCCTTGTAAATGTAATTACTCTTTGAAAATTTATATTATAATCTTTTCTCATATTATTTGTGCTCCCAATCAAGATCCAAAGCCTTAATTCGAATAACAATTTCCTTTCCATGAAAACTTTTAGGTTGGCACAAAGCAATGCTCAAAAGCAAATCAATTTCAATAGATTTCTTGAGGAAAGGTTCTCAATTTTGTCATATATATAAATATAAAACCTTTTTCTTGAAAAAATAATAATCAATATGATTATTTCCTATTCTACTTCTAAGTTCACAATTTTATCTCAGACTATACAGAAATGTAAATATTTTATAGTTTATTTAAATAATCTATAACAAACATATTGACCTTAAAATCCCCATTTCTTCTATTTTCATTTATATTATACATGTCCTATTATATATTATTCTACTCCAATTTTCATATCCAACATATCAACATAGAATAATGGTTATTTAAGATCCATGAAAAAGAAAATGATAAAACTACACTTTAGTTGTAACATGCATTTAACTTTTACCTTAGATGTAAAGGTCAATTGGTAATTAAAATTACTCACAATGATAAGAAATAATAAGTTTAGATACATATAAATTCCCTGTTATGTATGAACATCACACACCAATATATATCATGGTCATTTATTCAATTATAGTGAAAGAGGATGAGCCCAAAATGTAATTCATGGCATACTAAAAGAAAACATGTGTTTTTTTCCATTGAGAGAAGCCTTTGTTAATGCTCAAATGTTTACCCTCATTTAGACATATATTAGGGGTTGGAGGGACTTACATCAATAAAATTTCAATTGAATATGTTGCAAGGCCTCTAAAATTTTAACTTTTGAATCCCTATAGGCATAAATGGATATTTAATTGCCTCT
>JARHVA010000474.1:3672500-3877500 GCA_037957365.1 Torreya grandis
AATTTAATTTAGTCAACACTTAATCATTTTCAAAAAAAATGTATTCAACCTAGCAATTTCAAGGTATAAATTTTGTAATTGATGTCCGTTTTGGGTAAATATATAGTCATTTTTAAGGTTTTGGGGCCTTATGAATTTATTAATAACATTTATAGGAGTTATAAGTTGTCAAAATTAAAGTTTACATACCAAATCACACCCAACCACTTCTTTATGTCAATTGTACTCATAATTAGGTCCATTAGAGGCCAAAAGTAACAGACAAATAGTAAAATCATTTGAGACCAAGGTAAATGGTACAATTTTGGTCACATTTATGCATGGTCATCACAATTCAATTTGAATTCATGCCAAAGTGGTGTGCATGGGGAAACATAGGTCGTATTGGTGACCCATGCAAACCCAACCATCCATTTATGCCAATTTCACTTGTGATTAAATCCATTACAGGCCAAAATTGACATAAAAACACCATATCCATTTATGACCAAGGTAAATGTAAAAAATGTTAAGCACGTTTGTTCATGATCACTCTATTTTTCTCTAATACTTGGAATAAAGGTGTGATCATGGAAATAAAATTTGCATAATGAGACCCTTGCACTTCAGCTTATTTATCTTGTTTTATTTTTGTTCCCCCCTTATGACTCTCTTAATCACCTTTCCTACACATAGTCGCTAACATCCACATGGAAAATGATGTCATGTAGTGACTCATGTTTTACTTTGTATACAACAATGATGTATTATTTTATTCAAAATTATTTGAATGTCATCGATCAGACTAATTGAATTATTGAATAAAATTGAATTTTTATTTTTATGGTTTTTATCTCTATTTAAAGGGTTCCCTTTATTCATTTATCAAAAATAAATTTAATAAATTTCTCTGCTTGCACTCGCAAACTAACCTTAGAAATAATAAGGGGAAATAGGGATAAGATGAATTTGCACAAAGCAATAAAAATTAACACAAAGGACTTGAAGATATAAATAATAGAAGTTGTGCCTATGAGGTTTAACATATTTGGAGTCCTCAACTTTGGTCTAAAACAATGATGTATTATTTTATTCAAAATTATTTGAATGTCATTGATCAGACTAATTGAATTATTGACTAAAATTGATTTTTTTATTTTTATGGTTTTGATCTCTATTTAAATGGTTCCCTTTATTCATTTATCAAAAATAAATTTAATAAAATTCTCTACTTGAACTCACAAACTAACCTTAGAAATAATAAGGGGAAATAGGGATAAGATGAATTTGCACCAAGCAATAAGTATTTAACACAAAGGACTTGAAGATATCAATAATAGAAGTTGTGCCTATGAGGTTTAACATATTTGGAGTCCTCAACTTTGGTCTACTATGTAAAAATATTATCCATCTTGATTTCACATAAACCATCTATCATAAAGTTTCACAAGCTAAGGGAGATAAATCTGTTACAAATTCAACCAAAGATAAGTATCTCTAATCCTAATTTCTATTTATTTTTTACATTTTTTGATATTTTAGTTTATTTTTATATCTCATGTATTAAATAATGTATTTTAAAACATGTATTATTATTATTATTATTATTACTATTTTTAACATTATTTTAATCACATTATTCTTTTTTATCGCATAGTTCAATTTTTACATTCGTATAACTCTTTTTACCACCTAGTGGTATTTTGATATTTAAAAATCTTGATTTATTACCTTTAGTTTACATATCTCTTACTTAAATGTATAATAACAACCCATATTTAGTAAGTTCATTCACCATCTATGTCATTAGAAATTGTGCATGTAGATTTCATTTTATACCCTTTACAACCTATTTTTTACATGACCCATGTCTATAGTCCCCAACTAATTTTTGGACCAATATGTTATGTGATGGATACATAATGGCCTTTTACACTTTTCCCATTTATAATATCCTTATATTAGAGACATGTGATTTAGGAAAACATACATTCCATTTAACCTGGTCTAAATCATACCACATTGTGGTTGGGCCTTTTTCACTGTTTATTTATTTTAATTTCTAATCTCCAAATTCCTTTCATTTTTGGTTTTACAAACATCTCTTTATTTTCTAATAAATAGCCTTTTATAAACATTAAATGTTATTCTCTTATTTTTAAAATGGGATGCCTAAATGACAACTAGGCATAAAATATTATGGATTGTAACATGGATTCCACCAATACCAATGAAAACCTAACTCTTCCTTCTAAAGTTACTTAGAATTAAAAATAATAATAATAACTCCTTTCCTTAAGGATAAAGACCATGAGAGATAACAAGATGATTATATTGAATTTATTCTTCAAATGCAATAAATTTTAAACAATCACCCTAAACATGTGTGAAAAACCAGTGTAGAGTTTCAATATCTCATTATTCCTCATCTTCATACCCCTCCTACTAGGTTTATCCTCTTATCTCACTAGGGGGAAGCCATAAAATTATTTTCGTTATCACTATTTCATCCATAATTCTATAATTTTTTGCTACCATAAAAAGTGATACAACTAACACATCCCCCCTTCAAACCAACATTAATATTTAAAAAAAATCATCAAACAAAGTCTAATTGATTATGCAAGTATTAGAATGAATGGATCCCATGTAAACATTAGGTGGAAAATAGTTCATGCAAATGTAGATGCAACTAATGAAAATGTTTGATAAACCTAGAACAATTCTATGGGTATTACCCAATAAATTTTTTCCACCTCTACCCTAATGGATAATTCTAGTATCCCAACTATGAAACTACCCATTTATAATAAAGTCCTTAAAAATATACACATTACACCTTTGGCTCTCTATAGTTTAACCACAGACATTGGAGGAATAACTCTAATAATATCCTATAATGGGTCATTATCTTTATCCTACATCTCAAAAACTTTAGTTATCTCTATAAATATTATCTCAAAATAAGCACTTATTTCATTACCAAAATATTGGCAAAACCCCTAACGAGGTTTTAGAATGGTAAAATACACTCAAGCCTAACTATATAATCAAATTAGAAGGATTAGTAAATGATTTAATTCAATAATTTATATTACTTATCTAAAGTGTTAAGATAGCATTGTCAAAATGCATTATTGTAAGACATGTTATTTGGCTATGGTCAATCTCGTCAAGATGTGCCCCCTAAGCCTCCTCTAGGTCAAGTGACTAAAGTGAACATAAAATAAGAAGAAGATGTTACACATGTGCATGTATGATGGATTGTATCACAATAAACCAAGATAAAAATTAGTATTTTTTTTTCTAATTATACACACATATATATTCAAAATCAAACTTTAAAATTACACATATAAAAATACATTTTTATATGAAATCAAAATAAAAAATATTAGATAAAGATCATATAAGAACATGTCAAAATCATAAAATTCATATTAGGATTTTAAAATTTTCATACTATCTCCTGCCGCAAAAAAATTTACCTTATGATACATTTACACATACATTACCAAAGAATAAAATATTATAATAACAATAATGAAAAAGTGATCAAATTTTAAGAATAATGATTTATTGCTTACATCATATAAAATAGTAGTGCCTTGACACATTCCAATATGGGGTAAATAAATATTTATTAAATTCAAATTAAATAAAAAATTATGTTACATTTACAAATGCATCACCAAAAAAATTAAATTAAAATAAAATAAATGAAAAATTGATTAAATTTTGAGAATAATGATTTTTCGGTTACATCATATACCTTCACACATTCTAACATGTGGTAAATAAATGTTTATTAGATTTAAATGGGAAAATATTTCTAAAATTTTATTTTTAAAAAGTAAATTTTATTTCTCAAAAGATAAAATATAATTATAAGGTAAATTTTACTTCTCACTTATATAATAGGAGAAACCCTAAAAATATTTTTCATTTAATTCATTTGTAAATTTTGCTCATATGTTTATTTAAATAAATAAATTTAAAGTAATTATTATGTCACATTGTTTCATATTTCTATATGATAATATTTGATACATAATTTTCATTTTTACAATTATATAATTTACGATGTATTCAATGATTTATTACTTGCTTAATTTTTATCAATGCATATTATATAATGTTATTTTATTACTAATATTACATGGTTGAGTATTATATCATGTTATGATGATAAGTGCATGATTTTTTATGGGATTTTTAGTATGGGTAATATTTCTTTCGTATTGATATATATCACTATGTTCCATGTACTCTACCTATATTTTGTGGAATGGGAAGGAAGAAGGGTAAATGAATTATTATTATTATTATTATTATTATTATTATTATTATTATTATTATTATTATTATTATTATTATTATTATTATTATTAATTTCCTAATATTTATAGATTATTAATGATGATATAAAATTTAAGATTTTATATTAAATGATTTTAAGGTTCTAGTGTTAATTTTGAGTACTTAGTAATTTGAATTTACTTGTATGTGTGTACGCTCATCACTTGATAATATAAATGGTTCTAACTCCAATCAAATTTGTTTTTTTATCTATTCTTATTATATATAATAAGATTACATGTCATATTGAAGAAAAAAGAAATATTTTGATAAAAATAAGTTCATGTTTAATATGTATTACTTTTATGCTTGCCCATGTTAGTACAATAAATAAAATTAGTCTTATAGTTTCTAAGACTCAATAAATCAGTACCCAAATATATAATTGCATAATATCCCCTTTTCGTGTCTTTACTTTGAATTATATCTATATTCCATTCTTTTTTGGTTCATCATACATCTTAAAGTAGGGAATTATATAAATATCTATAAATGGTCACTTAGCATTTTTTTTATTACTATTTTTTTAAATGTTAGTACATTTAATTATATATAACTATTTTAGTCTAAATTTGGAAATATTGGTCTTTAGGTTAACTTCCATGGCTCAAAACTCTCTCTCTCAATATCCATATTATTATTTCAAAGCTATATTTTAGTTTATTTTTCTAGTGTTGGGACCATTCATATGAAAATCAAAACCTATTAGAAATGTTTGTACAATCTTATAACTTCGCTTTTTTTACTCCTTTTTAACTAGATGGGCCCATTTGACCCTTTCTTTATTTTTTATTTCTAGATGTTGGAAGCAAATATGCATCCAACATTATCAAATTTTATTTTAAAGTGTCGTATAAATAGAAAATTATGATGTCATGATATGATGATAAGTGCATGATCTTTTATGGCATTTTTTTAATGAGTAATATTGATCTCTTCTTGATATATGTGTATCACTATGTTCCATGTACTCCATCTATATCTTGTGGGATGGGAGGGAGAGAAGTAAACCATATTATATATTTATTATTATCACTATCTTTGATGTTTTTTTAATTTCTCAATTTTCTTAAATTATTCATGATGATATAGGATTGAAGGTCCGTTGCTAGCAGACTTTAGGGTTATGCCTTTAATTTCAAGTATCTAGTGAATCAAATTTATTTTTAGATGTGCATGCTCATTGATTAACAACATGCATGGTTCTAACTCCAATCAATTTTTTTATTTTTTTATATTATATAAAATAGTTTTCCATTGCATATTGAGGTCAAGGAGGTATTTTGATAAATATAATTTCATGTTCAACATGTATTACTTTTATGCTTTCCTATGTTTGTATAGGAAATAAAAGTCTTTTTATAGCTTCTAAGGCTAAGTGAATCAATACCCAAACATCTAGTTGTATAATATTCATTTTTGGTGTTTTTATTTTGAAGTGTGTCTATATTCTATTTATTTTTTTGTCTAATCACACATCTTAAAGTAGGGAATTATAAAAACCCCTACAAATGGCCATTTAGCAATTCTTTTCTTATTATTTTATAAATGAATCTTATTGTTTGACACCATAGGCCTAAATTTTTTCAAGGATTTCACAATAGCTAGTACTTGCTTCTCAAAAAAATTATATCTCTCTTCATATCCTTCAAGTCCCTAATTGAAGAAAGTTATGGGCTACTCAAGACCTTCCTAATTATGTTGCATGAGCATAGTTGATATGTTGTCCACATTAGAAAAGGCATATATGTAGAAATATCATGAAAAAATAGGATTAAAGAGAGTTGGTGCTTTTGTAATGGATAACTTGATAGCCTAAAAAACTACATTACCTTCCTTTGATTAAGAGAAGCCCTGATTCTTCTTCAACATTATTGTTATAGGCTTGACAAAATGTGCAAAACTATGTGTGAATCTTCTCACAAAATTTATTTTCCTGAGGAATCTTTGAATCCTTTTCTTGTGTTGAGGAAAAGATAAGGCCAAAAACTTAACCTTTTGAGGTCAGATAGCTATCCCTACTATGGAGACAACATGCCCCAATATTTTGCCTTCATTAATATCAAACACACATATTTTGGGGTTTAAGGAGATCTAAAAATCCATACACATCTCAAAGAGGAGTCTCAAATGGTCTAAGTGGTCACTTTCCTTCTTTGAGAAAACTATGATATCGTCCAAGTACACAAGAACCATATGATTAAATATACCTTAGAAATCCATTCCATGGATCTTTAGAAGGTGGCACCAACATTGGAGAGACCAAGAGGCATCTTATTGTAAGAGTAAGTACCCCAATCAATGTAAATGGAATTAAAAAAAATTCCCAAATCAATACTATAAGATAGAGTCCCCATTCAACCTGTCCTTCATGTACTAAGCAAGTGAAAACTCACCTTGAACTTGTAGTTACAAGCTTGGCCAAGAGAGTGTAATTTTGAGCCAAAAGTCAAAATTTAGTTTAAAAGGTCTTAAAAGATTTGTTAAATGTTTTAAAAAAACTTATAATTATTTTAATATCTCACTCCATGGTTTTATACCCTCACTCATGGTAAAAACCTCTTAGACCACCTGTAGGTGGTGACAGGCTTCTTAAGGCTTGAGATAGGTTTCTTACTCTCCATCTTGCTTGATGCCTCTAATGGTCATTCCAACTACTCATGAGTCTTGTTATGATTTATTTACTTAATTTTTTACCCCTACCCACCCATATATCACATAAAATCTTCTTGAATTAGCTTTGTAAAACCTTTAATTTTCTAGCCATGAAGGTGTGTATGGTGGTCTCAAGCTAGTTTAAGCTCCTCAAGATATTTTCATCCTCCTTTGGTGAGGTCATGATGTCATGTGGATCCTCATTAAAATTCTTGAGCATTTTTTACGGATATAAAGACAATTTTAACCCACTTGTGTAAGGCATTTAGACCTATAACTTTTATTAAACTCCATTAATGGAGGCTACCAAAAAACCTTCTTGAGTATGGTGACTCTTTTATCATCTCTGATCTTTCCACCTCATTGGTATAAGGTTAACTTAACATTTAAATATATATAATATGCCTTACATGACCTTAAACCATGCATTTGAGTTCCACTTATTACCTATACTCCTATAGGTGGTCATTTTCTCTCAATTTAAGGCTTAAGTCTATCCACTCAAAGCCTCAAATCTTGATTTGACCATAAATAATAAAAATTTATTTATTTAATGTCATTTATTATCATAATTGGACTTTTTTCAACTCTAAATGGAACCTCAATTTCTATCTAACACCCTGTTTCATGCTTGAGGCTCATGTAAGCTCTTGTCTCCTTATAGCCCTAAAAACATGCAAAGCTCCTTGTCAGGAGCAATCTAGAGGTGATCTAAATAAACCGAACATAATTTAGAGTACCCATTTGTCCCCTCATATTTTTAAAGTCATTTAATTGTTATAAACCCAAGACAAGCATGTTTACTCTACCCTTCTCTCTCCAACTAGGCCTCTTTTAGGCCTCCAACTCTCAAGACTAAATTTTGGCCCTTTTTGAATGTTCACACATGGTAAACCTATTTAAATTTATTTATTAACTTATATGGTTCTATTTTGATTCCACATGATAGATTTTAAGTTTTGAATATTTATGCTCATGTGCAAACTAAGAAATGCTTAGACATTAGGCATGGCAAATGTATAGGCCTGAGAGGGTGATGAACTAGATCACCTATAATAATTGCTTGGAAACTCATGGTGAGGGTGTATTATTATGTATGGTAATTTAAACAACCATAAATACCTCCCATATACTTTCAGGGGAGTGAAAATAAGTAGAAACCTCATTGAAGGCCCTTTTTTAGGCTTGGGCATAATAGGCTAAGGGCCTAAAAAATCCAAAGGCAATGCAATAATGATACAAGGACCATTATAACGTGTAATTAGACCTATCATTTCACCTCATAATCATTCATATTCTTATTTTCTTCTTCAAACAGTCACAACTAAGAAAGACCTACCTCTTGGATCATGAAGATGCTTAAGAGGTAATTAATAGTTTTCTCTCAGTATGAAGAACCAAAAGCTTGTTTCCTAAATCCAGAAGTTGGAAAATATTTATCATGATAATAATGACCTTTAATTAGTTTCTAAAAAATTTTGATGTGTGGTATGACTTTGCAATGGCAAAGAACCTTCTTGGTCACCACCTTGCAATTATAAGGCTTTTTGCGTTTATGATGATCTTCACACCTGAAACTAATTATAGAGGCCTTGGGGAGGCCATTAGAGACACATTATATTCTTTAAAAATACATTCAATATGTTTTATTGATAAAAACCAACAAAAGCCTACTCAACCATGCCTTAAAGAAGGCCAAAATTGCATCCTTCTTCACCAAAACATCTCTCCTCCACTCCGAATGACTTGAAATGCTCTCAATCATGTTTTAAGGGGTTAAATTCTCCAAAATGAGGTGGATTAATCAAAAAACATTTTAATTCTTGAAAAAATCCCAACTTTCACCTAAAATTTTCTATTTGAAGGCTCTTAAATTCATCTAATGCACTTTTGGTGTATTTTGGGCAATTTGGCTCCATAAGACCCCATTTTTGAATTTTTTAAATCTCTTATTGGGTGATTAATTTTTATTCTCTCTAATTCATGGTATTATATTCTTAAACACCTTGGAAACCAACTGGATCCTTCACTTAGATCCCAAAAACCCATTTCTAGGCCTTTACCTTAAAGTCTCCAAATTTACCTTAAACCTTGCTAAAGTGTTTCAAAAGAGTTTAAGAACACTGATGTATGCCAAGAAAATGTTATTCTCTCTCCATCATTGGATAACTCACTAAAATATGATTCTGACACATTTCACAACACCATGCCAATACCCTCCAAGATAGTGCATTGCATCATCAAGTCATGACTAGAAAGAGACAAGTCATCAAGGCAAAAAAGGATCACTAAATGACTTGGGGGAATGGTAACGTCCAATTAGGCAAATTTTTTGTATGTAGGCCAATTTTGGCCAATGTTAAGTTTTTGACACATAGGGTGTTTTATATCAATATTCTTAACACTTGTTTCCACTATCTAGTTATGGATCATAAAATCAATGAATTCATATTGATGGCCAATTCTAGGCCAACTCTACCACCTAAAACCTCTCATGAGGTGAATAATAATGATCAAACTTCCTTAGATAATTTGAATTCTATTACTAATAAGAATAGTAACTATAAATATCATGCATCAAGCAAGTCACTAGCCTCTATATACAAACCTACAAACTATTCTTTAGTATTCAAAAATCAACCAGCCCCTACCACCTAGTAGGTGGCAATGTCGTCTATTATTTTCACCCAAGTTGTCACTTTTTATCTATATCCCAAAGATAACTAATAATTTACCAACCATCACAACCCCCTCTTTAGGTGAAATAAACAAATTCAATACACCATCTCATGGTGTTTGATTATAAGTCAATTTATATTTGAAAGTGCAGTATGTCTCCACCACTCGAAGATAGAAGATGGATTTGCATGCAAAATAAGTGGTGATTTTTCAATTAAGTGACTTAATTAAGGGTAAATAACAATCCTACTTGGAAAATATTTTTTCTATTTTAGCTGAGGTGGACGATGAAACCACTATGTAAAAAGAGGTTAGTCAATAATTATGTACTCTTGGAATGTGAAAGAACTTATTGACACAACCAAAAAACACATTTTAAGGGATAATGTTTTAGTTATTTGACAATGTGAAAATTATTTGCATGTAATAAGTTAATATTTTTTGTTTTTCACTCACCTCTGCCATTATAACTATTTTATTGGGTGTTGTTTCTTGGATCTCATCTCATGAGAATGGATGTGGTAGGTGAGGTAACATTAATTTCCCCTCTTTTTCATCCAATATTGTCTATTTGCATTCATAACCCACTCATCAAGTTGTGTGGACCCTCATTGACTTTAATGTCTAATATTTTTGTACTTCCAATATTTCTCCCTCTACTGATGTAGTTAATAAGATAATTTTGTGTTGTTGGCTACCTGACTCACTCCCTGATGCCAATTACATAATATGTGGTTGTTCCAATATGATTTGACCCCCAATTTATAAGGGGTGCTTCACATGTGGTGGTGCGGTGGTGAAAGAGAGGTGTGGTTATCCATGTGCAATAAACTCAAATTATTTGATCCTAATTACCATCATTGCCATCCTTCCAGTTCACCTTGGCTCATATGGTCCAATTTTTTATAAGAAAGTGAAAGAGTGGAAAAAATATTGGATCTCACTCTAATTATTAAAAAAATCACCTTTGCTAATAAGTTTGACTACTTTATGGTAGTGAACCCTAATGTTTTGATTATAAATCACCTCCCTATATAATTTGAAATTGATTGGTTTGTTCCTAGTGTAAGGAATGGTAATACACAATTATATATTAATACTGCCCATCTACACCACTCTTGGATTAAAAATCACATTATTAGAATCTAAAATATTGCTCCTTAGCTCTTTGGATCCTTTTGTTGGATTGAGTGGTGGGATAATTTCATTAGTTAGACAATAAATTTTCTTTGAATATATGGCTAATAAGTAGTTGCTTTCTATTGTAGAGCTCATATGGATTCATGCCATGGATTCATTTGAGTTTCATAGAAATTGGAACTTTCTCCCTTTAATGAGGATATAAAAAACTTGTTTGAATTATGATAATGCAATCTCAAGATAGAGGATAATTATAAAGATTAGGTACATTGTATACTTACTTACATCCTTTATTTAAAAATCATAGATAGAGATTTGAAGGAATTATTCACACTCCTTCACTCCAAATAAGGAACTGATCATTTGAAAGCCCTTCTAGCAACTAGTTCTCATCTTACACATCTTCCTAGTATTTTCAAATCCTTTGTGTCTCATTATATTAGTGAATTTGATGATCAACCCTCCACACCTAAATGGGATCATTATATTGATAGGTTCCTCAAATAGGTTCCTTGTAAATTGATATAGGATCAATGGGTGGCATGTGTTCAACTTCTTTCTATTGAATAGCTTCAAGATGTGGTTATGTAAATTATTGTTGATAAGGCCTCTATTATTGACGGGTTTTCATGTGAATTCTATCATGATTTATAGGATATATTAGTTATATATCTACACAAAGTATACCCTTGAATCCATTCAAACCCATTCCCTTGGAAAACTTGTTAATCAAGGTAATATCAAACTCAGTCCCAAATTTGGAGACTTGGAGCTTATAACTAGTTAGAGACCTATTACTCTTCACAATGTCTCCTATATAATTATTTCTAAATATTTTCCTCTTAAGTTTAAGTAATTAGTACCTTTTATTATTTTCCCTAAGTAAATTGGTTTCATTTTCTAAATAAATATCTTTGATAACATTATAATTGTTTGGGAAAATATGGAATGGGATAAAGGTCTCACCAAAAGGTTTTGTTTGTTAAATTTTATTCTGATAAATATGACATAAAGAATGGCCCTTAATTTTGGATATAATTTAATCCTTAGGGTTTATTCCTAGGTTGTTTAGTATGGTTAAAATACTTTTCTTCGATGTAGGTACCTGTATTACCATAAATGATGTTCAATTTGATCAATTTGGTTGATTTTGATCTATACTTCAAGGTTTTTCTCTATGCCCCTCACTTTATTTTATGGTTGTTGAAGGCTTGATATATTTTTATATATATTACAACTCTATAGGGTTGGTCAAAGGTGTCTCATAAATATATGGTCAAGGGTATTACACATCTATAAGGTTGGTCAAGGGTATCCATTTTACTTTTTTAAGATACACCTTAAAAAAATTTACATTGTGCAGTTCAAAGTATTAGGAAAAAAAATTAATTGTTGGATATCTAAAACCCTCTTTTTAGTAAGTAAAAAAAAATACAAGGTGTTGGATACCACCCATGTCTAATACTTGTCTTGTTGGGTTCCCTCTAAGGTTGCTTATGACAAGCTGGAGAAAATTTTGGGGGTTTTTTTATGGGAAATTTTTGAAATAAATTGAGGCTTTCACCATTTTTATTAGGATATCAACTATAATACAATGTATCTATAAATCCTTGGTATTTTATTTACCATAATCTAAAGGTATACATTGTGTAATAAAAGGAACATCCATGCATAGGATGGTAATGAATTACAGAACATTTTTCTCAAGAATTGTATTAATCAATTAATTCGTATGAGAAAGGGAGCATGGAAAGGATTGAATCTCCAAACTCTCCCACTCATTAAATTCCATGTCACCATTGTGGGAATATTTTTTTCTAATATTATTTTCAATGCTTTGGGATCTTCTCTAAAGGAAATTGATTTAAAATAGAGATGGGTTTAGATCTAGGATTTCTCTTAATTCCCATTCTTTATGTTGGTTTATATTTTTAATATTTTTATGAGGTTATTTTTATCTTGTGCCTTTAATAAAAACTCCCAAGATATTTATAAAATATATCAGATTCATCTCATACCTATTTTATAATAAAACTAAAAATTGGGTGCCCTAACATATCTTAAAGTAAAATTTCAATTATAAACTAGTGATTAGGAATCTATTTTATAAATTTAGAATGTTATATCTCATATCCATCGTTGTAAAATAGTCAATTTCAAACACCTTCTAGATGGTGTAATAAATATAAGTGGCCTATTTAGACATCCTTTTATTAAAATAAACCCCCATTAGTTTATCAATTCATCTCTCCAAAATCTCTTTAAATTGATTCTCTTAAGTCCAAATAGAAATTTTATTCCATAGAGAAAGTATGGACAATAGGAATCTATTTTATAAATTTAGAATGCTATATCTCATATCCATCATTGTAAAATAGTTAGGTTCAAACACCTTCTAGATGGTGTAATAAATATAAGTGGCCTATTTAGACATCCTTTTATCAAAATAAACCCCCATTAGTTTATCAATTCATCTCTCCAAAATATCTTTAAATTGATTCTCTTAAGTCCAAATAGAAATTTTATTCCATAAAGAAAGTGTGGACAATAATATTTGAGTGTGTGTGGATGACTAAGATTGAGTCAAAACAATGACACTTCTTGTAGTGTATTATTCACCAAAGACTCTAAATTGGTGGATATTTGGTTCACCTTAGATTTTCACATCCTATTTGTTCAATTTGAAACCACCTTGAATATTCAAATCATATTTTTTAATTCTACAATCTTTCTAAATCAACCTAGTATTAATTTTTTTCTCTATTCTAACCCTTACTTCCATAAATGTTTACTTGGAATATGGTTATTTTAAGTCCCAGTTGACCATGATTCCTGACAAATACACAAAATTTTAGCATATATTTTGTGTAGATATTCTATTTCATTATACTTTTAATCATGTTATTCTCAATTATTTCTTTCCCACAGCTAGCAAGATTAATGTTATATCTAATGTTATGCTTCAATTTAAGTTTAACCTAATAAAGTTAATTACCCATTGCAATTATTAGAGTCCCATTGTAACATTGGGGAAATGCCCCATTTATATTATTAGTCCTTCCAAACTCTCGTCATTGTCGATAACATCCATAGGACCATGGGTATGGACAATGAGGGAAGACTTGTTCTAGTAGTAGTAGTTGTAGTGGATCCCCTTGGAGATTTTGTTTTAATACTAAGATTCAAGGCCTCAAGACAAATTTATTGGTGGTGTTAGTGGTAATGGTGACATTAGTGGTAGTGGTGGTGTTAGCCACTCTTGGTGGTTTACACCTTGTCAAGAAAAATTATAGTAGTTGACGCTTTTTATTTGACCTAAAAAGTCTAATAATACTAAATAAAAAGTTAAATATAAATAAATAGATGTTTGGCATCTTGGATCTAATTTTGTAGATCTTTAAACTAGTATGGGATAGGGAGGTTTTGGTGATAAACTAGATGATCCTCCACCTCCTTCCCTATCATTCATTGTTTCTCTAACAACTTATTTTTCTTTTTTGTTTGTAGTGATTTTTTTATGACCATGGATTTTGGTTATGTCACATTTTTGAATGAAAAGTGGTTTGAAAATTATTAATCTTATGATATAATTTTTATTGACTTTGAATGATGTGACAACTTCCACTCACTTTTTTATGATTGGCTTCTATATTATTTTTTATTAATATAATTCATTTAACTTTTCAATTAAAAAATTATAAACACATCTTAAAAACTATATTTTATAATTAATATTCCACTTCTACAAAACCCTTATGATTTCTTCAAAAAATATTATACATTTTGTAACTATTACTACAAACACTTTACATCACCAAGTAAATCAAATAATTGAATCTCATTTAAAAGATATTTTGTATTATGATTCTTTCAAAAAATATTAAACATTTTGTAACTATTACTACAAACACCTTACATCACCAAATAAATCAAATAATTGAATCTCATTTAAAAATATTTTATATTAATCTTTTTTTTTTTTTTTAAATAAAAAAACTCAAAATATATATATATATAAAAAAAAATTAAAATTAATTTTATTCAAATTAAAAAATATAATTTTTATTGCTAATTTATATTTAAAAATAAAAATGAATTTTATATTCTCATAGATTTATTTATAACTTCAAAATTGGTGTATGTATATCACTCTATGAAAAATCCTCAATAAAATGCTCGTTCAAGGTCAAACGTGTAATGAAAGGTTTTTAAGTATTATGTTAAAGGGCAAGTCTAATTTATGATCATTTTTATCATCAAATTATTAGTAGAATTCTTATCTAAAACTTATTCCAATACTTAAAATCACATTTATTTGATTCTTTCAATTAATTTTATGAAATTGTGTTATCAAAATTATATATATGGTTAGAGAAGTAAGAAAAACAAAATCTAGACTGTATCACTATTGATTGCCTTTTAAGAGGTTTTAAAAATATCTTTATTCAATTAACCTTAGGATTATTGTGAATCTTTAATTATTTAAAATGATTCGACCTCCTTCTTCATGTGTATTACCTTGTTTGATCACATTTATTTTTTTATAGTAATCATTTCGGTGGTCATAATTTCTTTTGGACATTGGACATCAAGTGCATGGTAGGTTATCTAATGAATTGTGGTTGGGCTTCCTCATTGTATTTTCAATCTTTTTTAATCATAGGATTTAAGGTTAAGCGTGTGTTTAAATATTCTAATATTACTAATAAAAATTAGATAAAATATTCAGAAAAAATTAATAATTTTTTATTTTATTAATGTTAAAAAAAATGATACATAAAAAAAATTAAGAGGGTTAATAATTTTTTCTAATTAAATAAAGAGGGACATAAATCTTCATATAATCTTAGCACATTAAGATATCATTGGTCCACATTTTTATTAAATCTATTTTTAAATTATAAAAAATAGTTTTTAATAAATTTCATAAAAAAAAGGTCAAAAGTATCTCCAAATATTGTTACTTAAAGCTTATTACTAATTAAATACTAATTATTTCATTGTTGATGTAGTTAAAAGATCAAAGATAAATCTTAAATTCTTTATCTTCATAGTCGATTATCTTTTATTTTAAATTTATATAAATATAGATTATTGGTAGTAGATATATTGACCACATCATAATAATTTGTAAAGATAAAATGAAATAGAAATTCATACTTTCAATTTTCAATGATATAATTAATTGAACTTTCATTTTCATTATTATTCATAATTTTATAACTTTATTACTTTTTATTAAAATGGTTGACAATCTTTTTTTATATATTTTTACTTTTTTAATTCTTAATAATCTAGATCTTAACAATTTAACATCTTTATGTTTATTAAAGAAAGAAGTCTCATGACACTCCATCATTGTATATATTTTAATTATTGAATCTTTTAGATATTTTCTTATTGATTATACTTGTAAAGGGATTTTAGAAAGAATTATTCTCCCAGGGAACTCTACATGGAATTTTATTAATATTCAGTTTACAAAATAGTTGTTTCTTTTTTCTGGTTGTAGAATAAAATCTTATATAATATAATATGATATGAAAATTTTGATTTTTTTTTTTCAATTTTATAAAGAGTTAATTATCTAATCGAGGAAACTCAATGTTACAAGATTATATTAAACTCCTATTTATATTTTACTTTAAAAAAATTTATGGTCTAAGATCAACTTTAAAAAAATGTTAAAATTTTTATGAATTCCTTTTTCAATTTAAAATATTACAATAAACATATAGAATTATGTTTTCTAGAGAGCAAAAAAAATATATATTTATTAGATTATTAAGCCTACATTGATAGTGAAAAAATAATATATTTACACATGTTAGGTATTCCTCTTATTAAACCTTACGTTGTTTCCTATAATAAAATGGAAAATATTCTTGAATATTTCATTTACACTAATGAAAAAAGACAAGAAAATTACATGTATATTTCTAAAATATTAAATTCCCTTCCATGTATAAACTATACATGGTTGTGACTGATATTAACATGTATGTCATTGATCTTTATGCCAAATGGATTATTGGGGATGATGATAGGAATGAATTATGGAAGTTTATTCTCAAAAAATGCATTTCCTTTAGGGATGATGATAGGAATGAATTATGAAAGTTTATTCTCAAAAAATGCATTTCCTTTAAGGTAAAAGTTCAATCCCTCATTTTCCATGTGTCTATAAAAATATAAAGTGTAATATATTATTTTATTTTAAAATAATCTATTAAAATTATGGTCTAAATTTAGCCTACATCCTAAATATTTATTACTCTTCTTAAGACGATTTCTCTTCCCTATTGTTGAATTTTCAACATATAGGGCCACATATAGTTAAGCCATTTATTTTATAGAAATTAGTGATTTGCCCTTTTAAAAACTACTTGTTTTTTAAAAATTTGTAGTATATTTACTTGTGACCATTATTTAGATCTTCTGGAAAATTTTAACAACTAGTTTCTTATATTTTTACCTTTTACTCTTTAACTTTTTGGTTAGTGATATGATGACGAGCCCCTCTAAATAATTTAGGTGTTATATCCAATATAATCTTATAAATTATTCCAACCCTCAAAACAATTAGAGAAGCATTATCTTTTTACAATCTCCTTTTTATTATTATTATTATTATTATTATTATTATTATTCGATCTACTAGTTATCATTACTTCCTACATATATCTAGTTCAGAGTTACTAGATATGTAATAAACATAAAGGATATTTATGCTTTTTATTTTATTTTATTTTGTCTCATGTAACTTTATTTATTTTTGGGATATTATGCTAGGAGAATCAAATAATCATCATGTCACTTGTTATTTTTAAGCTATCATTTTATTATAGAGCATTTTCAATGCACAAGATGAAATTGTTATGCCTACACTTTAATATAGTCCCTCAAACTCTGTTTTCCTTATAATTTGGTTTAAGTGTATTAGAGGAAGATATGTTATACTACATAAAAATAGGGTGAAGGAATAAAAAAGTAAGAACAAACAAATAGATCTAAAAATTTAGATTGGCCTAATGGTAAAGAACATGTGTTCCTGGAAGGGAGGTCACAGGGTATAATCTTGCAAGGGGTAGGGATTACACGCCTCATATTCGTAGCACAGTAAGGTGCCTCCCCATAATAAAAATATGAGGTGATCCCATATACTAGACATGCCTTGTAAACCATAACCAAGACATTAATTGATATCGTGGACCTCATCATCATCATCATCATCATCATCATCATCATCATCATCATCATCATCATCATCATCACTATTTAAAATTCAATACAATAATTATCACAACTTTAAATAATTATTTTCAAATTTATATAATAAAAATAATTTTATAGTAATACATAAATAAATAAAAAATTCAATACAATAATTATCACAACTTTAAATAATTATTTTCAAATTTATATAATAAAAATAATTTTATAGTAATACATAAATAAATAAATAAAAACCTTCTTTTTCCCCTTTCTTTATATATTTATTTAGCATATCCTCATTAATTCATTCATATTTGTCATATCGTAGGGGGAAAAAATGATAACCCACACAGAAAATAATCACTCAATTGAAAAATTAAATATAAAAATAGCATATTTAATATGAATAATTCTCACCTTAAATAACATTATTTTATTTAAAGTTGCATGCTATTGTGACCCCCATCTCCGTATGATGAGTAGTGTGTGTTCATATTATTAATAAGTTTAAGTGGGCTCGTTTCTTACGCCTAAATACGTCTTGTTTTCAACTACAATATGATTTTAAAAAGTTGGGCAAAATTTGACTAGAACGACTTTTAGCTAAATTTGATAGAACTTGATTTTATCAAGTCTTTTTGTTACGGACTTTGCCTGAATTTAAAAATTTAAGGCCATTTTTTTGGTTTGTGTTTGAATTTAAAAGAATGTAAAGGTGAACAGATAGACTTTTTCGTTAAGAGAAAATTGTTTTAAAATAATTTTTACTAATAAAAATAGTAGAATTCTTAATTTTTCAAAGTTGAAATAGAATAGAAGTTTTGAAAAAAAATCATATAAAAGTAATGTGTATCACCCATTTAGCATAGTTTCCAAATAAAGTCATCTTCTCATTGATGGGATTCGGGTGAAAATAAATAAAAAGGCTATTGATCTACTGCCAAACCCAATAGTTTTATGGTTAAGCCCAAAATAGGTTCTTAAAAATCTTTGGTCTACTGCACGCATGGTGTTTAAGATGAGAAATTTTAATTAGAAGCATCTCTATCTTAGTAGCAAGGCTTTGTAGACTAAATGTTAAAAAAAAATGAGTAATCTTAAGCTCAATATTAGCTTCCTAGATTCAATTAATAAAATCAAAACAAATATGGGGAGAAGAGTTTAAACTCCACCAACTATTTAAATTTCCAAGAGTCGAAAGAAAAAGACCCATAATTTGGTAACAAACGTAGATAATAATAGTTAAATGATGTATACCACAGTTCTAATGCCAATATTTCGATGATGCAATCGGTTGTTGAATCCCTAAATTGTGCATCATTAATATTGAATAAGCTCTTGTCTTTACATAATAGAAGGTATAAAGAAATGATTATTTTCTTTGCAAAATAGGTCATGAAGTCTAATCTTGAGAAGAGATAAAATCTTGCATAGTAAAAATGCCTTCTTTGAAATTTCTAAGAGATTTATAAATACCGAGAATTTCAACAAAGATAAAGCTATTGTTAAAAGCAATAGGAAACCACCAAATATTATAATCATTAAACAAAAATATTGAATCTAAATTTTTCACCTTTCCAATTGATAAATAGCTTTTATTGTGTTTTCCAAAAACTCCAAGCAAGAAAAGACCCCTTAATATTGATAAGGGAAAAGGTAATGAGCAAATTATGGAATCCATTTTTTTCCTAACTAATCTTACCATAAATGGAGTTTGCAACAATCTGATGTCAAAATAAAATTTTCCAAGCTTTGGGGCCTTTAATAGATAAAACAACTCATTTGGGACAAAGGGCAACAATTTATCTATAAAAATTAATAAGGCCCATGCCCTCTATACCACATGGGAGAAAATAAATTTACATGCAACCTAATGAAAGCCTTGATTTTACTTGGCACTAGGACATAAAGATTTTCTGAGCAACTTTTCAAGTTTTTCATAGGATGTCTTAAAAGGCACTCAATAAGAAGTGCATTACACATGCATGGTCATGAGAATATTAGTGTAAATTTAAACTTTCCTTGTCAAGGATGGGTTTGGTAATCTAGAAAGCAAATTTATTTTTTATACGCTTTGCAAAATATATTGTCAAAATTTTGAAGGAGAGTTTTCAAAGGTAAAAGGAATGCCCAAGTATTCAAACATCTACCGCTTTGTTTATCCTCTTAATTTTAAAATTATTTAACCAAATCAACATTTGTATCATACCCTTGGGGTAACATTGAGTTTTGGACCACTAAAAACTCAATTTGGAGACTTTGTAGAATGTATCAATGTATGCTAGAGATTTACACAAGGAAGCTTCACTCCTAATAAGACTCAGAAAGGAGTTGTCAATGAAGCCTAACTAATCTTATATAGGAGCATGATTCTTTAGATGAGCCCTTGCTCAGCTCTACATGCTAGAAGGCAATTAGAAGCTTCTATAACCACAATATATAGTGGGGGAGCTAATGAACAACCTTGTCTGATAGAGTATAAAAGGATAAAGCTCTCATACTTGTGATAATAAATAGTTAAGCAAGTGATTACATCATAGAACATGATTTGTACAACAAAGTGAAAAGAAATCTCCAAATGCTTCACAATGAAAAGAATGAAAGGGCACTTGATACAGTGATATGTTTTTTAAAAAATTAGTTTAAGAAAAAATGTTTATTGTAGAATAGCATGGGCCCATTCCATTTATTTCCACACAAGAATGTAATATAGAGATGTATTTGATTCGAAGTAGTGAGGTATGTAATTAAAAGTATTTGAACAAAATATTTTTGACACTATGAAATTAGAAAGAAGTAGTTGAAGATCGAGTAAGTAAATATATTCATCTCATAATTAATCAATCAAATATATATTAGAAAAAAGATTATTTTTACTATGACATCACTTCCATCGACTTAAAAATATTAATCTATAAAATTTGTGTATTGTTCTAAATCAAATTTCTATATTAATACAATTTTTTTTTTAAATAAATAAAAAAATATAATTTAATTAAAAGAAATAATGATAAAATATATTTACACACCATTCATCAAAATATAAATCTTAAAAAATACCTTTTTAAAAAAAAAAATCCAACACAAATTAATAAATACCCCCTCAATACAAATCAGTCGCTGCTTATCGATTACAATGGGTTCGATTTTAACAAATAGAATGCCACAGACTGCATGCACTGCCAAAAAAAAGTGCATGGCTTACAACCATACCAGTGGCTATTTTTGGAAAGGCTTAGAAATTTTCTAAATCCACGCATGCTCTAGATTGACGACACGTGTTTAAGAGAATATCGTTCGGCCCCTTTCAGTCAGCAGATTTTTATTTTGTTTTAAGAATGATAAACACATTCCTTTCCTTTTCCTTTTCCTACTACACGAAACTTCCCGTGCTTCCCTGGGACTTGCAGTGACTGAGCAACTGAGCAGCGACTGAACGACGGTCTGAGCAGTGACTGAGCGACGGTCTGAACCTTGGCAAGGCCTGACTGCAACGACAGCCTCTAAGAGTTTGACCTAAAAGCAGCAAAGGTCAGTAGTCTGCACAATTCCTTTTCCTACTTTTAGGGTTTGTCTTTACATGCACCATATCTGCAACCATAAAATTTTGAAATGGAGACCTAGAAACTATGGAAGAAAAAGCCACATTCCATGATTTAAACCTAGCAGTAGGAAACATCCAGAAAAAAACAGATGGCATGGATAGCGTTTTAGCAGGGGAACAGAGTTTTAGGGAGGGAAAGAAGAAAATAAAGATACAGCAAATGGATCCTCAAAAAACCATGCTAATCCCATTTGGATTAACACATATATCAGAAAACTTGAGTAACCACAAACCCCATGCAACAGAGGACAAAGAAACAATATTTTTGTACTCCCAAAAACAAGGTTACAATCGGGTCAGACTGGTGGATTCAAGAGAAACGCTGACACATGTTAATGCCAAACAGTGTAAAAGAATTTTGCAGTGTAGACAAATCAAGATAGAAAGAAAGATAAAATGGATAGGGGTAAAAAAATTCATGGCAATCCTTCCAAAGTCATCAAGCAACACTCAAGCAACCCCAAATGCAAACACAACACAAGAAACCTTCAATATGTGGCTAACCAACCAAGGCAACCATCTAAAGACAATATATTGCCAAAGAGGGGAAGCGAAGCAACTAGAAGGCAAGAAACATCAACCATTCAACATAGGGGAGAAGGCTAGAAATCAAGAAAATCAAGGTGAATATAGCCCCATATCAACACCTTTAACATGGTCGTCAGAGTTGTATGTCAACAAACTATTGTCTTTGAAGAGGAGGATGGATAGCATGGATATGAAAGAACAAATGAAAGATATAAAGCTTTAAAAGATTATTGAAACTAGCCAAAAGCTAGCATAGGTTAACAAGATGCTTAAAGACCAAATAAACAGTTTGCAATGCATCATGGAAACAGGGCAAAAAGAGATTATTTAATTAATGTATGAACTGAAACAAAGCAAGAATGGAAACATAGCCATAACAGATAGAGAAAGAGGTATCCCACATATCAAAGAGATTCAATCAGCAATAGTAAACATGGAGGTTAAGGAAAATAAACTATTGGAAAAATTAGAAGAAGCCAAACCATGGCCATAGGTAATAAGAGAACCAACAAAAACACAAAAGGAGCTAATAACTAAGCAAATTAGGATGCAAATGTGGGAAGAAAGAGATAGCCAGGATAAGGCGGTGAACATAATAATCAAAGGTTTGAAATAACATGGAGAAGGAGAAGTTACCAGGAAGCTAATAAGAGACTTCCTAATAGATCAACTACAGTGGGTAGGGCATATCTACCAAGCAAACAAAATTGATAAAATAAAAAGGAGGGATAGAAACAAAAATATAATGATAACCTTGAAAAATGAAGAAGATAAGAATAAAATACTAAGAAACAAGACGCTCCTCAAAGGCACATAATTCTATATAGACAAGGACCTAACCCCAATACAGTTGGAAGAAAGAAAGAAAGAAAGAAAGAATGGAAAAAGTAGTGGCAGCAAGAAAGGAAGGGAGGGAAGCGTGGCTATATAAGGGGAAAGCCCAAATTTAGTGACAAAAATACACATAAATAGGGAGACGGGGTGGCCCAAGATCACTTTACTATGGTTAGCTTTTTGGAGAGAACTCCAATAAGCTTAAACAAATGTCTAGAATAATATCTCTGATAGTCAATGGCTAGAATATGAAAAATTGTTATATGAAAGAGATCAAAATCAAGAACTGCTCCCTTCCCCCTTGGTAATTATCAATAGGGACAAACTATTCTCCACAAATGACATCAAGGAAGGAATCAAAATGTTAGCAATGGGAAAAGCTTAGGACTTAGATGGTTTACAAGCAGAAATTTTAAAATAGGGTTTAAAAGATCTTGCACCACACATAAAAATAATACTCAACAGGATTATTTAGCATGGCTTTCCAAAAAATTGGACAACTAACATGGTCATCCCCCTTCACAAAAGTGGTGATGCCAATAATCCATCAAATTATCATACTATTATGACTAATCCTCTTTTTGGTAAAGTTTTTAGTAGCATGGTGGAACATAGAATTAGCCTTTGGGTTGAAAAGGAAGGTAAGAGTTCAAAAGGGCAGACAGGTTTTAGACCAAAACACTCTACTATTGATAATTGCATCACCCTTAGGCATTTGATTGAAAATGTTTGGGACAAGCAGGGGGAAGAGGGATATTATTGCTTTATTGATTTCAAAAAGGCATTTAACATAGTGCCTATAAGCAAACTCTAGGATAGAATGGAAAAATTGGATATTTTGAAAAAATATAGAGCAGCAATTCACAGGGTCTATGATCAAGTCTTGGCCAAAATTAGAACAAAGGGTGGTCTATCTAAGTGCTTTGGGAGTGACATCGGGGTCAAGTAGGGATGCCCACTATCCCCCACTTTGTTTGGGCTGTGTATTGACAAGTTGCAGGAGTGGATTGAATAGTTGGGTGGGGACGAGATACAACTGGCCTCTTATGTGTTAAAACTATTGCTCTATGTGGATGACCTTATCTTAATGTCTAAATTTGAGCATGGTTTGCAAGAACATTTGAGAGCTCTAGAATTATTCTGTCAAGAGATGGGAATGCAAGTGAACATTAGTAAGACCAAAGTCATGATTTTTAGCTTAAGAAGAAAAAAGAGATAATTAAATTTTGAGTTCAAAGGTGACCCCTTGCAAGTGGTAAATGAATACAAGTACCTGGGCCTTGACTTCCATAGTAATTTTAGTTGGGAGGATTGTGGAGCTAAAAGGATACAAGGGGGTGGAAAGCCTTATATATGCTCCAAAATAGATGCAAATCAGATAAATTATGGGATTGAAAAACCAAGATGACTCTTTTTGGGTTGCTTGTTATCTCGGTAGTGTTATATGGTTGTAAAGTTCGGGGCAGCAACACATCAGTGGTAAAATGGAGACAAATACAAAGGTTACAAAATCATTTAATCACAAGTAGTTTCAAAATAAAAGCCACGGTACCATATGAGATCATGCTAGCTGAGGTTGGGACCTTTTCGATGGAAGCATCAGCCTTGATCTGGCTATTAAGTTGCCTAAAGAAAGTGGAAAACATGGAAGGATGTCGTTGGCCCAAAATAGCAACAGAGGAGAATTTGAATAGAAGGAAGAGCACATGGAAGAATCAAAATGATAAATGGATCAACAAATGAGACATTAACATGCAAACTGTCCTTACACCAATGCGAAAATCAAAAGATATGTGTGAGAAAAAGTAAAAAATGCCATGTGGACAAAACTGCTGGGACGTAAAAGAGAATACTATGTCAAGAACTTTAGTCACACATGTGACCATGAGCAAAAGCACTATATAGGAGTAGATATAAAGTGTAAAGCTAAAATGTTAATTGCCCAGCTAAGAAATAGTTCACACCATTTTAGATGCGAATCAGGGCGATGGAAAACACCCAAGGAGGAATGGTCAGAGAGGGTTTGTCAGTTTTGCAAGCCCAGATCGATGGAAACATAATGGCATTACATCATGGAATGTATAGCATATGAGGATATTCAAAGTAATTATGTTGATATCCTACAAGGTAAAGCACTTAAACTTTGTTTGAAGAGGAAAATATAGCAAAAACAACAGACTACTTAACTAAAATTTATAAAAGAAGATCCAAGCTTAATAAAAAAATCGAGAAAATGCAGAAATAGCAATATAGGGCAGTTAATTGGATCTTGTTGATTGGTTTTACTCTTAAGTCCCATAAGTTGATTGACCTCACGAACGTTATTAAAAACTTCCATCCATTCATTCATTCATTCCTTCCTTCCCGTGGGAAAAACAGAATGGAGCGGACGTGGATGTCAAGGGTAGTGCTCATAATATTTGTGAAAACCCTGCCTGAAGCATTCACATCCACCGCAGGAGTATGCCATGGAATCTCATTGTTACGAAGGCATCCTCGACTTGATCGAAATCCTGCACTTCTCGTGGCCGCACAGCACTCGCTCATTCCTCTTGCCCGACAACTGCACGGCCATTTCTTGTATTGAAAAATTCAACTAGGAGCTCGTGGGTTGGGTGATCAATTCAAAACACATAGCAGCTTGTAGTCTAGGGCACCATAGCTTCATGAGTGACACCGACACTGACTTGTGAAGCTTCAAGAAATCGGTGGACGTGTACAGATTGAAACAACATTGCAGCGCATCGAGTCTGGCAGGATCAGAATTTCAGTGCAGGGAGTGTGTAATAAGCATGGGCGGGGCACATAACTCCTTAAATCGAATACCCCACAGAGTGAAATCGAACCGCCAGGAGTTTGTGTTGATGTACGTGGCAGGCAGCATCAACTGCTACGACGCCCTTGGCCCTAATGCCGCTTATTGCATTCTCAGCTACTCAAATTTGTTTGCCGTGATAGCCACTATGACACTTCCTCTGGGAAAACACAAGGGTCCTTTGAAAACAGTTACCGAGACCGTTATTCTGACGTTTATTCCTTCCCTTGTGGTACTCATTTTTGTGCTGCTGGGCGTGTTTAAATACTTTCGAAGGCTCCGCAGAGTGAACGAAATTCAACATTGGAAGCTGATGCATCGATATGAAATCCTGAGTGAGACCACGGGATTGACGTTCTTCCACATGTCAGAGATTAAACAATCCATGCAAAATTTCTCCCAGTCGATGGAGGGTTCAGAATGATGTATAGAGGCACCCTTGCAGACGGAAGGAAAATAGCAGTGAAGCGGTTCAAAGACTTCATCTAGAGAGCTGACAAGGAATTCAGCCACGAGGTGCAGGTCATCAGTAGCACCAAGCACCGTAACTTGCTGCCTGTGAAGGGCTACAGTGTGGGGATTATCGACTAGGCACACGAGCAAATCCTTGTCTACGACTTCACGGAGAATGGCAGATTATTTCTTCAGCACTACCCGGCCATGCTTGACGTGGTCGCAGTGGTACAAGATCGCGGTGGGCATAGCTCGGGGGCTGGCATATCTGCACCAAGACACCAAGCCGACCATCATTCACAGAGTTGTGAAGGCGGCGAACGTACTGCTAGATGAGGATCTCAACCCTCTGGTGGCCAACTACGAGATGGCGAAGTTTAAGACAGGGAACCAGACGCACTACACCACATGGACGATGGGCACGCTGGGCTACGTGGCTCCTGAGTACGCTGTCTACGGCCACCTTAACGACAAGAGCGACATCTTCAGTTTCAATATAATTATGCTGGAACTGTTAACCGGGTGCAGGGCTTTGGACACGTGGATTATGTGTCTGGATATCTCATTTCTGACTGGGTGGTGGACATGACTCTCAAGGGCCGATCTAAATAGATAAGGGTCCATACGCGAATCGGGTTGCAATCAGAACATGGAGAGGGTGTTGTTGGTAGCACTGTAGTGCACCCACCCGAGAGTTGTATGCCACCTGTCCATCTTGCAAGCGTTTGTCATTCTTGAAGCTATTGATCAGCCAGCACCGGACGTCATATCTGCACTGCAGAGCATGTAGTTTGATTTGGAATCCTTATGCAATAGCAGAGGTGACCTTATATGGCTTATCTCTCTCGAATCAGAAGACAAAGGCCTTTTCTTAAGGTGTTGATAGCCACTTTCCATCCATCGAGGTCCATAATGTCATTATTCCAAGAGTTCAGATGACCTCTCTTATAGTACCAAATCAAGCTCTTCTAAATGTTCCTTCTCATCCTCATCCCCATCCCCATACACTTCCCACATATCCTTCTAATAAATTTTGTATCTATATTAAATCTAGAAAGGTTCAAAATGTTCATTATATATATACCAAGACCCTCACTATTACAGCCACTTAGTCTTACATCCACACCCTTAGTTTTAGATATGATATCCAACCAAGGTGTAGGAACAACACAAGGTTTCCCACAAATTTTGCCACATATAACTATGCAAACAAGATTAAACCCTCTCATGATGAATACATAAATACTTGCACTAACCTTGCCTAATGTAAATTCCCTTAAGCAAACTCTTACATCTTTGCATGCCAAGGTCTTAGAGCTAGTGTAAGGTGCATCAAGAGTTAGTCATTCCATCGATTTGCACGGTTTGCTCCATAAACCGTTAGATCCTAATATAACATCATATCCTTTACTAACTTGTTGTTTAGTTCTTAAGCTTCCATTATACAAAGGTAAAGGTGATCTCAAGAAACACCTTAGATAATTCACACAACATGCTTAAATTATGTATATAGTACAAATTAATGACCAATTTATTTACAAAAAGCTTTACGGACTATGCATTTTGATGGTTTTATGATCTCCCCCTCTAATCTGTGAGAGCATCCAACCCTTTGGAAGAGATCAGTTTCTAATAGATTTTGCTATCAACATTGATGAAAAGCTATCTTTTGCACAAATTTCCCAGATCATGCAAGAATCTAATGCACCAATCCATGATTATGTCTTTCATTATAAAAAATGCTTGCTAAGATGAAAAATCCTATGCTTGATAAGGAATTGAAAAATAAGTTCACACACAGTTTACTTGATCCTTTAAATGAATACATCATATTCAAGCAATTTCAATCTTCTGAGCTTTTTTCCCACACTAAGATTAAGTACCTTGCCATGAACAAACTTCGCTATAGTGAAAAGTGTCAACATAAGCAATCTCTAAGTCTAAATGGAATTATACTAAATGTAAAGCATAAGAACAATTAATATTATGGCACAAAAAGATAGATATGCACAATTGGAGCTCTTCCTTGAATCCTTTTAGGACCATAATATGTAAAAATAAAAGATTAATCTAGAAGTATACATGGCTTATAATGTGTTTACCTTCAACGAACATTGTATAAATATTGGATCTTCCCAACCTGTGGTGTCTAACATGTCTATTTTGGTTCAAATAAGTATCATGAAGGATTCTTTACATAAAAAATATCTAAGGATCACAACATTTAAAAATCAAATTATGCATACAACACATTTTTAAAATACTAGCGTCAATTACATATTTGGATCTACACTCCATTTTGAATGTGTGTCAAAAATCAGGAAAAAACTAAAATTAATGGTTCAATTGCTTCTCATAGGGCCAATATTTATCATAGTGAAATTCTAAGCAATCTAATTCATAAGGAGATTATCATGTAACCTCCTCCACGTCCTACAAAAAAATATAAATATTATTATGTTTATGATAGAATGCATGGGCGTCACATGGATTATTGTTGAACCTTGAAAAACAAGATACAAAAGATAGATAATAAATAAAGATCATCTAAGAAAAAAGTTCATAAGGAGGATAGTAGACAACAATATGTTCCTATAGAGACTAATGGTACAAATGTGACTTCTAAGTATTCAAACACTATATCTACTACATGCATTGAAAAAAATGATAAGGAAAATACTAAAAATATATGAGTACACCCCCCAGTAAGGAGTCAAAATAAGAAGCCATCTATTTGGATAGTACTCAAGTGGTGATACCTAATCCTTATATAATCCCAAATATGATGCAAATTGTTGATAATGATGAACACATAATATGAACAAGGATTAAATTAATTCCTTGATATAATGCGGTTGGTTGTACATTTACTAATACAAATACAGATGATGATAAAAATGAAAAGATGGGTTATTATGATAATCCTAAGGATAAAACAATAGTGATGAATACAATAAAGATGAAGTCAATAAAATTCATGATATTTTGAATAATGATACAATAATAAATTCAATTAATAATAGACATGAATGGTGCTTGTAAGAGGCATGACTACATATAGGCTTCCCATAGACAATATCTTTGATTGGTATAAACCTAATCCATTTTAAATATCTTCTTAAAGTTTTATTTATTCTATAAATTTGAAAATTATTCTAAAAATACCAAAATAATCAAATAATTAGAAAACACAAAACATTCAAATATTCAAAATCTAAAATCAGGACCTAAAAATGACATAATTGCTACACTACACTATTTACATAGGTTATTTATCACATGATTGGTATATGGAATATTATTCTCATACACATGCATTTTAGATTATATGAGTGTTATGTAGGACATACATTTTATAAATGAACACACAGATGTTTGAATTTCCTCTACCAATGGCCATGCCAATATTGGGGACATCTTGTTCTAAAAGTTTCACTATTAAAGGTTATATACTTTTATGATGTTTATACCATGTTTATCCACTTACATTTATTATGTGTCTTGATAGCTACTCATATCTTAACCATTGATATATGTATATGTTATTATACTATGTTGTGACATTGATACATATTGATGATGAAGATGAATTTCTTTGTTCTATACTATATTGGTGTTATTACTCTTTTACATGATAGGATACTTTATACTTGAATATTGTGTGTGGAACCTAGGTCTTACATGATTTCCTTTATTTTTGACATTTTTATGTCCCTTTATGTGGCCCTTAGCTTTATATGTGACACTAACTCTTGATATTGTTGAGTTTGTTTCAATTATTGAGCTTGCTAACATTGAGTGGTGACATTATCCATATCATAAAAATTTTAATATGTAGTCTTGTTAACTTATCCTTTTGTTGCATGTTCCATTTATACATCTATCTAGACATGACCCTTGTATTCCCTGCATTACATATGTTACATACATTCCTTGATTGACACATAAATTATTATGATGACATATTCTTCAAATGTTCACATGATTATACATTATGCTATATTTATACATGACATGATATAGTTAACTCTTATATTGAAACAAGTAACTTATATGATACATCCATCATCTCAAAATGGGGCATTATAGTGGATTTGTCATAGAGATATAAACATTTATGATCAAAAAATCATATTAGAGTACAAGTTTTAGAGATTTAGAATGGTTCATACACATGATATATAATGGAACATTGATACAAATTGCATGGGATTGCACCTTGCATATGCACTCACTTTACAAACACATGAGCATATATTCACACATAATTATTTGCATATGTATGGGAGTATACACACAATTTATATGAACAAAAATTATAGGTTTCCACATACACATACATTTGAAATATAGGTTATCAAATTTAATATAATATATATGGAATCCTACATCAATTACTTTATATTTATGGGGCATGATAGTACTTGATGCCCATACACAAAAACACAATTTATAATTGAATTGAAATCCATTGTCATTCCAATTCACAATTATCTTATTTGTAGTCATATTGGGGGAATGAACATTATTCATTCTATTTTGATCATGGTTTATATTTTGCATTGAGCCAAGCTACATAATAAACACCTACATACATATGGGGGCATGAACATTATTCTTTCCCTTTCTATCATGTTTTTTTATGCGGATCAATCTTTTTAGAAATATCACAATTGAATCTATAAGCCTTAAATAGTGATCAATTCATTTTTAATGAGTGAACCTAGCCTAATGGTTCTTTCATTTACCTACATAGATATTTCTTTGAGTGAACCTAGCCTAATGGATATCTCATATACATGTATAGTTATTTTATGTGATTACATTACATACTTTTCCTCACATTCATGAGAGTTGAGGCATATTTTATTTCCATCATATGAGCTTTCATCATTACATGAATTTGAGGCATGATCACCCCAACTCTCCATGTGATTCAAAAATGAAGAAAAATTTCTCTAATGCTTCAACAAGGAAGCATCATCTCTAATTAGTTGCAAGAGAAACATGGTTTTCACCAACACACAAATCTATTCTAAATATTATTGTTTCAATGTTTAAAAAAATTAGTTCTAGATTAAAATAGTTAATATATGGACATTGACTACACATGATTATAGGTTTTGCAATTGAGTGACCATCACAATTACATCTCCATACCAAATGATAAAGTGTGTTTTACACACTCAAGAACATTTTATGATTTTACTTTAGAAATTTCATTAATAGGACAAAAGGGGGGCATTTTTTAATACTAAAATATGGTATCAATACAGGACAATGAATATTTTGACATACATTTACAACACATGACTTGAGCATAAAAATAAAGTTCTAAACCTCCATTTTTATCACACTTTCATGTTATCTTATGATTGAACCCTTTCATTATCCTATTATAGATCTACAATAGAATTATTGTTTATGTTAAACCTTCTAAATATCCTACAAATATATCTCCAAACTCTTATTTTAGTTTGTATATACACCAGTTGATTCTATGATATTCGGTTAATATCATCAATTGATACTAACCTTATATGGCCAACACCAAACTGATCCTAGAAACAAATATATTCTAAAATCAAGTAAATCCTTCTAGTTATCCCATTATCCAAATGCTTTAGTGGCATGAGAAATTATTCAGTTGGATATATATATATATATATATATATATATATATATATATATATATATATATATATATATATATATAGGCATCAATGTTGACTTAAGTTGGCCGATATCAAACCGTTATTAGAAATAGATATTTTCCAAAACCAAACCCATCCTTAGGGTCAGCATGTCATTTTAACATGTCGATAGCATGATAAATTATTCAATTGGATTCATATATAAATAAATCAATGTCTCATTCATAAGGAACTTGGCACTTCTCTTATATACATTTATACATTATTGCACATTGAGAATTTTTTCTCTATTCTTCCCAATTTTGCATAGATATAATTAGGACTCATTACAAGCCAATTATAAAGCACTCTAAACCTGAGTTAAATAAATCATTTTAAAGTACCAAAGCTTCAATATTAGTTGCATACAAATAACAAAGGCTCTCAATCGCACATTCACAATAGGTGTGAGAACTAAGTGTGGCTTGATTTCTCTCCTTGGAGTATTGGATATGTAGGCATAAATCAATGATTAGACAGGGTTGACTTGGGTTAGCTCAGCCTATTCTAATTTCTCTAGTTTTTGTAAGTTTCTAGCCTTCACAAGCACACCTAGGGTTTTAAGGCAAATAAGACTGATTTTGGAGCTACACACATCATCAAGGTTTAGGATTGTAAATACATAACAAAAAGAGATAGTTAAAAGTGATTGTAATGTCATTTACCCTTACTTTTATGTAGGTTAGTACTAACTAGCATGCCAATATCAATCGGCAATACTAACTTGATCATGTAGAATTGACTTGGTGCAAAGATCAAATCAATTCTAAAATCAAATGAACCACATGCCTGCTATATCAGGATTTTCACTTCAAAAATAAAATCATAGACAGAAAGTCAACTAGAGAAAAATAAATATCTTGATATCCTTTGTACTTTCTATACTTAACATATGTTACTTATCAAAATTATAAGAATTAATGTATGATTGAGTGTCATATCTCAATATCTAAATTATATTTTAAATTTCTATTTTAATTAGATTAATATCACCTATTAATCCAAATTAAAGTAAAAAAAAAGAATGAATTTTTATTTTTCACTTATATATAAGGAAAACTCTAAAAGTATGTTTTTTAATTCACTTAAAATTAATTTTATATATCACTTAATACAAATTAATTTGAATTAATTACCGTGTCACATTATTTCATATTACCACATGAAAATATTTGATAAATGATTTTATTTATTCACGATAACATAATTTACAATGTATCTAATATTTTATAATTTACTTAATTTCTATCAGTGTAAATTACACAATACTATTTTATGACTAATAATTCATGGTACATATGATTTTTCATGATATGATGATAAATACATGATCTTCTATGGCATTTCCCTATATGGGAAATATTTATCTCTTCTTGATATATATGTATCAATATGTTCCATGTGATAACCATATTTTATATTAATTATTATCATTATTTTTAATGTTTTTAATTTCAAGTGTGCTTAAATTATTCATTATGATATGGGATTGAAGGCCTATAGCTAGATGACTTTAAAGTTTTGGCTTCAATTTTGAGTACTTATTGACTCAAATTTACTTATAAATGTAGAGGTTCATCTCTTAGAAATATGAATTATTCCAACTCCAATCAATTTTTATATTCATTTCAATGATATAAATTACAATTCCATTGCATATTGAGGGAAAATGAGGTATTTTGATAAAAATAAGTTCATGTTCATTTTTTTAATCAATGAATAAGGTTCAGGGATCCCTAAAAACAAAAATTAAAAAATTAGATGGATGATTAAAAGAGGCTATAGGCCTAGATCAAGACAAACCATAGAGGTGGCTTTAATATTAAAAGAGGAGCAACCTAATGGGAGCTCTAACCTCTATTACATAGATACAATTGTATCTCACAATTGAGCTAAACCAAGCCAAATGTTGACTGTATTGTCAACAATAATAGTATGTATTTGCACCATAGCAATGTTCAATATTTATTAATTTTATGCTTTCCTTTGTTAGTATAGGAAATAAAAGTGGTTTGTAAGTTATAAGACTCAATGAATAAATACTCAAATATCTAATTGTATAATATCTTTTTTGTTTTCTTTACTTTGAAGTTTAACAATATTCCATCTACTTCATGGCTAAAAACATCTTAAAGTCAGTTATTATATAGACACATAAAAATGGCCATGTGGGATTTTTCCATTATTGTTTTATGAATTTTATTACAATTGCCTATGTATAGTTTTTTTTAATCCAAGTTTAGAATTATTGGTCTTCATGTCGACTTCCATGGCATGAAATCCTCTTTCTTGATATCCATGTTGTTCTCTCAAAGTTACCTTTTAGTTTCTTTCTTTGGAGTTGGGACCATCTATATGGTAATCATACCCTATTAGGAGTGTTTATATAGTCCCATAACTTTTATTTCTAACTCCCTTTTAGTTAGATGGGCCTATCTAACTCTCTTTTTCTTTCTTGTTTCTAAGTGTTGGAAGTCGACATGCACATAAATATTATCAAATTTAAATTTGTAAATTAAAAAGTGTTGTGGTTTGTTTAAAAATGATTATAATTGAGAGAATCAAATAGTCATAAGATCACTTATCATTTTTAGGCCATCATTTTATTATGGAGCACTTTTAATGTACAAAAGGAAGTTATTATACCTAAACCTTAATATAATCTTTTAGATTTTGTTTTCCTTATAGTTTGGTTTAAGTATATTAGAGGAAGATGTGTTGTATTATGTAGAAGGATTAAAGAGTGAAAGAGTAAGAACACAGCAATAGATCTAGAAAGTTAGATTGACCATCTTAACTTAATTATAAAATTTAATATGATAATTATCACAATTTTAAATACATATTTTCAAATTCTTTATAATAAAAATAATTTCATAATAATATAAAATAAAAACCTTCTTTTTCCCATTTCTTTATATATTTACTTGTCATAATCAATTAAAATATATTTTAACTGATTACTTATCCTCATTAATTCATTTATGTTTGTCACTTTGTGGACAATAAAAGAAATGATGACCCACACATTGAAAAAGGTCATTCAATTGAGGAATTAAATATAAAAATGTCATATTTAACATATGAATAATTCTCACCTTAAATAACATAATTTCAATTGAAGTTACATGTTATTCTGACCACCATCTCCGGGTGATGAGTAGCATGTTCATATTATTTTATAAGTTTAATAGTGCATGTTATCAACTAGATTGATAATTGATTGATTGATCTTGTTTTGATACCAATTTAAAGGTATGATATAAGACTAATTTAAAAAAAATGCTCACATATAGGTTTGTAAGAAAATCTTGATGACACATATCTTTAGAAAATGAAAATGATAAAAACTTCTATTAAAATATATGTTACTGTGTATAAAGACTTCTTGATGTAAGAGCATTTGGATTCAGGAGAAATTTTGCATCAACCAAAACATGTTAGTTTAAGAAATTCTCTTTATTATTTTGTGTCATCTTTATGTATGGCTGTGTCTATTGTAAGTTTGTGTACCCTACAAGCACATTTGTGTTTGTATTGTTATATGTATCTTTTCTCCATAGCTGTATCTATATATTATCTTGTGCACAATTTTTTGTTTTTGTCAAATTTATTAGTTCTTATAGTTAACTCTATATACACAAATTTTTAGAGAACATGATCCGATATTACATTCATGTTTCCATCAATTTTTAATATACTTGTTCTATGCCCTTAGAAATCCTTTCATATTGATGAGTGATGGAGTAAACCAAAATGATTGTAACTAAATAAAATGAATGACAACTAATGCTTGTGTACTTATAGAAGCTATAGGAGAGAGTGTCCAATAATTAAGAATAGTTCATTAACTTTGTGACAAGATATGTGCATAAAAATACTATTTTTAAAATATATAAAAATTAATACTTATTATAAAAATATTATATTACAATACAATTTATATCTAATAATAATTTGTAATATCCAATCACATCTTACATAAAATACACAATAATTGATTAAACAAGTGTATGATTCGTGTGAAACTCAGGGTGCACGACTACTATTCCCTATCACGTACTCAAAAATGTTTTCCCCACCAGCAACGCCAATCTCAAACACGCTTCAAACCAAACCAAAACACGGCATCGGCAAAATAAAAACATCAAATCCGAATGGAAAATCTGTGTCCAAGCATATGTGGTCCCAATGCGTTGTATATCTTAAAAAATATGTGGTCCAGCGTATGTTTTCACATAACTCTGACTAGCTTGGGAAAAATAGCGTACCCTATGGAATATGGTTTTGAAAAATTCATTAAGATGCATTGTTTTTCTGTACGTCTTGTTTTCAACTAAAATATAAGCATCAAGGTAATTGCTACGTCTTGTTTTCAACTACAATATAATTTTCCAGAGGTCGGTCAAAAATTGACAAGGGGGTAAGCTCGTCAGGGTTTGGTTCGACATTGGTAAGGGGGTAAGCTCGCATTCTTTTAATGAGTCCATAAATTGACGTATCGACATATATTAATAAAAAATATAGAGAGAAAGTTCAAGATGATTTATAATAAAAAGGTGATTGATTAATATTTATAGTTTGAAATATATAAAAATAAGTAAAAATTTGTAGTTGAATAATAAAAACTTCAAAATACGTATATATATATATATATATATATATATATATATATATATATATATATATATATATATAATGGAGGAGGTAATCGATCATTTTTAGGAGGAATAATAGTTTAATAAGAAGGCTTTTCCAATGGTAAATTTGACATCACTCAATTATCTTAAGTATTATCTTGTACAACCAAAGGTGCCAGTGTTCTCACCTAGGTGTCAGGGGAACAAGTAACCCTACATACACACCATCACACTTAGAAGAAGCCGATTAAAGAGATGAACCGACGATAGTTTTTCAATGTAGATATTGGAATGGACCCTAGTCACAGTTTATGGATCACTTCTCAAATGGTTGAGCAACTCCTACAAATTTTGAATTTTAATTCTAGTTTCTTGGCTTCCACCTAAATCTAAAAAAATGTAGAGGTCAACACCTAAACTTTCTCATTAGTAGAAAACTGTTTTGAAATAATCTCACTAGTGAAAATAGTAAAATTCCTAATTTTTCAAATCTGAAATAGAATGTAAGCTTTGAAAAATATCCAACTAAAAGCAAAGTATGTCACCCACTTAACATAGTCTCCAAACAAATCCATCTTCTAATTGATAGGCTTTGGATGAAAAGGATTAAAAAACTATTAATCTACTGCCAACCCTCACAGTTTCATGGGTAGGTGCAAAATAAGCTCTTAAAAGTCTTTGGTATATTGCACGTATGGTGCTAAGATTGAGAAATTATAATTGGAAGCAACCTCTCTCCTAGTAGTAGATTTTGGTAAACTAAATACAAAAAATAAGCAATTTTACGCTTAATATTAGCTCCCTATATCTGGTTAAGAAAAGAAAAATAGACACGGAGAGAGGAGTTTAATCTCCACCAACTATTTAACATGCCAAGATTTGAAGAAAAATGACTCATAATTTAGTAAAACAAACTTAGGCAATAGTGCTTAAATCATATACATCATAATTATAATGCCAATCTTTCCATCATGCCATTAGTGGTTGAAGCCCTAACTTCAGCAACATTAATTTAGATAAGCTCTTATCTACGCATAAAGAAGGTACACTAGAAGTGAACAATTTCTTTGCAAAATGGCCCGTGAGGTCCAATCTTGAGAAGAGATAATATTTCACATAATAAAAATTATTTCTTAAAATGTCTAAGAGCTTTATAAATACTAGGAGTTTCAACAAGTGAAAATTTATTGTTTAAAACAATAAGAGACCACCAAATATTATAATCATTAAAGAGAATATCAGATCTAAATATATCATCTTCCCATTTGAGAAACAATTTGACTTTGATTTTTTAATACTCCAAGCAAGAAAATAACCCCTAATATTGATGGGGGATGAGGTAATGAGTAAAGTATGGAGTCCAATTTTTTTCCAACTAGTTTAGCCATAAGGTGAGTTTGTGGATATGTTGTGTTGAAGTAGAATTTTCCAAACTTTGAGGGCCTCAATGGATAAAACAATTTGTTTGGCATAGAGAGGAATGGTTTGTTTATAAACATCAATAATTCCCATGCCTCCTTTGCCATGTAGGAGAAAATAATTTTCCATGCAACCCTATGAAAACCTCAATTTTGCTTAGCACTAGGCCATAAAGATTTTTTTTAACAAGTTTTCAAGTTTGTCATAAGATGTCTTAGAAGGCACTCAATGAGAAGTATATTACACATGCATGGTCATGAGAATCTTAGTGCACATCTAAAATTTCCTTGTCAAGGATGGGGTTGGTAATCTAGAAAGCAAATTTATTTTCTATACTCTTTGCAAAACACACTACCAAAATTTTGAAGGAGAGTTTTCAAAGGTAAAAGGAATGCCCAAGTATTCAAACATCTAGGTCACTTTGTTGATTCAATTTATTTTAAAATTATTTAACCAAATCAACATTTGTATCATACCCTTGGGATAACATTGAGTTTTGAACCACTGAAGACAAGATTTTGAGGCTTTGTAGAATGTATCAATGCATGCTACAACTTCATACAAGGAAGCTTCATTTTTAATAAGAGTCATAAAGGAGTTGTCAATGAAGCCTAACTAATCTTATCCAGGAGCATGATTCTTTAGATGAGCCCTTGCTCAATTCTACATGCTAGATGGCAATTACAATCTTCTATAGCCAAAATATATAGAGGGGGAGCTAATGAGCATCCTTATCAAATAGAGTATAAAAGGCTAAAGCTCTAATATTTACTATCATAAATAGTTAAGTGATTAAATCATAGAAGAGGATTTGTACAATGAAGAGAAAAAAATAACCAAATGCTAAAGTTTTCACAATGAAAAGAATGAAAGAGCACTTGATATAGTCATAACTTTCTTCAAAAATTGGTTTAAAAAAAAGTTTATTGTAGAGGCATGGGTCGATTGCAATGGTTTCTACACAATAATGTATGTTAGAGGTGTCTTTAATTCAAAATAATAAAATAAGTAATTAAAATTATTTAAAGATATTCTTTGAGATTATAAAATTAGAAAAAAGGAGTATTTATTAAGATCGAATAAGTGAATATATTCATCTCACAACTAATCAATTTGAACCGAATGTATGTATGTATGTATGTATGTATGTATTTAATTTTTTAATGAATATAAAATTTACTAATAAATAGACCCTAAAAATAAATGAAAAATGGATAGTTGGTTGTGTGCCCCCTAACTACCTAAAAAAAAAATCCCAATGTGTACAAAATTAGGCCTAGTTTGAAACCATATAATATATTTTTTGCATTTGGATGAA
This sequence comes from Torreya grandis, assembly GCA_037957365.1. Lineage (NCBI taxonomy): Eukaryota > Viridiplantae > Streptophyta > Pinopsida > Cupressales > Taxaceae > Torreya > Torreya grandis. The sequence goes on from JARHVA010000474.1 coordinate 3,711,832, forward strand.
CAAAAAAAATATATAAATAAACAAATATAGACATGTATAGTTGCAGTATATAGTGGCATAAAAAATACATACTTAGAAATCAATTTAAATGAAACCTTAAAACTATCAAAATTTTCAAAAAATCATATATTTCGAAAGAGGAGAGTGTGTTCGACATAATAGTAATAGTTTTAGGAAATATCTCGATGAAATTCATAGTTTTTATTATGAAGGAAGTTAAATTTTGTTATTTTTAGTCAAAAAAATGGATTCAACTGTGTGTGTGTGTAGGTCTAGACCTTAGTCTCAGGAATGCAACCCATTTATGAGCCTAGAGGCATGTTTTTAAATTTATAATAATTAAAAGAATGTAAGTGATATAACATGTATGCAGTCTTAAGAGTATGTAATACTAAAGTCTTACAAAGTAAAGAATGTGAATAACTGAATGGTAGGGAGGGGTTGTTTACTAAAATAAATGTTAAGCACAAGTTATATTTTAAATATATTTTAATAAATATTAGAAATTAGAGTCACTCCAGATCTTATAGAATTGGTCTCTTAGTTCCATGAGTTATGATTTGGAATATATTTTTTTAAAATTTAACTCTATCAACACATAGTCATTTTTAGGATTTTAGTATTCAACTTACAGATTCAAAGTGTAACTTTTGTAATTAATGTCTATTTTGGGTAAACACATATAGTCATTTTGAGGTTTTGGAGCCTTCCAAATTTCATGTTGACATTTCTAAGAGTTATAGGTTTGTCAAAATTAAAGTTTAAAATCTAAATCACACCTAACCACTCATTTATGTTGATTTTACTTATAATTAGGTCCATTATAGGCCAAAAGTAACACAAAATACCAAAATCATATTAGACTAGGGTAAATGGTACAATTTTGGGCACATTTGTGTGTGGTCATCGTAATTCAGTTTGAGTTGATGCCAAACTAGTGTGCATGGAGAAACATAGGTCATATCAAGGTGACCCATGCACACACATCCATCCATTTATGCCAATTTTGCTTGTGATTAGATCCATTATAGGCCAACAGTGACACAAAAACACTATATTTATTTATGACCAAGGTAAATACAAATAATTTTAGGAACATTTATTCACTAGCAGAGTTGAGTCTATGTTCCATATACATCAAATGCACAATTCGAGTGATTACACAAACCAAGTAAGTGCATACCACAAAGTAGCTAAAAGAAAAATAAAATAAAAATGTGGGAATATTGCAGAAGATAAGATAGGAGTCAAAAGCCAAACTTCATTAACCAAGCTCACAAATGTGAGAAGTACAAATAAGAGAGCACTAAGTAACTCTCCCATAAAATGTCATCAACAAACCCCTGAAATAGAATAACAACTCCTCCAAAAAATTTGGTCAACAGGGCCAAGAATATAGGAGTAACTTTAATACCTAGAATAACCAGTCAAAAGAGTTACTTCCTAGTCACACTATCAACCTGCACACATAAACAAGATTTCTCTATAAAGGTAGGAAAACTCCAAGTGAGGGAAAAAATCACATAATAAATAAAATTAGGAAAAAATAAAACCCCCACTATAATACCTCCGCCCATAAGAATAGCTTAGATGGGTAGTGTAAAAAAATAGGTCCCAGTAACTAGCCCTGATGAGGTACCCATGTACAAAGTAATCTCTCATAAATTAGAGAAAAGAAGAAAACCCATAGAAAATTCGCGCCCCCCCGCCCACCCCCCCCCCACCTCCAAATAGAGACATAAAGAGAAGAGGCTAGAATCTCCCCCCTCCTCCATATTAGATGATGTTACAGTGTTCTAAACCTCAAAAAGAGCCCACAAGTGAAGATAATTGTTCTCTATGAAACTTTTGGTGAAGATGACTATAATCTACTCTATCATATTGAAATATCTTAGTTCAATGATGTCCCCATAAGTGAGATCTTTGATGAAATACATGTGAATCTCTATGTGTTTCATCCACTGATGCCAAACTAGATTCTTACAAATCTGAATGGTACTCTGGTTATCATAGTAAATGATGGTAGGTCATTTGAACTAGATACCAAACTGGTTGTCATAGTAGATGATTAAAATAGTCAATTTATGGACATTTACTACACATGATTGTAGGTTTTTCTATTGAGTGATCATCATAATTGGAACTTAATACTAAAGATAAAGTGTGTTTTACACATTTAAGAACATTTTATGATTTTACTCTAGAATTATCATTACTATAATAAAAGGGGGGCATTTTTAAATACTAAAATATGGTGTTCCAAACTTAATAATGGCAAGTTTGGCACACATTTACAAAACATTACATGAGCACACAAACAAGGTCTAATCCTCCATTTTTATCACAATTTCATGTTATCATATGATTCAACCCTTTCATTATAATGTTACAACCTAAAATATCCTTATTGTTTGTTTCAAACCTACTAAATATCCTACAAATATATCCCCAAATCTTAGTTTAGTTAGTATGTACACAATTTGATTCTACTATATTTGATTAATATCACCAATCGATACTAACCTTATATGGTCATTACCAAAACATTCTATAAATAAATATTTTTGGAAATCAAACCCATCCTTTGAGTTAGCCCATTATCCAAATGCTTCAATGGCATAAATTTTTTTCTAGTTGGATCCATGTATAAATAAATGAAGGTGTTAATATTGATTGAATTTGGTTGGTACAAACCACTCCTAAAAACATACATTTTCCAAAATCAAATTTATCCTTAGGTTCAGACCATCATTCTACATGTCGATGGCATGAGAAATTATTCAATTGGATCTATATATAAATAAATCAAGGTCTCATTCAAAAGAGATTTGACACTTATCTGATATACATTTATACATTATTGCACATTGAGAAAATTTTCCCTATCCTATCACTATGACTAGTTACAATCCAATTCTAAGGAACTCTAAAGACAAGTCAAATAAAGTATTTTAAAGTACTAAATGCACAACATTATTTATGTATGAATAACAAAGGCTCATTGTCACACTAGGTATGAGAACTAAGAGTGGTTTCATTTCCCTCCTAGGATTATTGGATATATAAACAGTCATCAATCATCAGCCATGGGTGAATGGCATCAACTTAGCCTATTTCACTTTATCCATTTTTTGCAAGTTTCTAGCCTTCAAAAGAATGCCTAAGGTTTTAACTCAAATGAGAATAATTTATATATTTATACACATCATTAGGGTTCAGGGTCACAAATATAAAATAATTAAAGATAATTGCAAGTGAACATATTTTATTTTCCCCTAATTTTGTGTAGATACATATTAACCAGCAAGTCCATATCAACCAAAAAAAAGTAACCCGATCTTGTAAAATTGACCTAGCATAAACATCAAATCAATTTTGAAACCAAATGAACCACATGCATCCTATATCATGATTTTCACTTCTAAAATATAATCACAATTAGAAAGTCAACCATAAAAATTAAGTATTTTGATCTCTTTTATACTTTATATATTTAGTATATGTTACTTATCAAAATTAAAAGAATTACTATTATCCTTTTACATCCAAATATATGTTGAATGTCACATCTTTTTAAAATTGTATTTTAATTAGATTAATCTCACCTATTAATTTTAATAAAAGTAAAAAAATTAAAATAAATTTTATTTTTCACTTTCACTTATATATATGAAAAACTCTAACAATATTTATTCTTAATTCACTTATAAATATTTTTAGTATGTCAATTAATACAAATTAATTTAAATTAATTACTATCACAATATTCATATTACCACATGAAAATATTTGATACATGATTTCTATTTATTAATAATGACACAATTTACCATATATTCAATACTTTATTATTTACCTAATTTTGATCAATTTATATAATATTATGATGTTATTTTATGGCTACTACTAGATGGTTAAATATGGTATTTCATGATATAATGATAAGTACATGATCTTCTATGGTATTTCCCACTAGGGGCAATATTTATCTCTTCTTTATATAAGTGTATCACTATGTTCCATGCGGGAACCATATTTTATATTATTTTTTATCATCATCTTCGATTTTTTAGTTTCATGATGATATATCACTGAAGCTCTATTGCTAGATGAAATTAAAGTTTTGGCTTCAATTTTGAGTACGTATTGACCCAAATTTACTTTTATATGTGGAGGGTTGCCGCCTAAAAATATGCATTATTCCAACTCCAATCAATGTTTGTATTCATTTCAATGGTATAAATTAGAATTCCATTGCATATTGAGGTAAAAGGAGGTATTTTGATAAAAATAAGTTTATATATATATATATATTAATGAATAAGAGTTGGGATTCCTTTCTTGTTAAAAATTAAAATAAAAAAAGCAAATAAATGATTATAATAGATTATATGTTTAGATTAATATTAGTCATGGAGATGGCTTTAATTGAAAAGGAATAACCTAATAGAAGCTGCAACTTATGTTACACAACTGCAACCATATCTCAAAATTGGGATAAAATAGGTCAAGTGTTGAGCATATTGTAAATAACGATAGTTTGTGTTTGTACCACACTAATGTTTGATATTTATTAATTTTATGTTTTTTTTTAATAAAAGAAATAAAAGTTATTTTGTAAGTTCTAATACTTAATGAATCAATATTCATATATTTAATTGTATAATATCTTTTTTGTTGTCTTTATTTTGAAGTGTGATAATATTCCATCTTTTTCATGGCTAAGCACATATTTTAAAGTCATGTATTATATAGACACCTAAAAATGGTCATGTGGCATTTGGTTATTATTATTTTATAAATATTAATATAATTATTTATGTATATTTGTTCTGATTTAAATTTGGAATTATTAGTCTTCATGTCGACTTCCACAACTTGAAATACTCTTTCTCGCTATCCATATTGTTCTCTTAAAGCTACATTTCAGTGTCTTTCTTTAGTGTTGGAACCATCCATATGGTAACCACACCCTATTAGGAGTGTTTGTATAGTCTTCTAATTTTTATTTATGAATCTCTTTTAGTTAGATGGGCGCATCTAACCCTCTTTTCCTTTCTTGTTTTTAGATATTGGAATTCAACGTACATGTTAATATTTTCAAATTTAAATTTATAAATAGAGAAGTGTTGCGGTTTGTTGAAAAAGGAATATAATTGAGAGAATCAAATAATCATTAGATCACTTGTCAGTTTTTAAGCGATCATTTTATTATGGAACACTTTTAGTGCAAAAGATAAAATTATTATGCCTACATTTTAATATAGTCTTCCAGACTTTGTTTTCCTTATTTTAGTTTAAATACATTAGATGAAGATGTATTGTATTACATAGAATTAAAATGAAGCGAAAGATTAAGAGCAAACAAATAGATCTAAAATTTAAGATTAACCATCTTAATTCAATTTAAAATTTAATACGATAATTATCACAATTTTAAATACATATTTTCAAATTTATATAACAAAAATAATTTTATAATAATACATTAAAAATTAAAAACTTTCTTTTCCTTTTTTTATATATTTATTTATCATAATTAATTTTTAAAAAAAATTAACTAATCATGTATCCTCGTTAATTCATGTCACGTTGTGGACAATAAAAAAAGATTATGACCCACACATTGAAAATAGTCATTCAATTGAGGAATTAAATATAAAAATGGCATATTTAATATATGAATAATTATCACCTTAAATAACATTATTTTAATTAAAGTTACATGTTATTGTGACCCCATCTCCGTATGAGTAGTGTGTGTTCATATTATTTGATAAGTTTAAGGAAGGGACATTTCTTACGCTTAAATACGTCTTGTTTTCAACTATAATATGATTTCCAATAGCAAGTTTCGTTTAGCTAACTTCGATCGGACTTGTGACCAAGTTTTATCAAGTCTTTTTTGTCACGGATTGAGTTATAATTTTCATGGAATGTATTATTAGCAGTTGTTTTTATGGTGACAGAAAAATTGGAGGTTAGTTAAAAGTAGTTCTTCTAAATATCAATGGTTTGTATATTTGATATTGTTGATTTAATAATAATAAATTAATAACAATATGATGTTCATTAATTTAATCAAAGAATACAATAAATTGGAGTATTTAAATAGTAGATTTGTATTGTCCCATTTTTATTGAAAAATTGGATGATTTAACATGTATATAAAAATCATCATTCATTTAAAGAAAAAAAGGATTTTGAGCCTCACTTTTCAACATATTTGTCGCATACAAAAATAGAGGAAAGAAATTTGACCGTCAAAGTGAGTGTCCCAAATTAAAAAAATAAAAATAAAATACAACAAATGTTATAAATTTATAAATTTAAATCATAAATTTATGCAATGTCATTATAAAAAATAAAATCGACAGTGGCATCCATTTTGAAATGCACATATGGCAAAGGGTAAGGTTAGTGGCCAGAAACAAGCAAGTTGTTGGTCTGATTTCGGATAGGGAGACATTGAGAAGACAATAATCGATTAATAAGAAATCAATTTTATAATAAAATAAATAAGGAAGTTTGTATTCTTTAAATATCAGCATAGCAAAAACCTATATGATTCAAAACATATCTAAAGGACAAACTATTTTTTTTGGTTCACTAATTTAGTATTTTTGCATGTTTCAAAACATATCTATTTTCCTTAAATATAATAATATGTCTAACTAACCAGTTATAAAAACAAAACAAATTTCAAATTTATTTCTATCCAACTTTGGCATCATAGTGCAAACATGGTGCATAAGAGAATAAACATGAAAAGGACTGTAGCACATAAATTTGTATTGTGACTCATGTGCTCCATTTGAATAACAATGGTCATAGTTATGAGTTATGTTGTCTTCTTATAAAGCCTTGCCTTGATAAAATCATACCCATTTTTAGAAGAAAACCAAAACTAAATTATATTGCAGGTGTAATATAGATTTAGGTATCAAATAGATCAACTAAAAAATAAATCACGATACTTGAATCTTTGTTAGTGATAGTCGATATCATATGTACAAATAAAAATCTAATATAATTTGTTAAGCTATTAATAATGTGATAATATAATTAAACAATAATTGTATCATTTTTTTTATTGTATTCTAACAAACCTATTTTCACAAGTAAATTATAACCAATAACCTCAAATCATTATGCACTATAATTAGAAGAATGGGTATAGAAGTTCTCAAAGTAATGCATGCACATAAAATAACAAATTAGAAGAAAAACTTTGTACAAAACTAATCTTTGATATGTCAAAAAAATGTCATTCTCAAGCTCCCATACCCCTTATAGAATTTTAACTCCTTACAATGGTTAATTTATCCCAACAAAACTTTCTTTCAATCCTTATATGAATAAAATAAAAAAATATACGTACAACTAAAAAATAAAAAATAGCTTTGACTATTTTTCTTTCTCTCCATTTAAATAAAATTTACAAATCAATGAGCAACAAACAACCTTTACTCTTAGATTTTATATAGACCCACAACTGACATAACAAAAGTATGCTCAACTTTGAATTGGTTCCTATTTCAAATACCATTTGCCTTGTTATCATCTTTGTTTAAAGTGAGTACAATATCACTAAATGACTTATATTATTGAAAAAAAATTGTTTAATAGGTAATGGTTCATCTATTTATTTGATACTCCAAAATTACTCATAACATAACATTGCCCTCCAATCTAAAAACTGGTGAGAATAATTCATAACACATTATATTATATTAATATTAATATAAATATAATAATATAGTATAATTATTAAATTAGTATAATAAATGAGATAACCCACAAAGCCCCGTGAACATGTTTTGTATCATATTAATAACCTAAATCATACACTAACATTAGTGACAGAGAATGATATATATTAGATATGTGTTACTCTTCCTCTTATCCATGTGGCCAACATTATGTATTTCTTTGTGTACTCCATTGTAACAACGCTCCATCTCCTCTTAAAATGCTTATTTACGTCCACTATAACTTCATCTAAATCTTTAAATTTTGTCAATTTCATATATCTACCCATGATGTTCCACAGACTTGTGACTTACACAGGCACCGAGTGTCATCGATGCTTCAAATGCCACCATATTTTTGAGAATGACCTTCATGTTTGAATCCAACCTTACTTTGGGAAGATAAAGACTCATAGTCTTCTCATTAAAGTGAATTTTGGTTAGGTTTTCCTTGATGGGGATAACTGTCACTCCCATAGAACATATGTTACCAATAGATAGAATGGCCAACTTGTCCCATATAGGAGTCTCAATAGAGGATCCATCTTTGTCTACTTTCTCTTTGTCATCTTTATCGATGGTGGATGATCCAAAAAGAAGAGTTAAGGGTCCCTTAGATGCATTAAGAATTCAAAAAAAGTTTGGAATAAAGAGAAGATGTGGGGCAGCTTTATCATAAATTGGAAGACCCTCATTTTCAACACACACTGAGGTAGTACTATGAGATGTTAGACAAGGCCATTTTTTAAGGAGGAGAGCACCTTTCATAGCGAGTTCAAATCCCCCTATAATGTAGGTTATATCTGGCAACACCTGTTCTTCATCTTCATAGTGAGTAATAAAGCATCTCTAATGTTGGGAAAATTGAACATAACTAGTGACGATTCTTCAAATGCAAGTGTTACTAGGTTGTAGAGCTTTTCTTCCCCCACATCTTACAATCCCAACTACATATCTAGTAGCTTTTGTAATAGGGATAAATGCACCTAATTCTCGAGCATCATCAAATCTCTCATGATAGCATTGTGGATAGTGCTTCTACTAGATGGATATAAAAGAAATTCTAATAACTTCTCTTATGAGAAAGTATGGTCATCTTACCTAATGTAGAACTATAAGCACTCCAGGATGAAGGAGACATCTAGAGCCATGAGTCATGCCAATGTTTCCTCTTTATATTCAAGGTATTTGTGATATCATCTCCAGATTTTCCACTCGCACTTCCTCAATTCTTTCACCATAAATTCAAACTTGTGATTGTTGATTCACTTTTGAAATATTCAAGTAGAAGCCTTTTTGTTTCTCTCCATTTGGTATGACATGGATCTCCAATGGTGATATGGCCTAATAGAAACAATCTATAGAATGTAAGCTTCTAGTTTTACTACTGACAATTTTTGGGACACATTGAACATGGATATGCAAACAAATTTGTTATGAAAACCTATACACCACCAATAAAACTGCTTAGTATTCACGTGTCAAAATTTGAATGGGTTTAAATGACATATTGCCTTTCTTTTATCTTGTGAGATGAATCTTAGGGCCTTGCCTCACCATTTAAGCCTTTGGCTTATACTCTAATAATAAAAAATAAAAAGATAAAGTTAAGAGGATTTATAATAAAAAATTGGTTGATTAGTATTCATGGTCTAAAACATATAAAAATGGGTAGAAAATTACAGTTGAATAATAAGACCTTATAAATATATCATTAATAGTATAAAATATCAAACACATGTAGTGATACCAAGTGGAGGAGGCGACAGATCATCCATGTGAGAAATAATAGTTCAATAAGAGTGTTCCCTCGATGGCACATCTAACATCACCCAACTATCTTAAGTATTATATTACACAGTGAAAGGTAGTAGTTATCTCACCTAAATGTCAAGGGAACAAGTAGCCCAACATCCACAACATCACACTTAGAGGAAGCCCATTAAAGGAATGAACCAACGATAGTTTTTCCATGTGGATATTGGGAGGAAACCTACTCACTATTGGTAAAAATTAGAGTTATACCATATAATGAACACACTAACAACGAATAGACAAAATGACAATATAATTATTCACACACTATATTAAATCATTCATATGATTACATAAATATATAGGTAAAGTTGCTCCTATAATCTAGAAAAAAACTCACTAACAATGCGCGAATTGTTCTAACAACTCATTTAATATGGAACCTATATATGTGGGTTGTTTATAACAACCTCACTTACAAACAACTATTATATTATCGTTGATAATATAATTACACACTAACCAACTATATAAAATCACCCTCCATAATATTATTATTATTATTCATAACGATTATATACCACAAAAACACCTATTAATGTAATATTGTTTAACTAACAATATTTATGTTATTACAAACTTAATAATGTGAACAAACCCTAACATTCACCCCCTTGTGAACATTATTAACTCCTAGTCTACACCCTTTTAATGTGAAATGGGGAAAACATCAATGCCATCTTTGCACCTATACTCATGATTTGGTGATTTTCATAAGACAATCAAAAACCTTACTAATAGTTTTATATATAGCTTACCAACAACCAAAATGAGATGTTTTTCAAGTGGATGACCAACAACCAAAAAATAATAGTTTTACAAGTGGTTTACCATAAACCACATCATGATGTGTAGTACAACTACTAGATTTCTTCACTATCACATATTCAGAGAAGTTACAGAGGAATTTTTAGTTCACTTATTACAAATGTGAATATGTATACATCATCTATTATTATTCACACAAAAATAAAATCAAACAAACAACTAAAAATAAAATGCACCACTAAAGCATAACTAGCCACATCGCTAGTGGATAATGAGAGACTCTGAAACCTCCAACCTCCATTACCTCCAACCTCCATTATGTGAAGTTGCTTACTCAGTTGATATGTCGATGAAGTTTAGATGCATAAATTTTTTGAGAAGAAATTCTCTCATAATTCAGATGTCACATACAAGTAATAATGTGTCTATGAGGTAATTGTTTTTTTTTTTTCTTTTTTTTTACAATTTTTCAAAATAATGAATCACTAGAAAATATTTGATATTTGACATTGATAACCAAAAGATTAATGACTCAATGTACTTTGACTCTTTCAACGCATTCTTAAAAATGACTTTACCAGTGACACATGACTCATTTTATATTGACTTTTTGGGAACAAATGGTTCACTAAAATAACTTTTAAACATAAAACTTCTATAATTACTCACATAGATTTAAGACTCCTTTTTGACATTTTCAAATTTGTGAAACCTATGACTATTTAAACTTAAACAAAACCAAAATAGAATGACATTGAAAATAAAAGAAACACTTAAACTTACTATATAAAATCATCTCGTATAATATTGTTATTATTAATGAAAATAATATATCATAGAAACACTTATTAACTTAATATTTTTTAACTAATAATATTTTTTAAATTTTTGTTATATAATACTTCTAGTTTGAATAAGACTATTTTTATTTTTAATTCAATATTGTTCATAGAATTTGTAATAAAACATATAAATACTAATGTGTGTGTGTGTGGGGTTCAGTGTCTCAAAATTTACATTGTAGCTATAAAACATTTTGATTGTTTTTTAATACAAATAATTATACATCAATCCATGGCTCATATGAAGATCATATTTAATTTACAAAACTAAACATAGCTCTATGTGATTTCAATTATAAATAATTAAATTTATAAAATGATATTTTCATCTAAGAAAAAATAACAATTCAGTTATTAATCTATCAGAATAATAATTTTTTGAGCATAGAAATAAACTTAGTTATATAATTATTTTTAATTTATTTTGAGACTGATTTCAACACCACTCAAAATACACTTTGGATTTTTAGATGTAAGCATAATTTGTTTATTACAAACATATATTAGGATTGAAATTTAAATAAAAACAATTATTTTTATTGCACATACCAAAAAAAATTGGTTGAGGAACTACATGAATCAAATGAGAATAAAATTTGGTATTATAAATAATCAGATTGATATAACCATATAAACTTACAACCTTAACATGTCAAAGAAGATAAAATTAATGTATGATAATAAAGGATGTACTAAAATTTAAAAATATGTGTTTTAAGTACTCAATTTGTAATAGTGTTTATTTATAAAATTATAATTTTAATAAAAATTAATATGTTAAAATAATATTGGTAGAATTTTAACTTGTAATAGTATTTATTCATAATTAATATAAATTAATATGGTATAATAATATCGGTTGAATTTTTTAAATAAAAAGATTTATAAGTGATAATCAAATAAAAATTAAATTCAAGATTAGAATTAAAAGTGAATACACTCACTACATTAAACTTCACCACCACCCCATAAATATCACTTTTAAATGCCTTTCAACAAAATAATATATAATAAATTGTAATATTATTTGCAAACTACATATACTAAAATTTTCATTCTTCTTTTGTCACATTAGTTTTTTGGGCATAAATATTATGTAATAAAATTATTCTAAATGTAAAAGTAAGACCCATATAAAATAAAATGAAGAGTTTAGATCATTATGATGAATTAATGACATATTTAAAAATCAATTTAACAAAATAATATTTTTTAATACAATTACATTGATAAGTGTTCTTATAATGGTTAGGGATTAGGAATTATAATGGTGTGAATATGTCATCTTTTAATTGTTTGAGAATTGATATTATAAAATAAAATAAAAAATTAGATAATCAACATAATATTTGAAAATATTAAAAAATATATTAAAAAAATGTACAATAGAATTAAAAAGGTAAAATAATTTACCTATGAAAATTTAATTTCCATTCAGTTTGATTGAAAATTTTATCGAATTAAATCAATTTAATAAATGATATAAATTTAATTAGATAAAAAAATGAGTGAAAATAGTTACATTCTAAAGTCACTTTTAAGTGAAAAAATTAATATATAATAAGAATGTAAATTTTTCACAATACTTATAATTATCGATCATCTTTGTTACCAGTTTTATATTCTGTATTTAATATATAAAGTAAATATTAAAATAATTTATAATAAAAAAGGATGCAAAGTAATCTATTTTAAATATAGTATGTTACGATTTAGTAATTATGATTCATTTTGTTTATGAATGGTAATATAGATAGATATCATTCTTGAAACATTTATATAGTATTGAATTATGAGATTAGTAGAATAAATATTTTAAAAATGATATTTATTGATGTATTTTACATAAATTTATTTAATATTAATAAATATATAATTAATTTTAAAAATTAAATTTAATATAATTTAATAAGTATATAATTTATTTAATTTATTTTTATCAATTTTTTTTATATTATAATGTTCAATAATAAATAGTTAAAAAAACATTTTTTAATGTAAATATTAAATTTAATTACTAACTTCAATGTCAAATTTGTATCATGCAAATAGTGTTATGATTTGGCGATCATCCCAAGCTGGTGAAGAAAACAAGGTCGAAGGGAGCCAAAATATAACCGGTCAAGGCAAATCAATCCCTCTTCATATATCCTCATTCTTAATCCGTGTTTCAAACGGTAAAATGATGTTTTTTACCCCAACGAGGATAGGCCGAGTCATATGCATTTGTTTAACCCTAATTTCAATGCCATTCTTATCATGATATTCATATTAATATAAACCTTCATTGAGGTTTAACCAATAGTAGGCTGCACTTGCAATTCTTATAGTAATATTGATATCAATATCATGTAGACTTCAAATTTATCTCCCATTTTATATATAGTAATATATTTTTCTATTTTGAAATAATCTATAGATGACAATGTTGAATAGTTTAATCTGTGAAGAATATTTGTCTTGTATATTTCAAATTCAAACTCAATCTCTGTATGGAAGATGTGATGTCTTATTATTATATGTTTGAGATTCGATGGCGAAACCGATGCTACTAAGTAATGTTATTGAAGGAAATTCATCCAGTAAATGTTTGAAGTTTCTGTTACATGTCGTCTCGACGTTTAGTGTAAGGAGGGAGGAAGAATAGACATGAAGAATGACAGAAATTTATGTAGTCGATCTCAGTGATTATTCCTCACTACAATGACCATGAAAATTCATGCCGGCAGAGAACTAGTTAGTCTCAATCCCTCCAAATGCTATATGGCAAACAGTGGGATGTCGAGTTAGCGGCTAAAATGCCAATGCCCAACTCTGCATATGGTGATACTCACTAGGTGCAGGGTATTTCTTGGTCATACTCCTTGACCCCACCCTTTGCTTCTCTCTCTATTCTATCTAAAACCTTATATAGCCCCTCCTTAACAATTAGCATCCTCCTTACCTCAAAAAGAGTACATCCCAATCATTAAAAGCTTCTGCAATTGTAGCATAGAAGAGCTAGAATCCACCAAACGTGCAGGTTTGATGCACAAAGTCCTTTTGTAGCCTTCCCTGCAGAGGTAACATCAATGGTCGTTTGATGAGTACATAGAGGTGAGGTTATTGGGCTTTTATAGTTTAAAGTATGATCAATGATCATTTGATGAATACATGGAGATGAGATTATTAAGATATTTAGAGTTTATGGGAGTTAAACTGATTTGTGGAAGAGTTTATGGGAGTTCTACAGCCTTATTTGTAGAGGTGACATTAATGGTTGTTTGAAGGGTACATAGAGGTGAGATTATGGGAGTTTATGGGAGTTTTACAGTCTTATCTATAAAGATAACATTAATGGTCATTTGAAGAGTACATAGAAGTGAGATTATTAGACTTTTAAACTAGTTTGACGAATACATAGAGATGAGATTATTGGATTTTTACAGTTTAAATCAATGATCATTTGATGAATACATAGAGGTGAGACTATTGAGAGTTTATGGGAGCTAAAACCGACTCATCAGACAATTAGGTGTAATCTCTGAGTCATTAGAATCGCCCATCTCTAATTTTTGCAATATATCTTAGAGAATTTCTCTGTAGACTAGCTTAGAGAAGCCCAAACCTTAACCGCTCAAAAATGCAAGATCAAAGTTAAAGTCGATTCCTCTGACCTTAAGAAGTCATTCTTCTTTCAACGTTGTGACGTCATTTGGTAATTGAGGGTATAAATTTACTTTAGGTTGAGGGCATAAGTTTTTGGTACGGTGGTTAAATTGTTTTGTAACCCTTGGTTGAGTGCACAAATGAGCTTGTAATCTTTCATTCAGAGCAAAAATGGTTGTAATAATTTTGGATTACTCTCAGTGATTTCGTCTCAGGTTTGCTTTGAAGTGGTGCTCGCATTTGAGCCTTTAAATCTGTTGATGGCAACAAACTTGGTGATTCCATTGCACCAGGAGGAGAAGAAAATACAGCACGTTGCTGCTACTTCGACTGCAGCCTGGTCGATGTGGCGACCGCGAGTAGAAGAGGACGAGGATTCATGGGAGGCAAGGGCATTTGCAGAGGACGCAGCTGGTCTCATGGGAGGGGCTACATGGCCCCCACGTTCCTATTCCTGCAACTTCTGCAGGAGGGAATTCCGTTCTGCTCAAGCCCTAGGCGGTCACATGAACGTCCACCGCAGGGACCGAGCTAGGCTTCGACAGTCTTCCCCCAATGGGCTTAATCCAACTGATCATCATCAACCTGCCCTTCCTCCGCCTGTGATGGTGCCTGCACAAGAGTTTCCTTTATGTTTTCTGTATACAGTGCCTGCACCCAATTCAAGTACAGATCAGAATCCATTAGTATACACACTTGGCCCCAATTCATCCCTGATGTCTTCCTCTCAGCTTCTGTCGCAACCACCTCCATTGGTGCCTGTGCCGCCTCGCACATTCATGGTCTCTGATGATCCCAATTCAAATATTGTAGAGTTTATCCAACCTTCTTCACTGCTTCCCTCCTCCCCTTCTTCATCTCCACCATCGACTGTTCTTTCTATATCTCCTTACTCTCTTCCACCACCTGAACATGCTCTAGCCATGAACAATAGCTCTGATTCTGCTGGGATATCAGGGTCTCGTCGAGGTGGATCAAAATCCGAATTGGGTACAGGAAAATTGAAACAGATCGGAGCCTTCCATCCTTATTTACCTCGCACAGTTCACCATCGAACTGGATCAAGCGACGAATCCACCAGATCAATTTACAGCGATAATCATGCCAAGAAGCATAATATTCTGGATGGGGACAATTCTGCAGAAGACATTGACCTTGAACTCCGCTTGGGACACACCAAAACATGAATCAGTTTTAGTTTCTGCACATATTTACAATTTACCTTCCTATACATATTTATTCACTTGTTTTATTGTGTAAATTTAATTTCATCGCTGTGAACCCCAGTTTGGTACGCTTTCATTGTTTTCAGCTTTTTTTTTTTATATTGATGACAACGTTGTATTGTTGTCTGGTAGCAATTTAGGGTTTTATAGCATTTGTTACTGCCATAATATGATGTATACAAAAAAGGATTCCAAATCCAGGTCTAAAATTGAATAAAACAATCATTTATGTTTGTATACAATTCCCTTGTTTGTTTTGGCAAGTGGTGTATGGTTGTTTCTCTTTCTGTCTGATATAATTAGATATGATGTTTGTATTATTGTTGAAACTTGTGATGCTCATGACGAGGAAAGAACCGCATTCACATTCACACCTGAATCATGAATGTGAAATGGAGATGAACAGCAGGGATGAGAATGTGATATTGTTGGAGATTGGAGTTAATTTCTCCACTCCTCATGCATGCAGTAGTTAACTATCAATTAGTCAACAAATAGTTAGTTAAACTGTTAGAAAATTTGTTAGAGAGTTAGTTTGCATGGAAAGATTAAAATTAGTCTTTAGTTTGTTTTTCTAATTATTGTTTGTATTCAATTCTATTTAAAGACCCTAAGGGCACACATTGTAAGCAAGGAAAATTTGAAGATCA
Organism: Torreya grandis; assembly: GCA_037957365.1. Classification (NCBI taxonomy): domain Eukaryota; kingdom Viridiplantae; phylum Streptophyta; class Pinopsida; order Cupressales; family Taxaceae; genus Torreya; species Torreya grandis. The sequence goes on from JARHVA010000474.1 coordinate 3,728,532, forward strand.
ATAAAATCTTTTTTCTTCAAGAATTTGTTGTAGCAATTGTTCAGTTCTTATTTATTTATTTATTTGAGTTCTTGTTTTTTGTATGCTCTCTTTGATTCTGACAAATTGGTATCAGAGCACAGGTTATGGCAGAAGAGCCTCGTTAGGAAAACAACAAACTAGGAGGCCATCAAACAATGAATTCGTTGAGCCGTGCCCGAAGGAGGAAACACCAGCAGAGAAGGATGAGCCGACGGCTGAGACCAAAGACAAGACCGCAGAAAAGGCCCCGCCTGCACCCAAAGTCATGCAAATCGAAGAGCCGAAGCCGATCAAGGCAGTCAAAGAAAGTGAAAAATAAAATAAAAAGGCATCGAAAGTTTTTTATTTGTTTGAAAAGACGAGCTCCGCAGAGCTTGTGTTACACAGCGAGTGAAGCTATGAAAATGTGTGTGTTGAACAGCGAGTGAAGCTGTCAAAGTGTCTGAAAATCAGGCCGATCGTTGGCAAATCTAAACCAATGTGGAAAGAACCCAGCAGAGTTTTGGAAGGAAACCTGAGTAGTTAAGCGTCGGGTGAAAGAAAGGTAAGCAAGCAGGAAGCTTGCAGTGTTGGACATAAGCATGTCCATTGATAGCCTTTCGACAGGCTACTCCTCAGTCTTTAACGCTGAGTGAATGCTCATTGAGCAATTGTATTTGTTTTGTATAAAGACAAGGTGGTGTATTCCACATACAAGTCAATGTATTTCGCAAGGCGGTGTATTCCGCATGAGAGGCAGTGTATTCTACAAAAGAAAAGCATCCTAGCTGAAGCTGGTAGACAGAATGAGTGAAGAGATGCATGCCATCAATGGCAGCTACTAGCAACGCAGTTGTGGCAAGAATGGTAAAATTTAGGCATTGTAAATCCTGAAATAGTTTGTAGTAGAAATTAAGGGGGAGTGTTGGAGACTGGAGTTAATTTCTCCACTCCTCATGCATGCAGCAGTTAACTATCGGTTAGTTAACAAACAGTTAGTTAAACTGTTAGAGAATTTGTTAGAGAGTTAATTTGCATGGAAAGACTAAAATTAGTCTTCAGTTTGTTTTTCTAATTATTGTTTGTATTCAATTCTATTTAAAGACCCTAAGGGCGCACATTGTAAGCAAGGAAAATTTGAAGATCAATAAAATATTTTTTCTTCAAGAATTTGCTGTAGCAACTGTTCAGTTCTTATTTATTTATTTGAGTTCTTGTTTTTTGTATGCTCTCTTTGATTCTGACATATATCGATACATTATTGGCGCATGTGCAAGTGTACGTGCAAGAAAATCTTACTTGCTTTGAACTGAACAAATCAAACCAGAATTTGATAGTTAGAAATAGCAAGGCTTGCGTATAGGAGAAAGCAAAGAAATTGTTTAATAATAGCTTCATGTGAGAAAATGGAGTACAAGACCTAGTTTCATAACTGAGAAGTCTATATTTATTTATATTTGATTGACTGGGATATGGAAGAGTACAAAACGGTTACCTGTAAGACCCGATTTGTTGCTGATGCCAGGTGACGCACTGAAGAAGAATATCACCCTTCCAGTGTAAGTACAGATTTCATAGCGGTGCAGATGAGAGGAATGTGATTGCTTCTTTCTCATTTTTAAAATGACTCTCCAGTCTATTTTGTCGATACCTTTGTTTTGGTTCCGATATATTATAAAATTTAAAACATTTATGAGATGGGTGTGATGATAGGGATTACAGAAGACGAAGAGGCCCGCACAGGACGTCAGATGTCGTTTCTTTTGACCTTTAGCATTTATAGCATTCCCTGTACTGTATATTCTAACCATTGCTTCAATTTATTCATTTGTTAACGTGTGAAATGTGAAAAAATGTCAAGTTGACATAAAAGTTTTAAGAAACAATTGTATAGGAAGTAGGTAGTCATCTTGTTATTCAACCTGTGACGATGACTTATGACTTGTTCTACATTGGTGCAGTGGCTTCTGTCAAGGAAGGAAATGGGAACTCTCTTCTCAACGGTGCTGTTTGCCACAAGAAGTTTGAACTACCGACGACCGGCCGCCAGGTAGGCTTTTCATTTATTTGACTCTGATATTAATATTGACGTAAGACTGGATTATCTACCAAAAGATCAACTATAACATACATTTAGTCATGGTCAAGAGAGAATGCAGATTTAAAATTTTCCCAATTTCAATTAAAGCACATTTCATATATGGCGACTGATTTTTCCTTTAACTAGTTCCATTAGACCTTTATCATTATGTACAGCACTGGCAATCTACGCACATATCTTTCTAAACTGGCTAAACAAACCCAAGGTGGAATAACAACCGGATAAAATTCTAGCACAAATGAATAGACTGCATAAACAGATTGAGGAAATCTTTGTTTATTCAATAGAAAATACTTAAATTGAAGTTTTTATATACAGATAATTTACTGTTCTTACTTTCAAATAATGGACTTCAAAGACAAGATAAGATATATGTACATTAAACTGGTTAAACAAATCAAAAGTGAAATATCAACTGGGTAAAATTCTAGCAGAAATGAATGCACTGCATAAACAGATTAGGAAAGTTTTGTTTATTTGATAAAGAATATTTAAATTGAAGTCATTATATACAGATAATTTATGATATATCTGTTCTTACTTTCAAACAATAGATTTCAGAGACAAGACAAGATATATGTGCATTAAATTGGTTAAACAAATCCAAAGTGAAATACCAACTGGATAAAATTCTAGCAGAAATGAATAGACTGCATAGACAGATTGAGGAAAGTTTTATTTATTCGATAGAGAATACTTAAATTGAAGTCTTTATATATAGATAATTTGTGAAATATTTGTTCTTACTTTCAAATAATGGACTTTATAGACAAGATAAGATATATGTGCATTAAATTGGCTAAACAAATCCAAAATGAAATACCAACCAAATAAAATTCTAGTAGAAATGAATAAATTGCATAGACAGATTGAGGAAAGTTTTGTTTATTTGATAGAGTATACTTAAATTGAAGTCGTTATATACAGATAATTTATGATATATTTGTTCTTACTTTCAAACAATAGACTTCATAGACAAGATAAGATATATGTGCACTAAATTGGTTAAACAAATCCAAAATGAAATACTAACCAGATAAAATTCTAGTAGAAATGAATAGATTGCATAGATAGATTGAGGAAAGTTTTGTTTATTTGATAGAGTATACTTAAATTGAAGTCATTGTATATAGATAATTTATGATATATCTATTCTTACTTTCAAACAATGGACTTTAGAGACAAGATAAGATATACGTGCACTAACTTGGTTAAACAAATCCAAAGTGAAATACCAACCGGATAAAATTATAGCAGAAATGAATAGATTGCACAGACAGATTGAGGAAAGTTTTGTTTATTCGATAGAGAACATTTCAATTGAAGTCTTTATATATAGATAATTTATGAAATATTTGTTTTTACTTTCAAACAGTGGACTTCAGAGACAAGATAAGATATACATGCACTAAATTGGTTAAACAAATTCAAAGTGAAATACCAACTAGATAAAGTTTTAGCAAAAATGAATAGACTGCATAGATAGATTGAGGAAAGCTTTGTTTATTCGATAGAGAATACTTAAATCAAAATCTTTATATACAGATAATTTATGAAATATCTGTACTTACTTTCAAACAATGGACTTCAGAGACAAGATAAGATATACGTGCACTAAATTGGTTAAACAAATCCAAAGTGAAATACCAACCGGATAAAATTATAGCAGAAATGAATAGACTGCATAGAAAGATAGAGGAAAGTTTTGTTTATTTGATAGAGAATATTTAAATTGAAGTCTTTATATACAGATAATTTATGAAACATCTGTTCTTCCTTTCAAATAACGGACTTCAGAGACAAGATAAGACATACATGTACTATACAAGTTAAACAAATCCAAAGTGGACTATCAACTGAATAAAATTGTAGCTGAAATGAATAGATTGCATAGACAGATTGAGGAAAGTTTTGTTTATTCGATAGAGAATATTTAAATTTAAGCTTTTATATACAGATAATTTATGAAATATCTGTTTTTACTTTTAAACAACAAGTTTTAGAAATTGTAAGAAAACATATATCCAAATAATATGGTCTAGATCTATAAAAAAAACTTACATTGATTTCAAAATCTATTCCCTTTAAATATTAAAATAATTTGTTATTTTATTTGTTATTTTTATATTTTTTTCCAAATATATTTGACACTTCATTATTTACAAGATCCATATATTATTTGTTCTGTCTCATTAGCCATTCCTGATTACTGGACATTAACATTTAAATTAAATTAAATGAATTTGATTGAGTGGATAATGTGAATAGATTATCCATTTGTTATGAGGGTATTTTATATGACCTTCCATTTGCTGCCAAATTATTCTAGAGCTAACCTACTCTTCTCTCTCTGTAGTGTGGATTGTATTCCTTCTTATGCCTATTATTTTCGAAATTCAACAGAATATCTCTGTAGTGTGGATTGTTTCCCATATGCATATTATTTTTCAAAATTCAACAGAATATCTCTGTTTCTATTTCTAGTATCAAGTGATGTAAACATGCATTCTCCAAATAGTTCTGCCCACTACTTTTCCAAAAATTTGACAAATGTTAAATGATAATGCTTTCAAAAAAGTAGATTGTTGAAATAGTAGAAGAGCACTTTGGTGTTAGAGACTGGAGATAGTTTCTCCACTTATTGTTTAACTGCCTGTTCCACCTCCCTCTCTTGTTCCCAGCTCTCATGCATGCAGTCTGCATCCTCAACACCTCAATCCGCATGCACAATAACGGTTAAATAGTAGTTTATCTTCAGTGTTAGTCCTTGCTCAGTCCGCATGCAGTAGCAATTTTAGTTAGTTCATTCAAATAGTTAAAGATGAGTTTAGTCAAGTTCAAGGTCCGTTTTCAGTCTATTTATGTATCCTTAGCGCAGCTTTGTAATACAAGATCAAGAAGATTAATAAAATCTTTTTCCATGATTGCCGTAGCAATCTGAGTGTGACTCATTTTTTTTTTTTTGTAATATTTTCTTTATTTCCTGCAAATTTGTATCAGAGCCTTGTTTGAGAGCGTAGTGACGTGGTAGACCCTAGAAGCTAAAGAAGTGGCAACGCACAGTAGATGTGGCAAAGCCTGATTGACAAAGTCAATGCATAGTGGAAATTTGAGAGCATTCAAACCCTGGTGTGCAGCGTAGTAGAGCTGAAGAGGTGGCCAAAAGCATTTGGTCGATGCCTGCCAAAGAGTTTCCAAGCTCACACGAAGCCAAGAGCATAGGAAGTCACCTGGGAGAAATTGTAGCATGGAAATCAGAGTGACGCAATGGTTTGCTAAAGAAGACAGACGTGCTAAAAAAGAAGGACAAAAGATCACAGCCTTAGTCAGATTTGCCAACTGCAGTCAAATAAAAGCTTTGGTGCAAGGAGGATTTAGTCGTTGAGTAAAAATTTAAAGAAGTTGATGTTCATTTTGAAAGGTTCAATGTCAGACATGGCAACAAATAACAGTATTTTTCAACCTCAAATTCCCATTTTCAATGGTAAAAATTATGATTTCTAGGCAATTAAAATGAGAACATTGTTTTGCTCACAAGATGTTTGAGATTTGATAGAGAATGGTTTTGTAGAACCACAGGATGAGGCTGCCCATCAAGCATTAACTCAAGCACAAAAGGAAGAGCTTAAAGAGAACAAAAAAAAGATGCAAAAGCTCTATTTCTAATCCAACAGGCACTAGATGAATCTAGTTTTTCCAAAGCTGCAGCAGGAACAAGATCTAGATCGGCATGAAAAATCTTGGAGACTACCCATAAAGGTAATACAAGGTGAAAATTGCTAAATTTTAATCTCTTGGGAGAAATTTTGAAAATTTGCAAATGAATGATTTAGAGTCTATAGACCAGTTTATGGGTCAAGTATTGAATATTGTGAATCAAATTAGATCTAATGGAGAAATAATAAAAGATCAAAAGATCATAGAAAAAATACTTAAGAGTTTACCCAGCAAATTTGATGCAATAGTTGTAGCTATTAAGGAAACCAAGGATTTGGAACAGTTATCAGTAGATGAATTAATGGGATCTTTGTTAACACATGAATCTAGAATGAATAGGAATAATAATACTTCTTTCAAGAATGCTTTCAAGTCTTAGGTATCATTTGGTAGAGGAAGAGGAAGAGGAAGGTCAAACTTCAGAGGAAGAGGTAGAGGCAGAAATGGAAGGAACAATCTAGATCAAGGTGAAAACAATAATCAAAACCACAATAATAGAGGATGAGGCAATAATCACTTTAAGCAAAATTCACAAAGGTTTGATAAATCTAACATTCAATGTTATTACTGCAAAAAATATGGACATTATGCAAGTGAATGCAAAAAGAAACAAGGAGATGTGGATAAGCAGAATGCTAATTACACAAATGAATCTAGTTCTAATCTTGGAAGCTTATTTCTCACTTGTCATGTTACTCAAAAAAATGCTAGAGATATTTGGTTCTTAGATAGTGGATGCAGTAACAATATGACAGGGGATAAAGAATTCTTTTCAAGTCTTGATGATTCCATAAAATTTGAAGTTAAATTAGAAAATGATAACAAAGTGGATGTAATGGGTAAAGGAGTAATAAATGTTTTGGTAAAAAATGGTGAAAGAAGGTTTATACCTAATGTTTATTTTATACCTGGACTAAAGCATAATCTTATGAGTGTTGGACAGTTAGTACAGAAAGATTATAGAGTATCCTTTATGGATAATGTTTGCACAATACTAGACAAGTTTCCAAATGATAGGTTGATAAGAAAAGTGGAGATGACCAAGAATCGGATGTTCCCTCTTCGAATTCACTGCATCCGAAGAGAAGAGGAAGCCCACTTCAAAACCATGCATCTAGACCAATCATGGCTATGGCACTTAAGGTATGGACATTTACATTTTGGTGGTTTAAATTTGTTACAAAAGAAAAATATGGTAAAGGGATTACCACCAATAGAGCAGCCAAGAAGTTCATGTGAAAGTTGCATTCTAGCAAAACAGCATAGAGAGAGCTTTCCAGTAGGAGCCTCATATAGAGCAAAGATAATATTGGAGCTAGTCCATAGTGATTTATGTGGACCAATGCAAATTCCATCATTTGGAGGTAGTTCTTATTTTCTAACCTTCATTGATGACTTTAGCAGAAAGACGTGGATATATTTTCTCAAAAATAAGTCTGAAGCCTTTGGAAAATTTAAAGAATTCAAGGCTATGGTTGAAAAGCATAGTGGCCTTTACATCAAGGTACTTAGATTAGATAGAGGAGGTGAATATATGTCTAATAAATTTCAAGATTTTTGCAGATATCATGGCATTAAAAGGCAACTGACTACAAGGTACACACCATGACAAAATGGTGTAGCAGAAAGAAAGAATAGAACAATCATGGAGATGGCTAGAAGCATGTTGAAAGCCAAACATTTGTCAAATGAATATTGGGTAGAAGCAGTAGCATGTGTAGTATATATTCTGAATGGAAGCCCAACAAAGAGTGTCAGAGATCAAATTCCACAAGAAGCTTGGAGTGGTAAGAAGCATAGTGTACATCATTTCAAAAATTTTGGTTGTATTGCATATTCTCTTATACCACCTAAATTGAGAAGAAAACTTGATGATAGAGGTGAGAAATGCATATTTATTGGCTATAGTGAAGAATCAAAGGCTTATAAGTTATATAACCCTATTTCAAAGAAAGTGATTATTAGCAGAGATGTTGAATTTAAGGAAGAAGAAGCATGGGATGGTAGCATTGATAAAACCATCACAATTGGAGCATCAATTCCCCAAAATGAAGAAGAATCTGAAGAACAAAATTTGTAAGGTGATCAATCCTCTCCACAAGTAAGATCAAGCACTCCAATAAGAACACCTAGGAGCTTAGCGCAAGGTGAATCATTTGGTCATGCATGTCATCATACTCCAAATTCACAAGTGATGAATCAGATCCAAGTCTTGCCACTTTAAGATCAAGATTTAAATGTAAAAAAATGAGAAACTTCAATGAGATTTATAATCAAGAAGAAGAGAAGTTAGATTTGTGTTCAAATTTTGCTCTTTTCTCTCATGATCCTATGTATTATGAAGAAGCAGTTAATGAGGAACATTAGATAAAAGCAATGGATGAAGAGACGAATGCCATTGAAAGAAATCAAACATGGGATCTAACTAATCTACCTAAATGTAAGGATTGCATAGGAGTCAAATGGGTTTATAAGACCAAATTTGATGCAGAAGGAAATGTTGAAAAGCACAATGCAAGGTTAGTAGCAAAAGGTTTTGCACAAGAACATGGAATTGATTATAATGAAACATTTGCTCTAGTTTCTAGACTTGATACTGTTAGAATGGTTTTAACAATAGTTGCTCAAAATAATTGGAATGTATATCAAATGGATGTCAAATTAGCTTTCTTGAATGGTTTCCTAGATGAAGAAGTGTATGTGAAATAGCCACCAGGTTATAAAGTACATGGACATGAAGAAAAAGTCTACAGATTGAAGAAGGCCCTCTATGGTCTCAAGCAAGCACCAAGAGAATGGTATAGCAAGATTGATTCATACATGACAAACAATGGATTCAACAGAAGTAATAGTGAGCCTACATTATACACAAAAATCAACAAAGAAGGTCAAATTTTGATTGTGCATTTGTATGTTGATGACTTGATTTTCACTAGAAATTTGTCTGTAGACACATTTAAATCAGCAATGAAGAAAGAATTTGAAAAGACAGATTTGAGATTAATGAAGTACTTTTTGGGCATAGAAGTTGTACAATCAAACAAAAAAAAAATTATTTGTTAAACTAAATATGCAAAGGATGTGTTAAGGAGGTTTAAGATGCTGAATTGTAAACTAGCACCTACACCAGTTGCTATAGGGACCAAAATTTGCAAAGAAGACAAAGGGTCTAATGTTGATTCTACAACATTTAAAAGACTAGTTGGTAGTTTAATGTATCTTACAACTATAAGACTTGATATCATGTATGGGGTCAGTTTAATCTCTAGATTCATGGAGTCACCAAAAGACTCACATTGGCAAGTTGGAAAGAGGATATTGAGATATGTGGCAGGAACAACAGAATATGAAATTTTATATTCCACAACTAATGATTTTAGTTTGATTGGTTATACTAATAATGATTTTGCAGGTAGCATTGATGATACGAAGAGTACTTCTAGACATGCCTTTCTTTTAGGAACAAGAGTTGTCACATGGGCATCCAAAAAGCAACCTATAGTGACACTTTCATCAGCTGAAGCAAAGTATGTAGTAGCCATATCAGCAGCATGTCAAGCAACTTGGATGAGGAGAGTATTGACAGATTTATTACAAGCACAAAAAGAGTCAACACCAATCTTTTGTGACAATAAATCAGCAATTGCATTGTCAAAAAATCATGTTTTTCACAAGAGAAGCAAGCACATTGATACAAGATTTCATTTTATCAGAGAGTTAGTGAACAATGGAGAAATCCATCTGGAGTTCTGCAGATCTGAAGACCAATTGACAAATATATTCACAAAAGCATTAGCAAAGGAGACCTTTGATTATCTACGACAAAATTTAGGCATTGTAAATGTTGAAGTAGTTAGTGGTAGAAATTAAGGGGGAGTGTTAGACACTGGAGATAATTTCTCCACTTATTGTTTAACTTCCTGTTCCACCTCCCTTTCTTGTTCGCAGCTCTCATGCATGCAATCTACATGCTCAGCACCTCAATCCGCATGCACAATAACGGTTAAACAATAGTTTACCTTCAGTCTTAGTCCTTGCTCAGTCCGCATGCAGTAGCAGTTTAAGTTAGTTCATTCAAACAGTTAAAGATGAGTTTAGTCAAGTTCAAGGTCTGTTTTCAGTCTATTTATGTATCCTTAGCGCAGCTTTGTAATACAAGATCAAAAAGATTAATAAAATCTTTTTCCATGATTGCCGTAGCAATCTGAGTGTGACTCATATTTTATTTCTATAATATTATCTTTATTTCCTGTATTTGGCAGACAGTTCCGTATAAATGTGGAATTAACCAACAGATTCTGAGGATAATAGAAGCCAATAGAAATTAGCAGGTTGCCAAATCCATTACGTATAAAATATAACGTTGATGGGATACGTGAGTCTTTGAGTGAGAGCTTTTACCTAAAAAAAAAAAGAGGTCGGTTGTCTCAAATGTTTACGTAAATTTTATTGGAAATTATTATGGTACGTCTCTACGAACAGGGAAGACTTTAAACGATAAGGAATTCACCCGTACCTTGTTGCTGAGGTTTCGATCTTCCCTTTGATTTTTAACCGTGAATTTTATTGTGCAAACGATAATGCCGCTCCCAGGTGTTATTTATGTCTGCCGTCAATTTTATTGAATATGTCCAGTCGTTTTTGCCCTGCCAGTCACTTAAACACGTAATTGAAATATTCAGAGCTAGTTTAATTTAACATCAATCATTTCTATTGTTAAATGTTTTAATTTTGATTCTGTTAGCATCCATCAATCATTTTCTTCTTCATAGTCATTCCACCAAATTCATCTCAGACGAGACCTACGCTCATCCCTGTTTTCAATTGAAATATTTCCACGAGAAAAGTGAAACCACCGACATCGTCCACCAAAATAATCTGTGGATGGCGGTCATCAAAAGTTTTGGACACAAAATCTGGCTGGAAAACGTCAATCTACGTACAGTTTTGTTTTTTTATTTTTTATAAGGCACATGGAGCTATTTCACACAGAAGCAATAAATTACATCCAGCCGGTCAAGTAGGCTATTGAGAAAATAATCTATTTTGAAAAATATTGTACATCCCGTACATGCAGGGGGAGGGGTAAGAGTAAGAGGAGAATGATTAGGAGAGAGGTTCTAATAGTGGTGTACTTATTTCAACTTATTGAAATAGGGTTTTTGTTTAGGGGTGTTTTATTGATGAAATATTTTAGTGTGCATAAATATTAAAATGCATCAGTAGTAGTAATGCATGTAGAACTTAATACTTGTTCAGTATTTACTCTATAAAATTAAAAGTAATCAATTGCATTTTGTCAAGTAAGACTCAAGTATTAAAAAATATATTTTATGACTTTTTGTGATAAAATCAGTTATATCGTAAAATATATAATGAGTTAGATCTTGAAATTTTAGTTATAAGTAGTTAAAATGACATATTAAAATGGGTAGAAATTTTAAGTCTATGTGATATTACTGCTCTTTAATTTGCTGTCCAAAGTTAAAGTGCATCACTATTCAATTATTTATGATTTGTATTGATTTTATACAACATACACAAATATCCTACTTATATAGTGGGCTCCACACCTTCCATGTAATTCTAAGAAATCATGATGGAGGTCTTATACATTGGGAAGGTTTGATCTTTTAAATAGTTGAAAACCAACTAACTTGTACGTGTATTACATGTATTTAAAAATTATCCATCTATTAATATTTTATTTTATTTTTATTTATTTATGTATTTTACTGAGGTAGGGAGAAGAGGAGAAGGATTACCTCTTTATTTATTCAATTATTTATGTATCATATATAATCGAAGTAAATTTGGATTTATACAACATACAAATATCTTACTTTTATGATGGCCCCCCTACTTTTTATCTAATTCTAAAAAAGACAAAATCTAATCATTTATGGAGATTATGACACTCTTACTTACATAATTGTAAACAAAATAACCTAAGACCCTATTTACAAAGAACTCTTAGACTTTTACTTCAATGTATATTCATAACAAAAAAAAACTCTTAAAATTTTACATTTTAAAGAAAATAATTAATTATTGTGTATCCAAGCACAACATATATTGTATTATGTTTGTTCCTAGATTAATCTCTAGTCTTAATATTATTATAAGTTATAGTATATTTCAAATGTCTAGCTTTAGTGAATTGGGTCTAGGTCATGATTTCTAGTTTTAATATAAAGGTATAAAAAATAAGAATTTATCTTTTATTATTTCAATTTATAATGCAATTAGGAAATCATTATTGTGTAAAACACTTATATTAGAGATAATTTTGTTGGTGTAATCCAATGTAGTGTATGCACATGTTCTCATTTTTAGAGATTTTATCATTTATTTTATTTTAAATTTATAGGTACATTTATTTTGATATAATTTGGAACATAAAAATTGGTATTAAAGTTTTAATCTTTTTTAATAGCTATTAAAATTTTGAAGAGTGTTTATCTGAGAACCAACTTAAAATTAATGATCAAGAATGAAATAAATAGGCAATTTTTTTAGTTCACTAATGAAATTCAAAATATTATATGTTCTTTGGGAAAGTAACACGAGTATACATATGATGAAGAGAAGGATATCAACCCTTAGAAAGATCCTAAACATGAAGCACCAGATGATGAAGAGTTAGAGGGAGAAATATTACATCGTCCCTATTTCAACCCAATATGAAGATCCCACAATACCAATTTAGATGTTGGATGGAAATCCAAATATGGTTGAGCAAGATCAAATTAGCTTTTAGGGTGCCAAAGAATAAAAGGTAAGATGAAAAGTTAAATGTATCCCTACAAAATTTAGGCAGATTTGCCTATGCATGTTGACAAATGTGTTTTGACAAATTCCAATGCTCTAACAAAGAGAGAAGATCATAAGTAGGATTAGCCATATGATACCTAGCCTTTTTACTTGTTTTAGAAGGGTATATCCATTGAGTAAAATACAAATAATTATAAAATTTGGAGTTTGAGGCCAATATTTCTTTGAATTTGGAGTGGAGCATCCATATTTGCAACATACAGACTTAGATTCAAATACAAGTAAGGATGCTTGAACCAAAATATTTTTAAATGGATATTATTATAGATTAAAAAAATAAGAAAAACATATAAATGTTGTTAAAAAAATAGGAATTATTATTTGTAAGCCTTTTATATTTATGACGAAGTCAAAAGATGAGGGAAACTATGAATTCAGTGTTTAAAAACCTTTTTCATTAGTTTGCTATTTTTTCAACTATTATAAACCATTTTTCATAAGAGATCTCAACAATGAATCAAGGGTCATGTATAAGAAAAATGTTTTTTATATATAGCAATATGTCATCTAAGCTAGAGTTAGAGTTTGATAAAGAGAAAACCCAGGGAACCATTGGTATCACTTTCTATAATGATAAGGCTAAACCATCTAGACACTTTCAAATTATTTTATCATGGTTGATCTAAGGAGGAAACTTAATATTTTGAATATAAAACATGTCCAAAAGGTAGTTACCCATTGAAACATGTTTAAGAGTTTACCATACATGTTTCATGGCATTAAATAATTTAATGGGTAAGTGTAGTGCATAATATGGAACTTTCAGTAGAAAATTATGCCCTCGAAGATTCATTATGTGTTTTTTATAATGGGGGATTAGATGTTGTTTTAGGGTATCATTGACTATAATTTCTTAGGACATACTTTACAAATATTTAAGAGAGTTTTTTTTTGTGTGTGTTGAATAAAATAGATCATGACTATACTGTCAATTTTATGGCCTCGAGGGAAAACAAAACTATTGATTCGAGTTAGACGAAGAAAATTTTGAAGAATATGCATTTTAGATTTATTCCTCACATTTATTGTATGGATGTAGAATCTTATATCCCAGATGAAAAAGGATCCAGGAATTTTAGAATTAATCTACAAATATAAGGTAATTTTCCAATATTTACCAAAGAACCTACCACCAAATAGGAAAGTTGAACACATTATTGAGCTTGACCCTACCAATAAAATAACTATGGGGCACCTCCACATATATGAGAGTTTTTAGAAGACAAAGAGGATAGTATCAACTTACCTAATAAGATCCCTATTCCACTATAGTGGTATTAGCTATGAATAAGGATTAGTTGTATAGACTATGTATTCATTACAAAGCCTTAAACGAAATTAAAATAAAAAATAAGTTTACTATGTCAAGGATTGATAGTGTTCTTGATGCGTTGCTTGGGGTGAAGTAATTTTGAAAGGTATATCTTGATTATCGATATTAAGATATAGTAATTTAGATTCAAGACTAAGATAAAAATACATTCATAACTCTTCAAATCCACTATTAATTTAGAGTCGTAACTTTTTTTCAGAGCAATGATGTAACTATGTTTCAAGCCTTGATGAACAATGTATTTAGTAAATTCCCAAATTATTTTAATATTCTTGTATTTTTTACCCTAACACTCACAATGCATAGATCACTTCTCGATTAGTTGAGTAACTCATATAAATTGTAAGATTCCAACGCCACTTTCTTGACTTGTCCGTAAATCTAAAGAATGTAGAGGTGAACACATAGACTTTTTTGTTAGTGGAAAATTAGTCTAAAATAATTTCACTAGTAAAAATAGTAGAATTCCTAGCTTTTCAAAGCTAAAATAGAATATAAGCTTTGAAAAAATATCCAAATAAAAGCAAAGTACATCACCCACTTAGCATGATTTCCAAATAAAGCCATCCTCTCATTGATGGGATTTGGGTGAAAAGAAACAAAAAGGCTATTGATCCACTACCAAACCGCACAGTTTTGTGGGTAAGGCCAAAATAGGTTCTTAAAAGTCTTTGGTCTACTACATGGCACTTAGGATGAGAAATTCTAATTGGAAGTAGTCTCTATCCTAGTAATAGGTCTTGGTAGACTAAATACCACAAAAAATGAGCAATTTGAAGCTAAATATTAGCTTCTTAGATCTAGTTAATAAAATCAAAACAAACATGGACAGGAATTTAAACTCCACCAACTATTTAACTTGCGAAGAGTCAAAGGATAAGGACCCATAATTTAGCACAACAAACCTAGAGAATAATAGTTAAATGCTTTACACCACAGTTATAATGCTAATCTTTCCATGATGCCATTGGTTGTTGAAGCCCTAACTTGTGCATCATTAATATAGAATAAGCTCTTATCTTTACATAATAGAAGGTATATGAAAAATGATCAATTTCTTTATAAAATGGACCGTGATGTCTAATCTTAAAAAGAGATAAAATATCGCATAGGCAAAATGTCTTTCTTCAAATTCCTAAGAGCTTTATAGATACCAATAATTTCAACAAGCAAAAAGCTATTTTTAAAAGCAATAGGAGACCACCAAATATTATAATAATTGAAAAAAAGATTGGATATAAATGTGTAACCTTCCCAATTGAGAAATAATTTTTATTGTGTTTTCGAAATACTCCAAGCAAGAAAAGACCCCTTAATATTGATAAGGGACAAGGTAATGAACAAAGTATGGAGTCCATTTTTTTCTAACTAATCTTACCGTAAGGGGAGTTTGCAAAAATGTGATGTCAAAGTAGAATTTTCCAAGCTTTGGGTCTTTCAATATATAAAACAACTCATTTTTCACAAAGAGCAACAGACTGTCTGTAAAAATTAATAAGGCCCATGCCCCCTATGCCATGTGGGAGAAAATAAATTTCCATGCAACCTTATGAAAGCCTTGATTTTAATTGGCACTAAGCCATAAAGAGTTTATGCAAAACTTTTTAAATTTTCATAGGATGTCTTAGAAGGTGCTCAGTAAGAAGTGTATTACACATGCATGGTCATGAGAATATTAGTGCAAATCTAAAATTTCCTTGTAAGGATGGGTTTGGTAATCTAGAAAGCAAATTTATTTTCTATACTCTTTGCAAAACACATTGCCCAAATTTTGAACGAGAGTTTTCAAAGGTAAAAGGAATGCCCAAGAATTTGAACATCTACCACTTTGTTGATCCACTTCATTTTTAAATTATTTAACTAAATTTGCATTTGTATTATACCCTTGGGGTAACATTGAGTTTTGGACCATTGAAAACTTGATTTGGAGGCTTTGTAGAATGTATCAATGCATGATATAGATTCATTTAAGGAAGCTTCATTCTTAATAAGAGTCCGAAAGGATTTGTCAATGAAGCCTAACTAATCCTATCTAGGAGCATGATTCTTTAGATGAGTCGTTGCTCAATTCTACATGTTAGAAGGCAACTAGAAGCTTATATAGCTAAAATATATAGTGGGGGACTTAATTAACAACCTAGTCTAATAGAGTATAAAAGGCTAAATCTCTCATACTTGTGATCATAAATAGTTAAACAAGTGATTACATCATAAAAGATGATTTGTACAAGAAAGAGAAAAAAATCTCCAAACATTAAAGTTTTAACAATGAAAAGAATGAAAGGGCACTTGATATAGTCATACGTTTTGAAAAAAAATAGTATAAGAAATAAAGATTATTATATAGAGGCATGGACTCATTCCACTTGTTTCTACACAACAATGTAATATAAAGGTGTATTTGATTCAAAGTAGTGAGGTATGTAATTAAAAGTATTTGAACAAGTTATTTTTGAGATTATGAAATTAGAGAGGACAAGTAGTTGAAGATCAAGGAAATATATTCAACTCATAACTAATCAATCAAATGTATGCTAAAAGAAGATTATTTCCACTTTGACATCACTTCCATCAATTTAAAAATAATTGTCTATTAAATTTATATATTATCATAAATCAAATTTCTAAATTAATATAATAAAATAAATAAAAAAATAAAATCGTATAAAAAATTATAATTTAATTAATGCTAAAATATATTTACATACCATCTATCAAAATACAAATTCTAAAAAAACCACTACAAAAATTTCACATAAATGAGTTAAGGGCAAATTTCACATAAAAATTTACCTCACGATACAAATTAATCGTTGCTTACAACCATACCGGCGGCTGCTTATGTAAAGGGTCTTCATTTTCTAAATCCACACAAGTTCTAGATTGACGACACGTGTCTAAGACAATATCGTTCGGCTCTTTCTGGTCAGCGGTTTTGTGCTATTTATTTTGTTTTAAGAATGATACACACATTTCAGTGGGAAAAACAGGAATGGAGTGGGCGTGGATGTCAGGCGTAGCGTTCATAATATTTGTGGTAGCCCTGCCTGAAGTCTTCACATCCGCGGTAGGATTATGCCTCATGAATGTAACCGCCGAACTGGATGCGCATCGCATAATATTGATCAATATTTCATGCCGGATAAATCTCATTGTTGCGAAGGCATCATCGACTTGATCAAAATCCTGCACTTCTCATGGCTGCACACCACTCGCTCATTCCTCTTGCCCGACAACAGCACGGCCGTTTCTTGCGTTGAAAAATCAACCAGGAGCTCGTCGGTCGGGGGATCGACTCCCAACTCATAGCACCTTGCAGACTGGGGCTCCATAGCTTCATGAGCGACACCGGTACCTGTAACAATATTACCGATTTGCGAAGCTTCGAGAAATCTGTGGACGTGTACAGGTTGAAACAAGATTGCAACGCATCGAGTCCGGCGGGATCAGGTTGTCAGTGCAGGGAGTGTGTAATGACCATGGGCGGGGCGCTTAACTCCTTAAATCGAATCCCCCACTGAGTGAAATCGAACTGCCCGATGTTTGTGTTGATGTACGTGGCAGGCGGCATCAACTGCTACGACGCCCTCGGCCCCGACGCCGCTTATTGCATTCTCAGCGTCTCCAATTTGTCTGCCGTGACGGCCGCTAGGACTCTTCCTCGGGGCAAACACAAAGGTCCTTTAAACGCAGTTACCGAGACTCTTATTCTGACGCTTATTCCTTCCCTCGCGGTACTCATTTTTGTGCTGGTGGGCGTGTTTGGATACCATCGAAGACTCCGCAGAGTGAAGGAAATTCAACATCGGAAGCTGAAGCATCGATTTGAAATCCTGCGCGAGACCACGGGCTTGACTTTTTTCAACATCTCGGAGATAAAACAATCCACTCGAAATTTCTCCGAGTCCAACCTCATCGGCGAGGGAAGGTTCGGAATGGTGTACAGTGGTACCCTCGCCGACGGAAGGCAAATAGCCGTGAAGCGGTTCAAAGACTTCAGCATGAGAGCCGACGAGGAATTCAGCCACGAAGTGCAGGTCATCAGCAGTGTCACGGGGCCAGCTCTTTGGAGCTAACCGTCAGTGCAGTATTGCTTGTTCCAACTTGAATCTCTCGTTGCGACAGGGGATTTCAAGAACTACGGATTACATTTTCAGTGTTTCTTTGTACAAGTATATTCATAAACACAGTGGATAACAACTGGTATAAAGAAATGATTAGCAACGGAAAGAAAAACACACACTTGTAAAGATCGAGAAATCGACTCACCACACATGAGCATTCACACAATGCAAGAGAACTAGGAGTAACGTGTATTTTATTAACTCTTTAGGGCAATCCATACCAAAGTACAATAAACGGGCCAACTAGCCAACATACATAACAACCACCGAGTCGGGCTCAGCGGATAATTCCTGGAACCACTTGAATGATTACAATGAACAATTCCCTCCCAAGGTCTGATCACTCTGCCTAGGACAACCCAGCCCCCCTACTTCACGAAATCTGAGACCAACAGAAATGGTCACAAACACCTACACAACGCTTGCACGGACATGTGCCCATGGTCCACATAAACTTGGGACTAACACACCAGCTTCACAATGATTCATTTTTCATCACTTTGACAGTGCAATCTTGCATTCCCCCAAATCATTGTGCAAAGAAAACTAACCATTTGTTTGATCAATGCAGACCAAATCGTGAATGTAGATAGGGATGTTGAAGCAACACATCCCTCATAAACTCCCCCGCTTAAAAATTGACGACGTCCTCGGCACCGACACGACTCCAGTAGTAGGAATTTGTGAGGCAATCTCTATATGGATCCGACACAAAAGAAATCCAAAATGGGGAAAAATTGTCACCTTACTCAACCTGGGTAAACCCTATCTCAGCACAACACGGATGGCTTGTAACTTCTCTAAGCCTACTTGAACCTCCGAAGGTCTGGAGGCCAAGTTTCCAAGGCTAAACTGGTTGACTTCCAATTACAAGACCACCCGAGTCCACAAGAAGTATGAGGTTTTAAAACACAGATCACCCCGACTCCCCTCACAATAATCAACCCTAGCATGATACAACAACTAACTTCGAACCCAAGCTTCACCTAGCATTGAGTTCCTCTGAGCACACACATCGTCTACTCACACCATTCATCTAGATCCTCCATTTGAACTACAAACACCCCCTACTACTTTAAACAATCTCTGTTGTAGTGACTCCCACCACACATCCAACACTTCAAATGGGAGTGCTTCCCATCTGACTCTCCATCTAGTGACTTCTTCTTGCCACCCATGGAAGTGCTCCAAGACTTACAAGATCCCTCTGATGACTCTGAAGTAGCCTTCCTTCCCTGGTCACCAACTGGCTTCCCTGAACACTTACTCAACCCCTTACAAATGCCTCCACCCATGGATGTGCAAGGGCCCAAAGTGTTTCTAGATGAATAACCCTCTCTAAAATCCAAGAGACGGTTTGTTACAGCAATTGCTTCACTAACATCAGACACTTCATGGTGACAGAGCTCCACCTGAGCCCATGACTGAAAACCATGAGTAAACTGAACAACTTATTTGCCTCTAACATGTCGATGGCCTCCAACAAAAGGCTTTGGAAAAAATCGATATACTCTCTCATCTCCCCCACTTGCTTCAACTGACTCAACTTGGTCCTAGCCAACCATGTTGCATTCCTAGGTCGAAATTGATCCTTAAGGGCTTCCTTCAGATCCTCCCAAGAGTCCAACCTCTGCAGAGAATTCATTGATGCAATGTCATTAGCCAAGGTTCTATACCAAACCTTTGTCGTACCTGTGAGGTACCTTGCTGTAGCACGCACTTCTTGTGCCCCTAATAGACCTTCTAACCCTGTCAAGAACTCCTTCATGTTCCATAAGAAACTCTCCAGAAGATGGTCATCTCACTCATTATCATAACACTTGAGTTCCTTCAACTTGGGGAGCTTCAAGACTGAAGAAGAACTAGACCCTGATTCTTTCACCAAACCCGATACCACTGATCGATTGAAGGCCACTTCATCCTGTAACTTCGTTTGGAACACCAAGCCCTTCTCCAACCTTCTAGTAAGTTCCATGATCATGTGCCCCACGGTAGTCACCTTCTCCTCAAGTTTGTTGAATCTCGTACCCACACAATCCCCCATCAATTGGAATTGGGCACCAACTCACTCAACAAGGCCTTCACCCACTGCAACAACTCTTGACTTACCACTATGGCAACTGCCACCACCTTCACCTTTGCCCTGACCTTGCTCTCAGCCCCTGCTGGCCGCTTTCTTGAGCAACATTCTGGACAAATCTCCTACCATATTGAGTCAAACAGAAGCAGACACAACGTT
This sequence comes from Torreya grandis, assembly GCA_037957365.1. Lineage (NCBI taxonomy): Eukaryota > Viridiplantae > Streptophyta > Pinopsida > Cupressales > Taxaceae > Torreya > Torreya grandis. The sequence goes on from JARHVA010000474.1 coordinate 3,748,880, forward strand.
GGACTAACTGGATAGGGGAAGGCACAAGAGTGTTTAACTTAGGCAAACACAATCTCACAAAACACAAACCACGTGCTTTGATACCAAATGTCACGGGGCCAGCGCTCTAGAGCTGACCGCCTATGTGGCACTGCTTGTTCCAACCCGAATCCCTCATTGCGCCAGGGTTCTACAAGAACTACATACTGTGCCTTCATTGTTTACCTGCACAAGTACACCCACAAACACAGTGGACAATAACTTGTATAAAGAAAGGATTAGCAGCGGAAAGAAAAACACACACACTTGCAAAGATCGAGAAATTGACTCAACACACATGAGCATTCACACAATGCAAGAGAACTGGGAGTAATTTGTATTTTATTAACTTTTTAGGACAATCTGGTCCAAAGTACAATAAACGGGCCAACTAGCCAACATACACAACAACCACTGAGTCGGGCTCAACCGATAATGCTTGGAACCACTAAAATGATTACAATGAACAATTCCCACCTAAAGGTCTGATTACTCTTTGCATAGGACAACCCAACCCCTGTTTCACAAAATCTGAGACCAACATAACTGCTCACAAACACCCACACGACGCTTGCACGAACACGTGCCTACGGTCCACATAAACTTGGGACTGACACACCAAAATCACATTGATTCGCTTTTGACCACTTTGATAGTTCAGAGTTGCATTCACCCAAATCACTGTGCAAAGAAAGCTAACCATTCATTTGATCAAAGCAAACCAACTCGTAAATGTAAATAGGGATGTTGAAGCAACACATCCTTCATAAGCAGCACCAAGCACCGCAACATGCTGCCTCTGAAAGGCTACAGCGTGGGAATTATCGACCAGGGGCACGAGCAGATCCTGGTCTACGACTTCATGGAGAACAGCAGCCTGGAGGATTATTTATTCAGCAGAACCCGGCCGTGCCTGACGTGGCCGAAACGGTGGGCATAGCTCGGGGGCTGAAGAACGTGCTGCTGGACGAGGACCTCAACCCTCTCGTGGCCGACTTCGGGATGGCGAAGTTTAAAACGGGGAACCAGACGCACTACACCACACGGACAGTGGGCACGCTGGACTACGTGGTTCCCGAGTATGCTCTCTACGGCCACCTTAACGACAAGAGCGACGTCTTCAGTTTCGGTATAATCGTGCTGGAACTGTTAACCGGGCGCAGGGCTTTCGACACGCGGACAACGTGTCTGGAGCATGTTCTCGTTTCCGACTGCGTGGTGGACATGACTCAGAAGGGTCGATCTGCGGAGATAATGGACCAGAGGATACGCGATTCGGATTGCAAGCGAAGCACGGAGAGGGTGTTGTTGGTGGCACTGCAGTGCGCCCACCCGAAAGTTGTGTGCCGCCAGTCCTTATCGCAGGCGCTTGTCATCCTTGAAGCCATCGATGAGCCAGCACCGGAGGTCATATCTGCACTGCAGAGCATGGAGTTTGACCTAGAATCCTCATGCAATAGCAGAGGCGATTTTACATGGCTTATCTCTCCCGAATCAGAAGACAAAGGCCTTTCTTCATCCAGTAGTAGTAATTTTTCATGTAACTCCCGCGAATTACGAGTATGAGGGACCGTGGAATTAGATTTAAAAAAATAAAAATTATATTTCCGAAGGGTATTGGCCGTTAATGGCTCATGTTTTCCGGCTATGACCTGAAATTTATTGACTAAGATACGCCGCGTTCGGGTTCAAACAAAGATTTACAGATCTAAAGTAGGGGGAGCGGACGTCTTTGATTGATTGATTTAATTATTATTATTTTCGATTTATTTTAAAGTAAAGTAATTGATAGGAATCTAATTGCACATATTCAACTGGTTGATCTGATCTTATTTTTTAATTATTAAAAAAAAAATAGTTTTTGTAATCTATAGTTGATAAAAATTTAATTGTATATATTTCATTAGTTGATTTTCATATTTTTGAATTAATTAATTTGGAATTTAAAAAAATATATATATTTTTTATAATTTATAGTTGATAAAATTTAATCATATTTTTTAATTATTTAAAAATTTAATTTTTGTAATTTATAGTTAATAGAAATCTAATTGCATATATTGAATTTGGTGATTTTCATATTTTTTAATTAGTTTTTTTGAAATTATAAAATTTTAGGTTTTGTAATTTATAATGTTTATTTTTAATTAAAAATTTGTGATCAATGTTTAGATAACTAATATTTTTAAACTCTTATCATAAAATTTTCCCTTTGATCACAAATTATTAATAGCTTAGAAGGTAGAGTAAGGTTACATTGACGTTCTCTTTATTGTAAGGATTAGAATGTGCTAGTCTTCGAATGATGTGTAAGGAGAATGGATCAAGAGAAATGGTTTTCTTAAAATCATAATCAAGTCTTTTATATATATAGGCAACACTCTTCTAATGAAAGAGAGGAAGCGTCTTGACTTAGTCAATGGCTCAAAATAATATTTTATTCTTTAAAAATTATAGTCAAGCTTTTAGTGATGCACTTTGATCACAAGAAGGTAGATGTTTAAGGATGAGTTGATTGTGGACTTCGTTTACAAAGAAATCCATCTAAAATTAGTTAAGACAAATATTGATTTATAAAATTTTGAAAAGAGTTATACAAGTCTCTAAAGAGAAAAAAAAAACACCCCTTAATCTAATAGTAAGGAGAGTATCTAAATACAAAATGATCCTCTATTTTAGAGTTCAAAGAATAAATTTGACAAATATTATATACTTGAGGAATATGGTCATCTATCTCAATGTAGTGTTAGTGTGAACAAACTTTGAATTATACTAGTGGAACCCTCAAACTACAAGATAATTGGAGTTAGGTGTAGCCTAGAGAATAGATGAGCCCAATCTCAAAGTGAAGATATGTACTATAACAAAGTTGCAGCTTTGAGGAAAGAGGCTAAAAATCTCTAACAATTTGGACTGACTGTAAGCTATATCGATCTCATCTTTAATACCCATTTTTATCTTATTTTTGTATACATTTGGTGCATAAATTATAAAATTATGTGGATGAAGTCTATCAATGTTAATATCTACAAGGCCTAGTAGAAAAAAAGTCCTAGCATACCAACCGGTTTTGATCTCATGTTGTTTATTTGCATAAATGATTTGAATGCTTGAGATGGGTACCCATATAAATTAACAAAATAGTTGGCCATTCATCTAAGCATGTGTATCATCGTCACCACCTGAAATATCAAAACATTACTAAGTGGGTGTTAGTGAATGACATGTTCTATATTTCTTCCATGTTAGGACTTAATGGGGATGTTAACTCTAGGAAAATCTTTTCGTCATATGAACCTAGTAACCATTAGGTATGAAACATCTTATCAAAATGTCTGGGAATCTAGCAACCACCAAGTATCAAAAACTTGGGGTATTCTCAAGAACCTAGTAAATGCTAGGTACCAATGACTTAGAGTATTATTTGGAACCTAGTGATCATTAAGTATCAATGACTTTGGGGATTCTTATAAACCTAGCAACCACTAGATAACAATGATGTGGAATATTCTTGGGAGCCAAATGAGCGCTATTCATCCATGACTTAGAGTATTCTTGGAAACCTATAAACCATTAGGTATCATCTACTTGACACATTCTTGGGAACCATTGTTGGCAAAAGAGAGGTGTGGATTTGCATGCACAATCAACTCAAACTATTTGATCGTAATCACCATTTTTGCCATCCTTCTAGCTGACCTTGGTTCATATGGTCCAATTTTTTATAGGGAAGTGAAATAGTGGTAAAAATATTGGATCTTACTCTAATTACAAAACATTTTCACCTTTGCTAATAAGTTTGGCTGCTTTGTGACAGTCATCCCTAATGTTTTACTTTCAAACAACCTCCCTATATAATTTGAAATTGAAAGGTTTGTTCCTGATGTAAGGAATACTAATGCATAATCAGATATTCATAGCACCCATCTACACCAATCTTGGAATAAGAAACACATTATCATAATCTAAAATATTGCTCCTTGGCTCTTTGGATCCTCTAGGTGGATCAAGTGGTGGGATAATTCCATCAGTTATACACTAGATTTTATCTAAATATATGGATAACAAGTAGTTTCTTTATATTTTAGAGATCATATGGCTTCATGACATGAATTCATTTGAGTTTCATAGAAATTAGAACTTTCTCCATTTAATGAGGATCTAAAAAAAATATTTGAATTATGACAATGCAATCTCAAGGTAGAGGATAAATATCAACCTTAGGGAGCTTATATACTTAGTTGAATGCTCTAGGTAAAAATAATATATAGAGATTTGAAGGAATTATTCTCTCTCCTTCATTCCAAACAAGGAACTAATCATTTGAAATCCCTCCAAGCAACGAGTTCTCATATTACAAATCTTCGTAGTATTTTCAAATCCTTTGTGTCTCATTATATTTGTGTATTTGATGCTCAACCCTCCACACCTAAATGGGAACATTATCTTAATAGTTTCCTCACAGAGGTTCCTTGTAAATTAATAAAGGGTCAGTGGGTCACATGTGATCAACTTCTCTCTATCAAATAGCTTCAAGAGGTGGTTATGCAAATTACTATTGATAAGGCCTCTAGTATTGATGGGTTTCCATGTGAATTCTATCAAGATTTATAGAATATATTAGTTATAGATATACACAAAGTATACCGTGTATCCATTCAAGCCCAATCCCTTGGAAAACTTGTTAATCAAGGTAATATCAAACTTAGTCCCAAACTTGGAGACTTGGAGCTTATAACTAGTTCGAGTCCTATTACTCTTCTCAATGTCTCTTATATAATTATTTATAAATATTTTCCTCTTAAGTTTAGGTATTTACTACCTCTTTTTATTTTCCCTAAGCAAAATAGTTTCATTTTCCAAAGAAATATACCTGATAACATTATAATTGATTGGGAAAATATGGAATGGACCTATAGGTCTCACCAGAAGTTTTTGTTTTTCAAAATTTATTTTGATTATATGACATAAAAAATGGCCCTTAATTTTGGCTATGCTTCAAGCTTCAGGGTTTATCTCTAGGTTAGTTAGTATGGTTAAAATAATTTTCCTAGATGTAAGTGCTTGCATTACCATAAATGATGTTTAATCTGATCAATTTGTTCTATTTTGATATATAATTCAAGGTTTTTCTCTATCCCCCTTCCTTCATGTTTTGTTTATTGAAGGCTCAATATATATATATATATATATATATATATATATATATATATATATATTACAACTCCATAGGGTTGTTTAAAGATGTATCATAAACAGATGATCAAGGTTATTACACCTCTATAGGGTTGGTCAAGGGTATCCATTTTACTTTTTAAGATACACCTTCATATTTTTTGTATTATGTGGTTAAAAGGGTTAAGAAAAAAAATTATTGGATCTCTAAACTACTTTTTTTATCAAGTAAAAAATCAATTTTTTTACAAGGTGTTGGCTACCACACATGTCTAATACTCCTCTTGTTGGGATTCCTCTAAAGATGCCTATGCTAATCTAGAGAAAATTTTAAGGATTTTTTAATGGGAAAACTTTCAAATAAATTAAGGTTTTCACCAATTTTCTAAGGATATCAACTATAATCCAATATATCTAGGAAGCCTTGGTATTTTAGATACCATAATCTAAAGGTATGCATTTTGTGCGAAAAGGATCATACATGCATTAGATGGTAATGACGTATAGAAATTTTTTCTCAAGAATTGTATTAATAAATCAATTAATTCTTATGGGAAAGGGAACATGGAAGGGATTGAATCTCCAAACTCTCCCACTCACTCAGATCCCTGTCACCATTATGGGTACCTTTATTGATAATATTATTTTGAATGCTTTGGATCTTCTCCAAAAGAAATTAATTTGGGATAGAGATGGGTTTAGATATAGGATTTCTCTTAATTCTTATTCTTTGTGCCGGTCTCTATTTTTAGTTTTTTTATTAGTTTCAATTTCTCTTGTGCGTTGGATCAAAATTCCCCATTTATTCATAAAATATATCAAATTCATCCCATACTTATTTTATAATAAAACTAAAAATTGGGTGCCTTAGCATATCTTATAGTACAATTCTAGTTACAAACTAGTGATCAAGAATCTATTTTATAAATTTAGAATGTTATATCTCATATCCATTTATGTAAATTAGTCAAGTTCAAACACCTTCTAGATGGTGTAGTAAATATAAGTGGCCAATTGAGACATCCTTTTACTAAAATAAACCCCCATTAGTTTATCAATTCATCTCTCCACAAACTCTTCAAATTGATTCTCTTAAGTCCAAATGGAAATTTAATTTCATAGAGCAAGTATGGACAATAATATTTGAGTGTGTGTGGGTGACTATCATTGAGCCAAAACAATCTTCTTATGGTGTATTCTTCACCAAGGACTCCCAATTGGTATACATTTGGTTCACCTTGGATTGTCACATCATATTTTTTTTAAACCACCTTGAATATTTAAAGTATATTTTTTTATAATACAATCTTTCTCAATCAACCTGACATTAATTTCACATCTTATTCCAACCCTTTTATCTAGGAATTTTTACTTGGAAGATGATGATTTTAGGAGAGTCAACCCTGATTCCTGAAGAATAAACAAGAATTTGGTATATGTTTTGTGTAGAGATTCTATTTCATTATGGAAGAGCAGAAATATACTTTTAATCATGTTATTCTTGATGATTTGTTTTCCACATCTAACAAGATTAATGTTATATCTACTATTATGCTTCAAGTTTAAGTTCAATCTAAGAAATTTAATTTTGAGGTGATCCACCTCTAGACTCTATTGTAACATAGGGGATATGCCCCATTGCTGTTAGTAGAGTCCCTTCAAACTCTCCTCATTATCGATCACCTCTATAGGACCATGGGTATGGAAAGTGAGGGAATACTTGTTCTAGTAGTAGTTATTGCGATGGCTCCCCTTGGAGTTTTTTTAAAAATCCTTAGAATCAATTCCTCAAGACAACATTAGTAGTGGTGTTGGTGGTAATGGTGGCACTAGTGGTATCATTGGTGGTAATGGTGGCACTAGTGGTATCATTGGTGGTAATGGTGGCACTAGTGGTAGTGTTGGTGTTAGCCACTCTTGGTGGTTTACACCTTATCAATAAAAATTACAATAGTTTACACATTTTATTTGACCTACATAGCCTAATAATCCTAAATAAAAAGATAAAGATAAATAAATAGATGGTTGGCATCTTGGATCTAATTTTGTAGACCCTTAAACTAGTAGTGGATAGGAAGGTTTTGGTGATAAACTAGATGATCCTCTACCACCTTCCCCATAATTCATTGTTCCTCCAAAAACTTATTTTTATTTTTGGTTTGTGATGATTTTTTTATGATTATGACTTTCAATTATTTCACCTTTTTTAGATGAAAGTGGTTTGAATTTTATTAATCTTATGATGTATTTTTTCTTGGCTTCAAATGATGTGATTGATTTCATTCACTTTTGTAATAATTGACTTATATATCATTTTTTATTAATATAATTCATCTAAATTTTCAATAAAAAATGATAAATACATCTTCAAAACTACATTTTAGAATTAATATTCCACTTCTACAAAATCTTTATGGTTCCTTTGAAAAATATTAAATATTTTGTAACTATTACTACAAGCACCTTATATCACCAAGTAAATCAAATAATTAAATATCATTTCAAAAATATTTTATAATGATTATCTCTTTTAAAAAAACATTCAAAAGGGCCCAAATAAAAAATTAAAATATAAAAAAAAATTAAATCATTTAAAATTAAGTTTATTCAAATTAAAAAATATGATTTTTATTATTAATTTATATTTAAAAATAAAAATGAATTTTATATTCTCATAAATTCACTTATAACTTCAAAATTGGTGTATGTATATCACTTTGTAAAAAATCCCCAATAAGATGCTCATTTAAGGCCAAACATTTTACCTAGGTTTTTAAATATTATCTAAAAGGGAAAGTCTAATTTAGGGCCATTTTTATCATCAAATTATCAATATAATTCTTATCTAAAAATTATTTTAATACTTGCATCACATTTATTTGATTCTTTCACTAATTATTTATATATATATATATATATATATATATATATATATATATATATATATATATATATATATATATATATATAAATAATATTAAGGATGTATGAAAAATAAAATATAGATCACATCAATATTGATTGTCTTTAAGATGTTTTTAAAATATTTTTATTCAATTAACCTTAAGTTTATTGTGAATCTTTAATTATTTATAATGATTTAACCTCCTTCCTCATGTGTATTACATTGTTTAAATAGATTTATTTTTTTTATAATTACATTTTAAGTGGTCATAATTTCTTTGAGGCATTGGATGCCAAGTGCATGGTAATCTACCTAACGAATTGTGGTTAGGCTTCCCATTGTGTTCTCATTCTCTCCCAATCAAAATTTTTATGGTAATTAAGGTTAGGTGTGTGCTTAGATATTTTAATATTACTAATAAAAATTAAATAGTATAAACTGATAAAAACAAAATTAATAATTTTTTATTTTATTAATATTAAAGTATTTTTTTCTAATTAACTAGATAGTCACATAAATTCCCATACAATCTTAGCACATTAGGATATTTTTGATTCACATCTTTATCAAATCTATCTTTAAGCTATAAAAATTAGTCTTTAGTGGATTAAAAAAATAAAAAAATGTCAAAAGTATCCCCAAATATTCCTACCTAAATCTCATACTGGATTACATTACAAAAAACAAATGTCAAAAGTATCCCCAAATATTGTTACCTAGAGTTCATTACTAGTTAGATACTAATTACTTCATTGTTCATATATTTAAACAATCAAAGGTAAATCTTAAGATTTTTATCTTCATAGTTAGTTACCTCTTATTTTAGATATGTATAAAAATATATTATTTATAGCAAATATATTATTAATCATATCATTGTAATTTGTAGGGATAGAATGAGCTAAAAAATCATACTAAAAATTTATATTTTTCAATTTTGGATTTTGGATTTTATATGATACAATTAATTGAACTTTCATTCTCATTATCATTCAAGAACTTTATATTTTTTTACAAAAATGGTTGACATTTATTTCTTGATATTTTTACTTTCTTGATTCTTAATAATTTAGATATTAACAATTTAGCGTGTTTATGTTTATCAAAGAATGAAATCTCATTACACTCCATCATTGTATGTTCTAATTATTGAATCTTTTAGATATTTTTTTGTTGATTATACTTGTAAAGGGTTTTTTGAAAGAAGTTTTCTCCCAAGGAACTCTACATGGAATTTGATTAATATTCACTTTATAGAAAACTCATTCCTCATTTTTGTTGTAGAATAAAATTTAATGTAATATTATATGATATGAAATTTATGATTTTTTTCTTAAATATCATAGGAGATAATTATATAATTGAGGAAACCCAATGTTACAATATCATATTAAACTCCCATTTGTATTTTACTTGAAGGATTTTTATGGTCTAAGATCAACATTAAAAAAATATTAAAGTTTTTATGAATTCTTTTTTCAATTTAAGGGATTAAAATAATCATGTGAAACTATGTTCTTTAGAGAGGAAAAATATATTTATTGGATTACTAAACCTATATCTATAATGACAAACATATCTTATCCCACATTCATCATGGGTAATATCCATAAGGCTTTATATATCTTTTCCTTCAATGATGTGCTTCATTAATTCAACCGCGTATTCATTGCTTACCGCTCATGTGGGGTTTTGTAGTGCCAATTGGCTGTCTTCAATCCCTCTATGCTCCATATCCATCATGCCATACTTGACATGTTGATGTGGTTGCGTTTAAGGTAAATACATGGTATTTGAAACCTTTGATCATTTAAATGACATCCAAGGTAAATTAAACCCAGTCTCATGGCAGTCATGCTTGGCATGCACATTGTAATTGGAACTTGATTTCATGCTTGAGCTCATTTCTTCTGGGTTAAAATATCACTTGGATCATGTTGGGAATTTGGGGTAAATTTGATCTAAACTATGTTGGGCTCCATTCAACCTGAAACTGGCTCAACTTCTGTTGTGCTCTCTACCCCAACTTAGGTATCTATCCCAACTCACCTCTAGCTTGAGCTAGCATCATAACTTGATCAACATCCCAACTTGATTTGGTATAAAAATAGACTATGGAGAATGTTGTGGTGGCAAGCCATGTGGTGGCTTAAGGACCCACCATGTGGACCACTCATAATTTGACACTTGTCGATGTCCAATTGAATGAAGGCTTCATAGTTATATCAATGATAGGGTCCCTTTCTAAGACAAAAGTGGACGCCACTAGCTATGGTCCCTATAGCTAACCTTTTTTTTATGCAGTCTTCATACGCCTATCAAGTTCAATATTCATACACCTATCGAAGATGAAATATAGAAACCAATCATTTTTCCTATATGAAGTAAGTTGACATGTGTCATATCATGATTGGTTCACTTGGTGTTCTAGAATTATGCCAAATCATTTTGCATCTTTATTTTACCCTATTGACCTAGATACTTCAGTGTGTAATATATTGTGCATACGTACTTCATTTTTGAAATCGTGAAATGCACTAAAAAGCTATCGAAGAGATTTATGTTGTGCCATCGATCAATCTAAAATTTTATGATTAGAGATCCACTTGGATCAATCCTCCCTACTAGGAGGGATTTCGGTCCACAAAAAGCTGGTATCTAATTTTATCCACTGAAATGCCAATTAGTTTTAAATAATTTCAATAGGTTTTATTATTCTATTTAGGTTTCATAATTATTCCTACAACACATTGGAATAACTAATTGTTCACTCATTTCACATCTTCTACTGTTGTATGACCATCAGTAGCCTCTACACATAATTAGAATGTGATGACTTCCTCTGTTGCATCACTTCACATAAGCCTCTACACAGAACTAGCCTCGTGATCTCTTAGGACGTTCATCAATCTCTTCTTCTACTATATGGCCTTTACAAGAAGTACATGTGGATTGAGTGCTTCTTAGGTATATTTAGCTATTCTCTACAGAATAACACTTACAAAAATAAACATACCTTAATCTGCATATGTTGTTGTTAATGGAAAATATCTACTCAAAAATGTGAGAAGATAAATTGAGTATGATAAACCTATCATTTAATATTTATCTACAGGTGACATCCATAACATAACAAATTGCAAATTATATAATGCATATATATACAGATACAAATAGTGCGTTGTGGGTCTTTTTATAACTATGTATGATGTATGTCATAATATTTCCTGTATGGGTCTTATTCATACATCTAATGAGCACATTATTTATGCTAGTTTTATAACTATATATAAATAGATAATAAAAAATACACCAAAGTTTCTTTACTAGCTATAGGATCCTAGTGTGGGCAGGACTCCTTCTACAATCACTCTATGGATTATTATGTGGCTCATCTTCAAGTTCTTGATGGTCTCCTAGTACATATGAGTATGATGTCTAACTGGAATCATCGTGACTAGGTCTAGAGACCTACCCCATCTCAAAATACATGATCTAAGTGTGATCCAAATAAAGCTCAATGTTATTATCTCTGAATGATGCTTGTCGAGAGACAAGATATAAATTTCCTAGAACCATCTCATTTATCGCCAATGGGATGATATCAAGAGTCATCGTGTCTAATAAATATCTCCCAATTACAAATCACAAGGTGAAATAACATATTTACATACCTCAAATAATGCCATTTTACGTGCCAACTATTTTAGCATGTAGCATTGGCACTATTGGCAAGCCTAATCGATATACTACGTTAGTAGTCACATAACCTAGTCTGATGTCCCCATAAAAAATAAGTCTAATGACATGTCCCTCTATAATAACTAGAATATTATGCTTGGACACTCTCATAAATCATAAAATAATATTTGGAGGTCCAAGTGGTGTCCTCTATCAAACTAGGGATTCAGCATGCTGACTTGTACCTAGAATAATAGGAGTCTTTCCTTTTCCCACATTCCTCTACTGGAACCACTATGGCACATGGTCAGAATGTCACAACCAGTAATGTTCTACCACATGTCCATGTCTCAAACAATGACTACATATTAGACTGGTTGAATTACTAGGATCATTAGATGATGTTTCTTCCATCCTGACTCTTCTTTTAGCTGATTAAAAAGAGAATCAACTTTCTACTATAATTCAATGATCCATTGATCTTGAGTGCACTAATGGGCACTCATGTTCACCATCATGGTGTTTAGTTCCACTATCTATTATTATTACTTCCATCAGCATGACATAATCATTTGTATCATTGAGCCTAATATTAGTAGTATCATGGGAAAATGCATCAAAAAATATAAAAGGCAAGAACCACTATGATACCAATCCATGGCTAAGTTGGTCTCAATAGCCATATAAGGTAAGAACCACCGTGATACCAAACATGATCCTTAAAATGGCACTAAATTTCATCAAAAAAGTGTATGTTGGATCCTTGTAGGTAATTTTTAAATATAAAGATAAATATTTCATAAAACAATCAACTTAAGTAAAAGTAATGCAAGAAAATACACACCACACTACACAAGAGTTGATTAGAGTTTGACAATTGCCTACATCTTTGGGTTCACTTATAGTACAAACTGATCCATTTCCATGAAAAGTGAGTACATGGTCTTCCCTCACAATTGTCAAATGGTTACTCTGAGACTACTTATAATTTTGGAAATAGATCTAAAATCTTGAAAGCTCTGGACCACGAATAGATCTTCTAATCTTCTGTTGACAATACAATCTCACAATCCTATGGATTTTTGCCAAAAGTCTCAAATACAGACTTATAATGTGGTCTTATCAGATCCCATTTAGTTCATTCAACATATCATTGAATCTATCTCAGAGTCTAAGACAAACCCCTAGTTTACATCGAGATGCGAAAACACCTCTTGGTAACTCAAAATTGAAGAAACATGTAGGCTACTCTCTATCCTTGCATTGTCTTCATGAAATAGACCTTTTACAAATACATTACCCCTTTTATATCACTTATAATCCATACGGTATAGCAGTTGGGCATCTTAGTTTTTTACATGGAGGCAAAGGTTTGAGTCTCCACTCCACACTTTGAAAAACCTCCCATGCCTTCAAATGCACTAAAAAGCTCTCAACAAGCTTTATGTTGTTCCATCGATCAATCTACAATTTGATGACTTTTATTTTCACAGTAAATGTGGAGATCCATCTGGATCAATAAAAGCAATGTATGTTACCCAATAAGCATAGTCTACAAATAAATCCATCATTAATGGATGAGCTTTAGATGAAAATGAATAAAATTAACTATTGATCCACTACCAAGCCACATGGGATTGTAGGAAATTCCAAAATAAGTGCTTAAAAGTCTTTAGTATACTCCATGCATAGTGCTTAAGCTAATAAATTCCAATGTGAAGTAATGTCTCCTAGTACTAGGTGTTGCTATACTAAGCACTATGAAAAATGTGAAAGTTTAGGCTCAATATTATCTTCTTAATTCTAGTTAAGATAGGAAAAACAAGTTCAAAGAAAGGAGTTTAAACTCCACTAACAATTTAACTTTCTCAGAGCCGAAGAAAAAAGATCCATATTTTGGTACAACAAACATGGAGAATAGTTATTAAATGGCATACATTGCATTTCCAACATCAATATTTCCACCATGCCATTGGTGGTTGAAGCCTTAACTTGTGCATCATTACATTTGGAATAAGCTCTTGTATACACATAACGTATATCAAAAGTGAGAAAATTTTACTTTCTTTGTATAATGGGCCATGGAGTCCAATATCGATAAGAGATAAAATATCACATAGGTACAAATTCTATCCTTAAATTATTGAATAGCTTTATAAATACCATGAGTTTTGACAAGCACAAATTTATTGTTAGAAGAAATAGGGGACCATCAAATGTGATAGTTATTGGAAAAAAAGGGATGTGAATATGTTATCTAAACATTTGACAAACATTTTCATTATGTTTTCCAAATACTCTGAGCAAGAAGAAAACCCCTCAATATTTACAAAAGTAGAGTTAATGAGCAAAGTATAAAGTCTAATACTTTTACAACTAGTCTTACCATAAGGTGAATGCAAAGAAATATGGTGTTGAAGTATATTTTTCCAAACTTCAAGTCCTTAAATGGAGAAAACAACCCCTTTGCGCAAAGAGCAATGCTCTATTTTCAAACATCAATAATGCCCATGCCCACATTGTCATGTGATAAACAACATACTTTATAGGAAACCTTATGAAAGACTTGATTTGCCTAGCACTAGTCCATAAAGAGTCTATGATCAACTTGACTAATTTTTCATATGATGCATTAGAAGACACCCAATGAGAAGAGTAGTACACATGTGTGGCCACAATAATATTAATGAAACTATGAAATTTACCTCCCAAGTATGGGTTTGGTAATCTACAATTCATATTTTATTCTACCCTCTATAAAACATATTTCCAAAGTTATGAAGTAGAGCTTTCAAAGACAAAAGTGATGCCAAATAATTTGAATGTATATCACTTTTTAAATCCACTTCCATCGAAAATTAGTTACTCAAATTGGATTTTGCATCATACTATGGGGTAACAATGAGTTTTGGACCACTATAGACTTGATCTAGAGGCTTTGCAAAATGTATTGATGAATGCTAGAGCTTCGTATAAAGAAACTTCATTCTCAATAAGATTAAATTTTTTTTAGTGAAATGACCACTTATAAGCTAATTAATCCCATTTAAGAGCACTATTATTTATTTAATCCCTTTCTTAGTTATGCATGCTATAAGATAAGTTAAAGATTTGGTAATCAAAACATATAGTGGGAGAGTTAAGTAGCCTTGTTTGATAGAGAAGATAAGATCGAAGCTCTTAGACTTATAACCATTAATATTATAAAAAATATAGAAAGTTAGATTAACCATCCTAATTCAATTTAAAATTTAATTTAATAATTATCACAACTTTAAGTGTATATTTTCAAATTTATATAATAAAAATAATTTTATGATAATAAAAAAAAGATAAAAACCTTCTTTTCCCCATTTTTTAAAATATATTTATTTGTCATAATCAAAATGTATTTTAACTAATTGTTTATCTGCATTAATTCATTTATGTTTGTCATGTTATAGACAATAAAAAAATTGATGACCACCACACATTGAAAATAATCATTCAATTGAAAAATTATATATATAGTCGTTCTAGTCAATTTATGATGTAATTGAAAGAATATGGAATGAAACCCCAACGAGATTAACATGTAACTTTAATTAAAATAATGTTATTTCACTGAGAATTATATATATATATATATATATATATATATATATATATATATATATATATAATTCTCAGTGAAATAACATTATTTTAATTAAATTTACATGTTAAGCTCGTTGGGGTTTCATTCCATATTCTTTCAATTACGTCATAAATTGACTAGAACGACTATAGCAAGTTTTGTTTAGCCAACTTTGATCAAACTTGTAACCCAATTTTAGCAATTCTTTTGTCTAGTAGTGAGCCATAACTTTCACATAATGTATTAACATATATTAATAAAAAAATATAGAGATAATATATTAATAAAAAATATAAAGATAAATATTTAAAATGATTTATAATAAAAAAGTGGTTGATTAGTATCTGTATTTTTAAGCATATAAAAATTGTAGATTATTTTTGGGAGGAATAATAATTCGATAAGAGGGCTCTCTCGATGATAGATTTGACATCACCTAACTATCTTAAAGTATTATGGTGCACAACCAAAGATACCTGCATTCTCACTTAGATGTCAAGGGAATGAGTTGCCCAATATTTACACCATCATGTTTAGAGGAAGCTCATTAAAGAGATGAACCAACAATAGTTTTTCATGTGGTTGTGGGCTCCAACCTCTTTATTGAGGAGGAGGGGTGGAGAAATGACTATACAATTAGCTCCACTACTATCTAGGTTCTAGTAGTGGATGCCACAAAAAATGAACAATCTCAGGCTCAATATCATCGTCCTAGTTCTACTTAATAAAATCAAAACACACATGAGGAGAAGAGTTTAAACTCTACCAACTATTTAACTTGATGAGAGTCGAAGAAAAAGGACCCATAATTTGGCACAACAAACCTAGAGAATAATAGTTAAATGGCATACACCACAGTTCTAATGCCAATCTTTCCATGATGCCACTAGTTGTTGAAGCCCTAACTTGTGCATCATTAATCTAGGATAAGCTCTTATCTTTGCATAATAGAAGGTATATCAAAAATGAGCATTTTCTTTATAAAATGGGCAATGAAATCTAATCTCGAGAAGAGATAGAATATCGCATAGTAAAAATACCTTTCTTGAAATTCCTAAGATATTTATAAATACCAGGAATTTTAACAAGTGAAAAGCTATTGCTAAAAGCATTAGGAGACCACCAAATGTTATAATCATTGAAAAAAAGATCGGATCTAAAATTTTCACCTTCTCAATTGAGAAATAGTTATTATTGAGTTTTCTAAATACTACAAGCAAGAAAATACCCCTTAATATTGATAGGGGATGAGGTAATGAGCAATGTATGGAGTCTTTTTTTTTTCCAACTGATCTTACCATAAGGGGAGTTTGTAGAAATGAGGATATCAAAGTAGAATTTTCTAGGCTTTTGGGCCTTCAATGGATACAACAACTCATTTGGAACAAAGAGCAATGGTCTATCTATAAACATCAATAATGCCCATGCCCCCTTTGCCATGTGCGAGAAAATAAATTTCCATGTAATCCTATGAAAGCCTCAAATTTACGTGGGACTAGGCTGTAAAGAGTTTTTTGAGCAACTTTTCAAGTTTTTCATAGGATGTCTTAGTAGGCACTCAATTAGAAGTGTATTGCACATGCATGATCATGACAATCTTAGTACAAATCTAAAATTTCCTTGTCAAGGATGGGTTTGGTAATCTAGAAAGCAAATTTATTTTCTATACTCTTTGCAAAACACATTGCCAACATTTTGAAGGAGAGTTTTCAAAGTTAAAAGGAATGCCCAAGTATTCGAACATCTACTACTTTCTTGATCTAGTTAATTTTAAAATTATTTAACCAAATCAACACTTGTCTCATACCCTTGAGATAACATTGAGTTTTGAACCGCTGAAAATTTGATTTGAAGGCTTTGCAGAATGTATCAATGTATGTTAGAGCTTCATACAAAAAAGCTTCATTCTTAATAAGAGTAAAAAATGAATTATCAGAGAAATGACCATTAATAACATGATTAATCCTATCTAAGAAGATGATTCTTTAGATGAGCTGTTGCTCAATTCTGCATTCTAGAAAGTAACTAGAAGCTTCTGTAACCAAAAATATAGTAGGGGAGTTAATGAACAACTTTGTCTAATAGAGTAGAAAAGATTAAAGCTATCATACTTGTGATCAACGCATGTAATCCCCCCCCAAAAAAAAAGCAAAAAAGAAAAAAAAGGTGGATGACTTACAACCATACGTGCTGCTGGACGAGGACCTCAAACCTCTCGTGGCCGACTTCGGGATAGCGAAGTTTAAATCGGGGAACCAGACGCACTACACCACACGGACAGTGGGCACGTTGGGCTACGTGGCTCCCGAGTATGCTCTCTACGGCCACCTTAACGACAAGAGCGACGTCTTCAGTTTCGGTATAATCGTGATGGAACTCTTAACCGGGCGCAGGGCTTTTGACACGCGGACTACGTGTCTGGAGCATGTTCTCATTTCCGACTGGGTAGTAGACATGACTCAGAAGGGTCGATCTGCGGATATAATGGACAAAAGAATACGCGATCCGGGTTGCAAGCAGAGCATGGAGAAGGTGTTGTTGGTAGCACTGCAGTGCGCCCATCCAAGAAATGTATGCCGTCCGTCCATATCGCAGGCGCTTGTGATCCTTGAAGCCATCGATGAGGCAGCACCGGACGTCATATCTGCACTGCAGAGCATGGAGTTAGACCTGGAATCCTGATGCAATAGCATAATAGGCGACTTTACATGGCTTATCTCTCCCGAATCAGAAGGCGACGGTCTTTCCTCATCCAGTGGTAATTTTTCATCCAACTCCCAGGAATTGCCAGTATGAAGGACCGTGCAATTTTTAAAAAGCAGGAAAGGCCGATGCACAAGAACACGATAGAATTCGATCGACACCTCACAATTTCAAGTATAATAATGGAAAGCACTAAACCGCCATTCTCTTCTGTGAAGATGGATAAAGTACTGAAATTGAAATGTGGGATAATAATTATTTTACGAAGTTGAATTCAAAATATTCTTAAGTCATTATTAAAAATAAGATAATATTTCTCTGAATACGAGTTAATAATAATTTTACAAAATCGAATCCAGAAAGTTCTAAACTGACTATTAAAAAGTAAGATAATAATTATTTTACGAGTCGAATCGAGAAAACTCAGGTAAAAGTTTGAACAGATTTCTGTTTGAGTGGAGAGTTGGGCTCCACATTATTGATTATTTTTTTTTAAAAATTAAAAATTATGCATAGATATAGGGTATCGAACCTTAAGGCATTTAACTATCGGTATGGCTCATATTTTCCAGCTATGGCTTCACACGTTTATTGACTCAGATACGCCGCCTTCGTATCCAACTAAAGATTTAAAAGTAAGGGGAGCATACGTCTGTAAAAAGAGGTTAGTCCATAATTATGTACTCTTGGAATGTGCAAGAACTTATTGACACAACCAAAAAATACATTGTAAGAGATAACGTTTTAGTTATTTGACAATGTGAAAATTATTTGCATGTAATAAATTAATATTTTTTCTTTTTCACTCACCTCTGCCATTATAACTATTTTATGGAGTGTTGTTTCTTGGATGTCATTTCATGAGAATGGATGTGGTGGGTGAGGTAACATTAATTTCCTTTCTTTTTTATTTAATATTGTTTATTTGCATTCATAATTCACTAGTCAAGTTGTTTGAACCTTCTTTGATATTAATGTCTAATTTTTTTGTATTTCCAATATTTATCTCTCTAATGATATAGTTAATAGGATAATTTTGTGGTGTTGGCTATCTGACTCACTCCCTGATGCCAACTCGATCATATGTGGTGATTTAAATATGATTTAACCCCCAATTTATAAGGGGTGCTTCCCATGCAGTGATGCATTGGTAAAAGAGAGGTGTGGTTTTCCATGTGCAATAAACTCATGTTATTTTATCGTAATTACCATCGTTTCCATCCTTCCATCTCACCTTGGTTCATATGGTCCAATTTTTTACAAAGAAGTGAAAGAGTGGAAAAAATATTAGATCTTAATCTAATTGCAAAAAAAATCACTTTTTCTAATAAATTTGACTGCTTTGTGGTAGTGAACCGTAATATTTTGATTTTAAATCACCTCCCTATATAATTTGAAATTGATTGGTTTGTTCCTAGTGTAAGGAATGATAATACATAATTATATATTAACAGGGCCCATCTACAACACTCTTGGATTAAAAAGCACATTATTAGAATCTAAAATATTGCTCCTTGGTTCTTTGGATCCTCTAGTTGGATTGAGTGGTGGGATAATTCCATCAGTTAAGACAATAAATTTTCTTTGAATATATGACTAATAAGTAGTTACTTTCTATTGTGGAGTTCATATGGATTCATGCCATGGATTCATTTGAATTTTATAGAAATTGGAACTTTTCCCCTTTAATGAGGATATAAAAAACTTGTTTGAATTATGACAATGCAATCTCAAGGTAGAGGATAATTATAAATATTAGGTAGCTTGTATACTTACTTACATACTTTATTTAAAAATCATAGATAGAAATTTGAAGGAGTTATTCACTCTCCTTCATTCTTTTATTTGATGATCATCCCT
The DNA here is from genome assembly GCA_037957365.1 of Torreya grandis. NCBI lineage: Eukaryota > Viridiplantae > Streptophyta > Pinopsida > Cupressales > Taxaceae > Torreya > Torreya grandis. The sequence continues at coordinate 3,768,838 of JARHVA010000474.1, forward strand.
CCACACCTAAATGGGATCATTATCTTGATAGGTTCGTCAAATAGGTTCCTTATAAATTGATATAGGATCAATGGGTGGCATGTGATCAACTTATTTCAATTGAATAGCTTCAAGAGGTGGTTATATAGATTGTTGTTGATAAGGCCTCTAGTATTGATGGCTTTCCATGTGAATTCTATCAATATACATTAGTTATAGATCTACACAAAGTATACCCTTGAATCCATTCAAACCCATTCCCTTGGAAAACTTGATATTCAAGGTAATATCAAACTCAGTCCCAAACTTGGAGACTTAGAGCTTATAACTAGTTAGAGACCTATTACTCTTCTCAATGTCTCCTATATAATTATTTCTAAATATTTTCCTCCTAAGTTTAGGTATTTAGTACCTCTTATTATTTTCCCTAAGTAAATTGGTTTCATTTTACAAATAAATATCTTTGATAACATTATAATTGTTTGGGAAAAAATGGAATGGGCCTAAAGGTCTCATCAAAAGGTTTCATTTGTAAAATTTTATTTTGATAAATATGACATAAAGAATGGCCCTTAATTTTGGATATACTTTAATCGTTAAGGTTTATCCCTAGGTTAGTTAATATGGTTAAAATAGTTTTCTTGGATGTAGGTACATGCATTGCCATAAATGATGTTCAATCTGATCAATTTGGTTGATTTTGATCTATACTTCAAGTTTTTTCTCTATGCCCCTCACTTTATGTTGTAGTTGTTTAAGGCTTGATATATGTTTATATATATTACAACTCTATAGGTTTGGTCAAAAGTGTTTCATAAACATATGGTCAAGGGTATTACATATCTATAAGGTTGGTCAAAGGTATCCATTTTAATTTTTTAAGATACACCTTCAAAAAATTTACATTGTGTGGTTCAAAGCATTAAGAAAAATAAATTAATTGTTGGATATCTAAACCCCTCTTTTTAGTAAGTAATTTTTTTTTTTTTTTATAAGGTGTTGGATACCACACATGTCTAATACTCTTCTTGTTGGTTCCCTCTAAGGTTGCCTATGACACGCTGGAGAAAATTCTAAGGTTTTTTTATGGGAATTTTTTGAAAGAAATTGAAGTTTTCATCAATTGTTTTGGGATATCAACTATAATCCAATGTATCTATAAATCCTTGGCATTTTATTTACTTTAACCTAAAGGTATGCATTGTGTGCTAAAAGGAGCATCCATGCATTGGATGGTAATGACTTATAGAATTTTTTTCTCAAGAATTGTATTAATCAATTAATTTCTATGAGAAAGGGAGCATGGAAGGGATTGAATCTCCAAAATCTCCAACTCATTAAGGTCCATCTCACCATTGTGAGAATATTTAAGCGAGGTGGTCACTTTTCTTATTTTACCTTTCTTAATTTTACAATTAAAAAAATCACGAGAATTAACATTTATGTAATTTATAGAATCTTATATAATTATTATATTATAATATTTATCTATTATATATTTATAGAAATATTAATATTCTAACATATAATTATAATTATAATTATATATTTTATAATATTATTATATGCTCGTATTATATATTATTATATTTAATATATAATTAATAATTATTATTTTATATAATTATAATTATATAAAATTATAATTATATGATATTATTAAATATTATTATCTTATATTATTATTTACTATATATAATCCAATATTCCACAGGAATCATCATCCATAGAGCAAGAAAAATGGATGTTTTTTTCCTGGCCATCACGTAGATTCCACGCATTTAGAAACTTAGTATAAAATTCCTTTTCTATAGCAGAATCACCCGGATTATTCCAATCTAATTTATCTAGATGAGGTGCACCTTCCACACATATTACCAAATGCTGGTGGAAAGACGGGACTCAAAATTTTACACGACGCCACCTTTTACACTTTGCATGCCAAAAGCTCGCATTGCATGCCCGGCTATGGACATGTGTACCGCAAACCCACCGTTCACTTTAGCGCCTTTCATAGTGAGACACACTAATGAGATCAAGAAATACAGTGGGAAGGAGAACAGAAGTGAAAACAATCATTTGACCCCAACGATTGTATGAGTGCATGGATTTTGTAAGAGGAGCTGAGCAATACATGCAACAAGACAGACCCTCTCCTATGTGCTGCCAACAGCTGAGAAAAATGTCTTAACAATTCTACTGTGATGCCATTCAATAAGTGTTCAACCGAGATCTGCAACATCTCTTTAAGCAACTGCAACATTGGTCAATGGGGTAATATTACTCCTTTCTACTCCATAAGTTTTATTTTAATATATAACCTCATTTTATACATTTGAAATTCACGGATCTAATATTTCTTGCCTTGTCACAGAAATTTCTATGCCCCATCATGAAGCTGCAGCTTCTGAGAGTGGAACAACATAAACCAGATTGGACATGAAATCCAGGTTGGCAAAGGGAAAGTTTCGACAGAAGCGCAACAAAGGAAGGTATTTGTTGTTCAGAATGCCTAGGATCCATAATTTGTTTCACAATGCTCGATCTACCGAGGTAAAAGAAATGAGGAAAACAGCCAAAGCACCATTTGTCTTTGATTTCTTGGTGGTGCTTCAATGCTTCTTCAGCTGATTTCAGACGGCCCATGGTGCACCAGAGGCATTTCTCCCTTTGTGTATACGAACATCTTGAACCTCCTCTCCATTTCCGTATAACTCCTGCACAAAAACATTACTTCTCAATTTAATCCATAAATGCAAATTATTAGTGCTAGTAGCATTCGAACTCCTACCGCTGAAATGTGAACGCGTTTCTGTAGATTGCACAGTGCGAAAGATAATTCGGAGTGGCAACGGTTCATTCTTCACAAATATCATAATACAAACTCCAAACCGCACAGCACCATCACTTCCCCTAAACCAACACTAATCAAAAGTACGCCGTTTATCAGGGAATATGCTATTTTGTCTCTACGTGAGACGAATCTTGGGGCTTCGCCCCTTCGTAATAAGCCTCCGGCTTGATTAGATCTGTTCGTGGTTATAAATTGAAACTATTTTATGGTGAAAGTTGTCAATAGTTTATTATTTTTTTCAAATACAGGTTAGCGAATGAATGATTGTTCGTATGGTAGTGACAATATAAATATTTGAGAAGAGGAATGACAATATTAAATGAAAATATTTATCAAGGGTTGCGAAAGTGAGTTTAATGCAGGTGGCTTCTTTTGCGGAACTGCACCTGTCATTTTTCTTCCTATTGCCACTCCAATGTTTGCACTCGACAGTCACCTCTCTGTGTAATGTACATGTTTAATTGTTGGTTCAACTTATGTTCGAAACATTTGTTTAAAACTCTATTTTCCGTTCATAGAGAATATTATTTACAGTTAATATCAAGAAAGTGGATGAGATGGTAATTACATCTGGAAAGTTCAACAACAGTATGAGCTTCAATTAAAAACCTGGTTAACTGTTTTTTTTAGGTTTTCCATTCATTGCTCTTCGCTATTTAGCATATTTGTTTGTAATACTTTTACATTGCAATAAGTGTTTGAATTTGTTCTATGAATCTCTTTTTTTTCTTTTTTCTTTTTTTATTTTTATTTTTTCCAAAGTTTTAAAAACTGTTATTATTATTTTTCCCTTTAATTTTTTGGTCTAATATTTTAATTTTCAAATTTATATATGCAAAAACAGAAAAAATAAAGTGAACAAATAAATATGTGTTTATAATTTAATAATATGTATTTTTTAAATTATTTTAACACATGATTTACTGAGATTAACTAATCTATTTTTAACATTTGAAAGTTTATTTCACTTAAAGAATTTCTTTCTGAATACATCACCGTATAGATATTATAATCTAAAATTTGGAGTCAAACCATTTTGTTTGTTTGCCAAGAATTTTTCCTAATGAAATGATTGATTTAATAGGTAGAAATGATTGATTTAATAGGTATAAATGAATAATTTAATAGGTATAAATGAATAATTTAATAGATATAAATTAATAAATTTACAATTATAGTATTTTTATTTTACTCATAAAATGTGTCTCATTGAAGAAATGGTTATGTGAATAACACTCGTTTAAATGGCTATGTGAATAGCATTGGTCTAAACCTACTTTCCTACTTCCTGGTTTTTTTTGGGATTGAGTAAATTTAATAAAAAATAAAAGCAGGGTATTTTCTTTAAAATTAAATTGCTCAAATTTAAAACCATAATTTTTAGGGTTATAAAGGTTTAATTTTGATTATGTTCTTACTTGGTATGATTAATTAATTTTAATATTTATAATTTTTTAAATTTATATATAGTAAATAAATTTGTCGAATTAAAATTAGAATGAATATAAATGATTAAATTTTTAGATGTGAATGTTCATTTTTCATTTTGAAATTTATTGATTGATTTGAGCATATTTATTTATTTAATGCATGAATTTTAAGTTCATTTCAACTATGCTATAAATATCTTTGAGCATGATGTCTTAATGCTAAATAGAAATTATGTTTAGTTGCTTAACAATTTCCTAAAATTTTATTTAAAAATATGATGGTTCACACTAGAAATATAGTGAAACTAAATGTCCTTGATTTTTTTTAAATTTGTGTAATTTACAATTTCAGTGTTAACTACCAATATTATATGTGACCTATAAGCTAAGCTTTTTAAATTAGTGATTAAAAAATATCAATTACTAGATAAGACTAGCCATTTGTTAATGGTCTTTATTGGAAAGAGGATGGAAATTACCAAAAAATGGTACAATGAAGAAGTCAAATACCGATCCAATGTTGTGATCATTCTAAAATTTATATTCTTTAAAAATGATAGTCAAATGATAAATTTATTGTTTACTATAACATTCATTTACACATCAAAATGTTGTAAAATTTACACATATATGTAACCTATAAGCTAAGCTTTTTAAATTAGTGATTAAACAATATCAATTACTAGATAAGACTAGCCATTTGTTAATGGTCTTTATTGGAAAGAGGATGGCAATTATCAAAGAGCGGTACAATGAAGAAGTCAAATACCAATCCAATGTTGTGATTGTTCTAAAATTCATATTCCTCAAAAATGATAGTCAAATTCCTCAAAAATGATAGTCAAATGATAAATTTATTGTTTCCTATAACATTCATTTATACATCAAAATGTTATAAAATTTACACATATTAAAATCATTAATGATGAAAAATAATTATTTATCTAAATTTAAAAATAATAATCAAATGACAAATTTATTGTTACCTATAACATTCATTTATACATCAAAATGTTGTAAGATTTACACGTATTAAAATCATTAATAATGAAAAATAATTATTTATCTAAATTTAACCCATAATATAATTCATAACTCATTAACCCATCATAATCTACTTCTCATGCACAAATTCTATACAAATTAGTGTTCATGAGCAAAACCCTCTAATTTGCATCCCATAATTTTGAGCGAAGCCTTTGCTCTTTCTGAGCATTAATTCCACTATGCTTGTTTACTGTAGCCATTGCCTTTTAAGGTAAGGTAAGAAAGATGAAGGCGTAAATGGGGTGGCCTCTAAACATGTATTTTCACCCTCAATTTGAGATCTATCAGGCGTTTGGACGGCCTTACATCAATAAAATTTTAGTTGTGCAGTTTAAAGTTGTTGCATGTCAGCTTGGAAATTAATGATTTTTGACTTGTGCTTAATCATTTAGCCTTGAGCCTCGCCCGTTGAATATGAGAAACGAATTCAGTTTGTGCTCAATAATCAATTTAAATCTCCTTGCCAAGCTGACTTTGACATATTTTTAAAGTAATTGTTCGGAATGGAACCCTGACCAAATAATTGATTGTATGTCTCATAATTTAATTCTTATTCATCAAATAAGTAATTCCAAGTGGCAACTAACTAACTGATACCATCAATTTGTAACATTTTCTGGGTTTTCTTAGCATTTTTGTTTAGATTGATTGATTTTTTTATTTTTTATTTTTATTTTTTTATTTTAAGGTTATATATATATATATATATATATATATATATATATATATATATATATATATATATAATACATATATATTTTTTTTAATATTATGAATTATTTTAGTATTATAAAAGTGATGTGAAGTTGGAAACATAAATGTTTAAAAAATAATAATAAATGTCTAACGTTTACTTATATAGAGTGTAAAATCAGCCTCTATTTTGAATGCATGTGCATCCATAGCCTGCTAATGCACACAATCAAACTTATGACATCAAAAAATACGAAAAAAATTAGAATGAAGTTTTCATCTAAATTTTTACAAGGAAAATGTAAAAACATGCCTTCAATAGAAGATTACATAGTATGTTGGCAAAAATCAATACAAATAAATATCTATCATACAGATTTGTAGCTCAACTAGTATGTATAATAATTTCTTTCTACCATAGACTCTAAGAGTGAAAATAACTACAACAAATGCTAATAAAAGTTCAAATTATTCCTCTAACTTACAAAATATGCACGTGCTCTGCAAAAAATAGTTCCTATCAGAGTTTTGTTGTAGCCATGGGAAATGACTTCACAAATAATCTATGTTGATGATGATATATTTTTCTCTAGAAAATGTATAAATATCCACATTTAGCATCTGTATTTATTTTTGGTTAATCAAGAATAAGTTAATAAGATGATGCAGGTCAAGTAATGTTGTGTTTATTATATATAATGAAAAAATCTTTTAAGAGAGAAAATATATTCTTTACTTATTTCTCAACACTTATCTATGCACTACACATTTATAAAATGCAATTTGACTTATTTTTTAATATGTTGCAAGGCATAATTCCTTACACTAGTTTTTGCATTGAAGTAATTGGTTTGTTATTCAGGTTAAAGATCCTACACAAAGTATGATTGATTGTCTTGGCTAGCCTTTTCGCAAGTTTGAAAAAATTAATTTTAAAGTTTGATGAGAAAACCTTTTTTAGATTATTGAACACCATGAAAAGACAAAGGCACAAGAAAGAACAAAAAAGACCTAAAGTTTTAGTAGATGTGAATACATATAAATGCCAACCATAGACATTGACATCAAACATTGATGATGTTTTGAAAAGGAACCACCTTTTCTGAGTTAATTCATTCAAATTTAATATAGGTGACTATCTTTTTGATGTAGTGCAAGTATTATTAAATTTTCATTACACATCAAATAGATTGTGTGGTGGAACGATAGATTAATTTTTATCATGTTTAAAAAATGATGACTCAAGTGTACAATCATCATATGAACATCAATTTCCTTGTGATATTCTTTACGATTTTCCTAGGATATATGACAAGAATATGTATGTAAAGAGAATACAAATTTATACAAATAGAAAAACCAATGCAAGGCAACCTAGCCTATGGGCTCACATATTTTGCATTAAGTGGATTCAATAATGGCAAGAGATATTGATTTACTTATGGTATTTTACATAGAAATAAAAATACCTGCACTTTAATATAGAGTTGTTGACTCCTACATATTTTATATTATTTCATGATGTAAATCTAACATGTGGCCACTTTGAACCACTACTAAAAACAAGATCACAAGGCTTTATTTATTCAACTGTATATAAAATATTATCTATTACATGTACGAATATTTCATGCAAGTGGAATTCTATATCAAATGAAATAGGAAAGTATGGGTTGCATAAAATGAGCCCATTTGTCAAAAAATGTGGAGAAAGCCTATTTAATGCAGTAAGTTACCTCCCCAAAGGCAAATTTGACACATTGTCACTGCATCATTTTATTACATAATCATTTTCAAATGCAATTTCCATAGTAGACAAATATGCAATTAAATTTTTTGAATCATGCAAATCAAAATATATGGAACCTAATAGTAAAATCATTTCAAATTCGAAAGTGCATATTAATGTATTAGTAATGCAATATCAACAAGACCAAGTCAAAGGTGGAAATTTATGTTTTCTATGGATTTCAATAATTTTACAAGTTAAAATCCAAAAATGGTCAGCAATGAGCAAAAATATTTAAAATGTATATAATAATTACTTAGCTGCAAAGCAAATATAAAATGTAATTACATTTCAAATAGACACCAAGTCATATTCACTATGAACCACTACAATGAATATGTGACCAACTAATTGGAAATTATGGATCCAACATGTTTATCCATTTATTGAAGAAAAAAATGTGTACAAAAAATGTAGATAGAGTAAACAAATGTAAACCAATATGTATTAACCAAAAATAAAACATAATTTTCAAAGGAATGCAATCTTCTAGTGGTATCAAAATAAAACAAAAAATCAAAATGGAAATTGAACCACTAATGAAATAACTTAAATCACTGCATTCCCTAAAAAGATAAATCTGTGAACAAAAAATAATATTATATGTGAAAAAAGACAACAGTAAGAAAATAGATGAAATTAATATTGAAAGCATGTTAGTAATTCCAATAATAACAGATAAATCATATGATAATGTGATAACAATGACAACACATTACAAAATTAATAAACATACATGACTACATCATTTGAAATTAATAATACACAATCTCAAAAACATTGAGGATAAAATAAATATAGAGACTGATCGAGATAGAAGAGTAATTACAACATATCTACAAGAAATTAATGAAACAACTACTTATGGTTGTTGTCTATGTGAATGTTTACATTTTTGCAAAGACCTTGTTGATGTTGACAATAGTATCATTGATATTTTTTCTTCAATTACAATTAGATTAGAATTTGATAGAAAAGGATTAAAAGGAAATATATGTAAATAATACAATCTAGCTCTCGAAAATGGAAAGATGCCCATGTTTGCCACATCTTTTCAAATACAAATAAATTGACCAATACAAATAGTTCAGACCCTAAGTCTTTGTAAGAAAGATTAGTTTCCATGTGTATAGCCTTTGCATAAATAAGGTAGCTAGGATATAAGTAAGCACAAATAGGTCTTCTTGAAACAATCATACATGTGCCCAACAACATTTGCACCATTTTATGGAAACCACAATTTATTTCTACTCCCTAGTGAAACAATAATAGAAGTAGGTACCATGATAGACCACTTTTCCATAAATATCGATAAATAGAAAATATAATTGACTTTGTTTCATGCATATTGGACTAATCACAAAGCAATTTCAATTGCATTCAACCTTGTTGAATAAAATAAAAAGTTTATACAAGTACATACTACTGAGAAAATTTAAAAATGTAGTAAGAAGATAAACATGACATGTCATTAAAAATAAATTTAAACATGGAGAAAGGATGTTTACATTCATTCTAACATAGAATATTACCAAAATAATGCATAATTTATGTCTACTCTCCATGAACTAACAGCGCATGTCATCAAATATGGAACAACAAATTGAAGCTAAACATGAAAAAAAGACACATGCAGGACAAAAAAGGTATGCATCTAAAATTTCATTATTTTAGTCATAATATTCTATTAAAAAATAACTACATTTACTTACAATATGCCTCACCATTTTACTGGTAGGGCTTCAGCTACCGAAAAAATGATGCAAACAAGAAAATGAAAAGATATACATTTATAATTTCATCACTTCAGTCATACTCTCCTATTAAATACAAATTAAACTAAATTCAATGCACATTTCTATTTTACTCATAAGCCTTTAACTATTGAAGATATTGATGTGAACAAGCAAATAAAAAGGTATGTTACTTCTATGGTTGTATGGCATTGCTTGTTTTTGCCCATTTAGTTATAAAAAAAATAATGTCAACAATCATTTATCTCAGAGATAAATAAATTTAGGTCCATACACATAATTCATTATCATTACACATAATCAACAAGGTCAAAATACATAATTCTTATTCACTGTTTGCTTGCAGCGCAACATTATTATTAGACTTTTCTGACATTATTTAATTTTCCAATAGTATTGGATTTATATTACCAAAGTTTATTTTAGTTTGAACATATTTTATGTTTATTTATATGTGAAATTATTTCAAAAAATTGAATTCTATTTATTTTTATTTTATATCTTTGTTTCATAGGATTTTCTTAATGATAAGCTTTGCTTCAATAGTTTAACCTAGCTTTTCATCATAGTTCTATTATCTTCAAATCCTTTTATGTTTTTCATTGAAGACCATTGCATTATTTTTTTCAACATATTTGGATAAATGCAAACTAAGTTCAATAAAATATTTTTCATTTCTGAATGGACATTAAGATTGTGATATGTTTCACTTGTAATTCATTACATGGATTTTGTGGCAATTGATTCTCAGATATATAGGGTTATTTGCATTTAATAATTTTTGGATTTTTTTTTCAAATATGTACTCTTCAATTTTATTTATATAGTAATTCTCTATTTGTTAATGGTATTATGTTTTAGTGCTTTTGAATAATTCTCAAGGCTATGTTGTGTACATTTATTCATAAAGGTATATTTTTCTTGAGTATTACACCAGACTGTTTTTACTTCCTATGTATAAACCTACCAATTTTCAAAATCGTTTTATACCTTATACATTATTGTAACTAATAAGAGAGTCAAAGCATAATAGTTTGTCCCACTTTTTGGCATACAAAAGCCACATACACTTTCATCTTCTCCTCAAATATCTTGAGTTTGGGTCATTTAAATTAATCAAAAAATACGTTTTAAATTATGTATACAAATATGTAGTGCATATAGATTTTTCCAAAAATTTTAAAAATAATTAAATATTTTTTAGGATTTTTTTTTTTTTTTTTTTGGCCAGCTAGTGGGACACAAGATTATACTTTGACCGAAGAGAAAATTTACAAAATAGTTATTTGATGCAGGCCCAAAAAGTCAAAGAACATGCCCCTAATAATTGATGACATAAATAGCTATAAAAGTGGATAATCCTTTAAAGAATACATTATTTCTATATACAAGATAATTCTTGATAGGGAAAAGGCAAAAGAACTACTCAAAATTGACATGATAGACAAAAAAATGTGAAACGTTGATAACTCTAAATGTAGCTAACACATGGATTAAAAACATGAATATAACCTTCTACCATAGAATTTAATATGTATCAAATACTTCTCAATTGCTCCAAAAATTGATTATGACAAAGGAGATTTAGACTTCATACTACTAGTAAATGATAACACCACAATAAAACATGTTGATCAAGTTTACTTTCATCACATGTTCATTATGAACTCCACAATACACCAACTCTTGAGTAAGATAGAGTACTATGCCACTAATACAACAGTAGTCATTTATATATCTTCATAAAAAAATAAGTAACCAACTCACCATCAATATAACAAATAATAACTAACCAACTGACACAACAAAGGTAAGCAAAAATTTGTATACTATAATTTTATTACAATAAACACATTGCAGCTTTCCCTTCCATAAAATAAATCCTTTTATTTTTTATAAATAATAGGTTTATTTTTTCACACACTCATACATGAAAGTGATGACATCAAAAGCAAAATACAAAAGAAGAAACCAACTATTTTCATCTTGAAGAACTTATCAAAATAGAGCCAAATAGAAGACAAAACACTATAGAGCACCTAGTCCACATTTATTACCTGCGTTAATGCCAAAATAGCTCTCTAACACCTAAAATCCTTTATTGACACAATAATTGAGGTAAACTACATATGCACATGGTATATAAGTATGTATTTAAATAAAATAAATGCCAATAACAAAATCTGCCATTCTTGTCCAAGTAGGTACATGGTACTTTGTCAATTGTAAAGGCATATTAGACCCCATTTTAACATGTTTATGTAAATCTCAATCTCAATGGTAAACCATTTTTAGCCCATTTAATAATTCACAACTCACCAGAACAACTACAAGAAACAATTCCCATCCTTATATTCACATCGAATCTTATAATTTTGTTTTGAACTCTATATGCCTCAGCTTGTTTTTTAAGTAAATTTGTCAATGCTTTTGTATCTTTGTTATCACCCATTTCCTATTTAACTTGCTAATATAGCATCCTATGAAATGACATATATTTAGAGGCATTTATTTGTAAAGTCTTAAATCCTACTCAATAGTCCACTATTTTCCCATGTATCCTTTCATGGCACTTGCAACTAAAAATTAAAGAAGTTCCCCATATGTGCCTGCATGTATCCATTCCATTACAATTACATATCACAACATGCACCCATTGCATAAATAAATTATAATATTTATGCTTACTCCCACAAGTAAGTACTAAAGCTACATCATGACAATAGTTTATTATTATTTTCAATTTGTGTCAAAGTAAAACAATTGATAGAAATCTAATTGCATATATTCATCTGGTTAATCTTCATACTGTTTAATTAGTTTCTTAAAAATTAGATAACTTTAGTTTTTGTAATTTATAGCATTTGTTTTTAATTAATATTTTGTGACCAATGTTTAGATAAATGATATTTATAAAGTCTTATCAAAAAATTTCCCTTGAACATAAATTATTATTAGCTTAAAGGTCAGAATAAGGTGACATTGAAGATCTCTTTTTTGTAAGGACTAGAATGTGGTAAAGGATTAAAATGAAGTGTAAGGGGAATGTAATAAGAGAAAATACTTTTTGTAAATTTGTAATCAAGTCCTTTATATATGTAGGTGGCACTCCTCTAACAAAGGAGGGAGAGGGTTTTGAATTAGTGATGGATCAAGAGAACAATGGTTTCCTTCAAAATTATAGTCAAGCTTTTAGTGATGCATTTTGATCACAAGAAGGTAGATGTTTAAGAATGAGTTGATTGTAGAATTCATTGAGTAAATATATCTAAAGTTAGTTAAGACAAATATTAATTTGTAAAATTTTGAAAAGAATTATATGAGTCTCTAAAGAGAAAATAATCACCCCCCTAATCTCATAGTAAGGAGAACATCTAAATATAAAATGATCATCTGTTTTAGGGTTAAAAGAACAAATTTGACAAATACATTATACCAGAAGAATGTAGTGATCTACCTCAATGTAGATTTGGTGTGAATAAACTTTGAATTTTACTAGTGGTACCCTAAAACTACAAGACAATTTGAGTTAGTTATAGCCGAGAGGTTGGATGAGCCCATCCTCAAATTGAAGATAAGTATTGTAACAAAGTTATGACATTGAGGAAAGATGCTCAAAATGATCTAGCCATTTGAACCAAATGTAAGATATATATATCTCATCTTTAATACTCATATTTATCTTATTTTTTGATACATTTGGTGCATCAATTATAAAATTATGTGGATAGAGTCTACCAATGTCAATATCTACAAGGCCTAGTAGAGAAAAATTCTTAGCACATTACCCAAATTGGATATCATGTTGTGTTAGTTGTATAGAGGATTTAAATGTTTGAGATGGGTACCAAAAGAAATTAAAAAAATAGTTGACCATCCATCTAAGCATGTGTATCATAGTCACCATTTAAAATATCACAACATTACCAAGTGTGAATTATTGAATAAGATCTTCTATGTTTCTTCCATGTTAAGACTTAGTAGGGATGTTAGCTCTGGGAAAATCATTCTCTTTGTATGCATGTAGAAATCACTAGGCATGAAATTTTTGTCAGAATGTTTAGAAACCTATAAATCACCAAGTATTAACAACTTAGGGTATTATCGAGAACCTAATAAATGTTAGGTATCAATGACTTAGAGTATTCTTGAGAACCTAGTGACTGTTAAGTATCAATGACTTAGGGGATTAACAGGAACTTAGAGACCACATATAATAATGACTTGGCATATTCTTAAGAATATAATGGCTGTTATTCATCCATGACTTAGGGTGTTCTTATAAACCTAGAATGTGTTAGGCATCATCAACTTGGAATATTCTTGGGAACCTATAGGTCACTATATATCTTTGACTTAGCACATTCTTGGGAACCTAGTAACTATTAGGTATATGTGACTTGGCGTATTCCTAGGAACCGATCTACTATTATGTATCTCTAAGTTGGCCTACTCTTTGGAACCCAATCACCAAATAGGTATCTATAACTTGACATATTCATAGGAACCTAGTGACCGCTAGGTATCTAGTAATGGGCCCATATGGTACTTGCAAGGTCAAACTCTATGGAGAGTTTTGGGATTCTTCAGTCCTATAAGGCTATTTAATTAAGTGTGTAAACTCTTGGAAGCATAAAAATTTATGAAATTATATTTTTATATTGATCTAAGGTGTCTTTTGACATCATTCATATCTAATTATTTTTAACTTTGTGGATGTTATTTTCATATATATAGTGTTTCTAATATTTTATTTATTTTATCTTATTTTTTATTTAATTATCCAAATAAGCATAAACATACTACATTTGAAATGTTGATGAATGTGAATGAATAAAATGTGAACTTCAATTCAAAAAATGTTTTGGTTTGATATAAAAATAATTAACATTTACTTATATGTCAACAGAAAACTACATACTTCTTACCTATAATGTTATCCTAACAACCATGAAAAATTGAATAGTACATATGATTTATTACACATGTTAAATATATAAATGATCAAACATATTATGACTATGAATTACTTAGCTTGTTATGATGCAGTTATGGTTTATATATTTTATTATTGGTCATTACATGTACTCTTCAATAGCTCTATATGGTTTCATATTTTGAACAAATTATGGCAGCTACATAGGATGCCTTAAGAAACTTTAGATGCATGCAAAATTACAATACTATATTCTTCTAACAGAATTTTCTAAGAAATCAAAACCAATTTATTTTTGCTCAAGACTTGTGCTTATTTCTATATAAATATTTTTATATTCACTCATCTTTAGACCTACATAGATAAACCTATATTGTTTATCATTTTTTCAAACCTTGTTTTTTTGCTATTGATCAAGAAGAACTATAAATGTATTAGTATTTTGGGTTAGTATAGTATTTTGGGTTAAACTAATGTCAGTTAAGTACTATTAATTAGTTTATTGTTGCCTACATAATTAATACTTTGAAGAGGGCTTATATTGCATGCAATTTTCCCTTTAATGTGAGAGTGTGCTAGGTCATGTGGATGCAAGTATATGTGTTATTTTTCGTAGGCCATCCTTTGATACAAGCATGTGGAATAAAAATTGACCTTAGAAAATGTAGCTTTTGCTATGAACAATGAGCTAAGTGTAGTGTGCATTCATATGTAACATTATAACAATGAATTTTTCTCCCTAAATGCCTCTAAGGGGATATATATATATATTTTATCAAATTTAATTTGATAATTGATGACATACAAAATTTGATCAAATAATGATCAAATGTGGGGTAAATGCAAGGAAATGATGGGTGAAAAGGGCTTCATAACAGACATTTTTCTATTCTTTTGAAAAAAATAAGAATCTCAACTTTTATAGATTATTTGAGATGTGGCTACACTCAAAACTTGAAAATGATATAAGAACCTGAATTATAGCATTTCAAGTCTAGTTTATAAAATATTAACTTTTTTTATAAAAATGATCAAGTATAAGTAGGCCAAACATCTAAAATTCAAAAATGATCAATACCTTTTTAGAAAAACATAGTAGATAACCAACCATGTGCCCCCTCATTCTATGATCATATAGTTTTTAGCCTATATATATTTTAAAATTTTAATAAATATTCATTTTTAATAATTTTACTAATAAAAAAGACCCTAAAAATGAAAAAAAATAGATAGTCAGTTGTGTGCCCCCTAACTACCTAAAAAAAATGAAAAATAGTTTATTTCAATGTGTAAAGAATAAGGACTAGTTTGCAACCATATATTTTTTTTGCATTTGGATGAAAAAATAAAAAGATACATAAACAAAAATGTACATGTATAGTTGTGGTATATGTTTTCATAAATAAAACATGCTTTGAAACTAATATAGATGAAACCTTAAAACTATCAAAAATTTCAAAAATTCATATATTTTGAAAGAAAAGATTGTTCTCGACATTGTAGTAATAGTTTTAAGTAATGTCTCAATGAAATTCATAGTTTTTATGATGGAGGAAGTTAGATTTTGTTGTTTTCAGTCAAAAAAAGGATTTAGCTATGTGTGTAGGTCTTGACCTTAGGCTCAGGAATCCAAACCATTTATGAACCTAGATGCATGTAAGTTATAAAACACATATGCAGTCCTAAGAGTATGTAACATTAAATACTTAGAAAGTAAATAATTTGAATAATCAAAAGGTAGGGAAGGGGTTGTTTACTAAAATAAATGTTAATTACAATTTATAATTTAAATTTATTTTAGTAAATATAAGAAATTAGGGTGACTCTACATCTTCTAGAATTGGTCTCATATCTCCACAATTTATAGTTTGGAATATAGTTTTTAAAAATTTAATTTAGTCAACACTTAATCATTTTCAAAAAAAATGTATTCAACCTAGCAATTTCAAGGTATAAATTTTGTAATTGATGTCCGTTTTGGATAAATATATAGTCATTTCGAAGGTTTTGGGGCCTTATGAATTTCTTAATAACATTTATAGGAGTTATAAGTTGTCAAAATTAAAGTTTACATACCAAAGCACACCCAACCACTTCTTTATGTCAATTGTACTCATAATTAGGTCCATTATAGGCCAAAAGTAAAAGACAAATAGTAAAATCATTTGAGACCAAGGTAAATGGTACAATTTTGGGCACATTTATGCATGGTCATCACAATTCAATTTGAATTCATGCCAAAGTGGTGTGCATGGGGAAACATAGGTCGTATTGGTGACCCATGCAAACCCAACCATCCATTTATGCCAATTTTACTTGTGATTAGATCCATTATAGGCCAAAATTGACATAAAAACACCATATCCATTTATGACCAAGGTAAATGTAAGAAATGTTAAGCACATTTTTTCATGATCACTCTATTTTTTCTCTACTACTTGGAATAAAGGTGTGATCATGGAAATAAAATTTGCATTATGGACCCTCGCACTTCAACTTATTTATCTTGTTTTATTTTTGTTCCTCCCTTATGACTCTCTTAATCACCTTTCCTACACATAGTCGTTATCATCCACATGGAAAATGATTGCATGTAGTGACTCATGTTTTACATTGGATACAACAACGATGTATTATTTTATTCAAAATTATTTGAATGTCATCAATCAGACTGATTGAATTATTGACTAAAATTGAATTTTTATTTTTATGGTTTTGATCTCTATTTAAAGGGTTCCCTTTATTCATTTATCAAAAATAAATTTAATAAATTTCTCTACTTGCACTCACAAACTAACCTTAGAAATAATAAGGGGAAATAGGGATAAGATGAATTTGCACCAAGCAATAAAAATTAACACAAAGGACTTGAAGATATCAATAATAGAAGTTGTGACTATGAGGTTTAACATATTTGGAGTCCTCAACTTTGGTATACTATGTAAAAATATTATCCATCTTGATTTCACATAAACCATCTATCATAAAGTTTCACAAGCTAAGGGAGATAAATCTGCTACAAATTCAACCAAAGATAAGTATCTCTAATCCTAATTTTTATTTATTTTTTACATTTTTTGATATTTTAGTTGATTTTTATATCTCATGTATTAAATAATGTAGTTTAGAACATGTATGATTATTTTTTTTACTACTTTTTACATTATTTTTACCACATTATTCTTTTTTATCGCATAGTTCAATTTTTACATTCATATAACTCTTTTTACCACCTAATGGTATTTTGATATTTAAAAATCTTGATTTATTACCTTTAGTTTACATATCTCTTACGTAAATGTATAATAACGACCCATATTTAGTAAGTTCGTTCACCATCTATGTCATTAGAAATTGTCCATGTAGATTTCATTTTATACCCTTTACAACCTATTTTGTACATGACCCATGTCTATAGTCCCCAACTAATTTTTGGACCAATATGTTATGTGATGGATACATAATGGCCTTTTACCCTTTTCCCATTTATAATATCCTTATATTAGAGACATGTGATTTAGGAAAACATACATTCTATTTAACCTGGTCTAAATCATACCACATTGTGGTTGGACCATTTTCACTGTTTGTTTATTTTAATTTCTAAGGTCAAAATTCCTTTCATTTTTGGTTTTACAAACATCTCTTTATTTTCTAATAAATAGCCTTTTATAAACCTTAAAAGTTATTCTTATCGGAGGATTCGCCAAGGTCTGAATAACGAGGATGCACGAGTCATGGTTACACAGGACGAAGCAAGTGAATACCACAAAATGCTAAAGTAAATGAAATCAAACAAAAGACAATTGCATAGACAATTTGGAGAAAAGACAATATTCCATTAACATAAGAAGGCCAAAGTGAAGAATACATATAGGAGAGCACGTAAGTAACTCCTCCACAAAAGGTAGTCAAGGCACCCCAAGAATAGACTATAACTCCTCCATGAAAGGTGGTGACAGGGTGCTAAGAATAGAGAAGTAACTCCTATACCCAGAATAGCTGATCAAAAGAGTTACTTATGACATCCTTATGACACCTATGACACATCTATGACACACATCTCCACATAAGATAGCCTATCCCACGAATGTAGGAAAACTCCATGTATACATAAATATATAATTTCCCTAATTAAATAATAGGGAAAAATAAAAATTTACACTAACACCCCCCCCATAAGTGCAGCTTAAGTGGGCAGTGTGGAAATATAAAATGGGTCCCAACAACTAGGCTTGATGAGGTACCCATGTACAAATGCAATCTCCCATAAGATAGAGAAAAGGAGAAAACCTATAGGAAAAAAATCCCCCCCCAAAAAAAAAGAGAGACATAAAAGAAATGATGAGGCTAGAAGGCCCCCCTGAAGATGATGTTGCTGTAGATGTAGACCACACCCCAAGAAGAGCTCGTAGATGAATGAACTTGCTCTCGATGAAAGGTTTGGTGAAGATGTCTACAACTTGCTTCGAAGACTAGAAAAAGATTAAGTTAATGACCTGACTATGAATAAGCTCCTGAATGAAATGCATGTGAATCTCTATGTGCTTGGTTCACTGATGCTGAATTGGATTCTTGAAAATTTGAATGGTACTCTAGTTGTGACAATAAATGATGGTGGGCTGCCTGATAGGAATGCCAAACTCAAAAAGAATCTCCTAAAGCCAAATAGCCTCAACAGCTACATTAACAGCTCCCCTGTACTCTGCCTCTGTGGATGATATAGCAATAGCATTCTGCTTCTTGCTAGACCAACTGATAAGACTAGAACCTAGAGAAAAACTATAACCAGAAGTGGACTTGAGAGTCTATGAATCACCAGCCCAGTCTGAATTTATATATCCAACCAAGTCAACCTCTATGCCAAATATATAATGAATCCCATATCTATGTGAATCACGTATGTAAAGCAAGATCCTCTTAGCTACTTTCTAATGTAGCTCATGAGGTTCCTGCATAAATTTGGAGACAAGTCCTACTGCATATGATATGTCAGGCCTGGTGTGAGTCAAGTAGATGAGACTGCCAGCAAGTTGTCGATACCAAGTGGCATCAACCAATGGTGAAGAATAGTCAGCCTCAATCTTGACTCCTAATAGAAAGGGAGTCAGAGATGGCTTGCAATCAGCCATGTGAAACTGAGCCAATAAGTCAAGAGCATACTTAGGCTATGTAAGAGAAATCCCTGAATCTGACTGTGAGATCTCAATGCCAAGGAAGTAATGTAACAAACCCAAGTCTGTCATGTCAAATCTATCCTAGAGAGATGCCTTCACCTCTACAATAGCTGATGAAGAACTCTTGATGATCAAAAGGTCATCAACATAAAGAACCAGAATCAAGAGCAAGTCATCCTGTCACAAAAAGTAGACATTAGGATCAGAATGGTACCTAGTGAAACCCATTGTGAGAAGGAAGGAATCCATCTTGGCATACCATGCCTGAGGGGCCTATTTAAGGCCATAGATAGATTTCCTAAGTTTGCATACTAAGGAAGAATCTTGAACAAATCCTGAAAGCTGTTCCATGTAGATCTCCTCCTCTAGCTCTTTGTGAAGAAAGACACTCTTCACATCCATCTGGTGCACATCCCAACCATGTGCTATGGCAATAGCTAAGGTGAGTCAAATAGAAGTCATCTTTGCAACGGGTGCAAAGGTCTCTAAGTAGTCAATGCCTGCCACCTGTGAGAAACCCTTGGCAACCAATCGCGCCTTGTACTTATCAATCGACCCATCTGCTGCAAACTTGGTCTGATATATCCACCTACATCAAACCATCTTCCTTCCCTTAGGAAGTGAAATCAAATCCATAGCACTATCCCACTCAGGTACCCCTGATGCCTCTTGAAAAGTCTGTGGATCTAAAACAGTTGCAAAGAAGGCATGTGGATCTCTCTAAAAATCTCCCCTAGTTCATTTGTCATCTATAGGATCTCCTACCCAAGTGCCAACACTCTCAAGTGTCTGTCTGGACCAAAGTGGCCCAAAAGTGGGTGAGTCAGGTGCTAACTCCTCATCCTTTGACTGACTAGAGGTGGATGACTCTACATCACTGTCCTCGCTATCTGAACTTGAAGAAGAAGAAGATGTCTCTGGCTCAAGAACCTATAGTGGCTGATCTGAATCTGATGAGGAATCATCATGAAGAAGTAGATCTGATGAGGGAGAAGAAGTGCCAAGTGTTGAGTCTCTAGGACTCTCTTGAAAGTGGACACTTCTCTTAATGAACAACTCATGAGTGGTCAGATCTAGAAGGCGATACCCCTTAACATCCAAATATCCTACAAAGATGCAAGGCTTGGACTAACATTCCATAGCTTTGTATTTCTTCTTCGATACATGGGCCATCGCTGGGGATCCAAAAACTCTAAGGTGCTCAACATCAGGTTTTCTTTTATGCCAAGCTTCAAAGGGTGTTATCCCTTTCAAAGCTTTATGAGGAACCCTGTTTTGAATGTAGGAAGCATGATTGATGGCTTTGACCCAGTTGTGGTGCTAAGGATTTGGAGTGAATCATACAGCTACCCATCTCTTTCAAGAACCTATTTTTGCATTCTGCAACCCCATTCTGTGAAGGACTATAAGTGACTATGCGCTGCAAATCAATCCCCTCTATGGTGCAAAACTACTCAAACCTATTACTGACATACTCCCCTCCATTATCAGTTTGAAGAACCTTGATGAATTTCTCACTCTATTTCTCAACATGAGCCTTGAAGTCTAGAAAAATTTCAAACACTTTAGACTTTTGTTTGAGAAAATATATCCAAGTGTACCTAGAGAAATCATCATTAAAAGTGAGGATGTACTTGGCCCTTGTGAAAGATGGTTTGGGAAGGGGTCCTGATACATCATTGTGGACTAACTCCAAAGGTTTTTGAAGCCCTCCAAGCTTTGCCTTTGTCAAATTTTGATTCGAGATGCTTCCCAAGGGAGCACCCCTCGCAAAGACCTTTTGAGAATTGGACACGAGGCAAGCCAGTGACCATGTCATGTTTGCAAAGTTGCTCAAGGTAGCGATAGTTAAGGTGGCCAAACCGCTCATGCCATAATTTGCTAACTTCATTTGAATGAGTCAGCAATGCTGTTGGAGAAGAATCAGGTGCAAAATGTGAGAACGTGTATAACCTTTCTTGGTGATCTTCCCTACCTACTGCCACTATAGTATCACTATGCAACTCCCTGATAGCCGCTGAATTTAGTGAAAACTCAACTCTCATGCCCTAACCAATGTGAGTGATTTGGTACACTGATAGGAGATTGGTTGAAAGAGAAGGAACACTTAGAACATTATTAAATGTTCCTCCTTCCATTTCAACTGACCCTCTCCCTACAACAAAAATTGATGTGTCATCACCCAAACTAATTGAAGTCATGCTACAAAGCTCTAAAGATAAAAACTCAACTAGTGAAGAGCCCATGTGGTGAGAAGCACTCGAATCAATGACCCATGATGTTTTAGAAGTTGTAGTTGCTATAAGTGCCTTGCCCTTTTATTTCTCCTTACCCTTACCTTTTGCCTTGGTAGAATCTTGGGTAGATGAGTTCTGCTTGATGGACTCAGGAACACCTATGTTGTGCTTCTCTAGAAGATGAGTTAGGTGATCTATTTGTTTCTTCATGTATTTATGTTCATTATGCCCTATCTTTTTACAATAGGCACACTTAACCTTCTCCTTCTTAGGTTTAGCATTGGAAGAGGAAGACTTAGTGTTATTTTTGGCAAGATTGTTGTTTTCTTTCTTCTTCTCCTGGTCCTTGTTCTTTTTCTTCTTCTCCTTTGTTGAAGTCTTATCCTTACCATTTATAGCTATCAAAGCTTGGGGTTGAGTAGACTTCATTGTTTCCATTTGAATTAGCTTATCTTGCTCTTTAGTCATGTTAGCAATGAATGAATCCAAAGAAGGAATTTTCCATGTAGTGCCAAGGGCACTTTTTGTGGCATAGAAAGTGGAGACAAAGACTAAATAGCTTGGACCTAACTTTGCGAGAATAGAAAGGATGAGTTGATCATCTTTATTCTCTATCTCGCATTCTTTCAATTGTAATCTAAGGGCCTTAAATTTAGTGAATAAGTCTTGTAGGGTGTCAAAGTCGCTAGGACTTAGACTTATGAGTTTGTTTTCAAGCTCATGACCTCTCATCCCATCAAGCTTCTCAAATAAGGTTTCTAGGGTGTCCCATATGTCTTTGGGAGTCTTGGAAATTTCTAAATGGAAGAGAAGTTTTGGAAACATGGAAAAGCTCAGTAATCCATAGGCTTTATCACTATGATTGTACCACTTGACCTTTTTAGCATCAGTGCTGGGTTTTACTTCAATACCCATGGTGATATTATACAACCCTTTATTTCTAAGAATGATTGACATTTTAACCTTCCATTCATGATAGTTGAAGGGTGTTAGGGGTTTATGTTGAAAAGAATCCATTTTAAGCTGAATTTAGGTGAAGTTGTGCTGATTGTAAGTTGTGAAATTATGCAAAAAGGAGAATGAAAGCAAAGATTGCAAGTGCTGAAGAGCAATCACCCCCCAAAATTTTTGAGCCCCCCAAATATGAAAGTGCATGCTCAAAATACATTAGGCTTAGCCGATAATGTGTCTTAGACTAATTAATTCAATACTTTAAGCAAATAGGACGTCAGACTCAGCTGAAAATGCGTCTCAAGAGACCTAAATTTTAGGTACTTTATAAACTAGTGAATTTTTAAAAAATAACAAGTCTACACTATGGATAATTTAAATACAAACATTTTTGCAAAAAATGGCACCCGAATCCGAGCTGTCGTTTGCAAGATATTAAAGATTTAATTTCCCATAAACTAGTGTTTTTGCAAAAAAATAACACTAAAATATTTGTAAAATGCCTATTTTGAGAGATAAAGTGGCCTTACAACCACTCATTGGACTTGGCATGGATCAAGGAATCCAAAGGAGGTCTTTGTGAGGGGGAATTGGCCTCTTGCCAACCCGGGCATCACCCTTCGTCTTCGACAATCAAATATACAAGCTTTTAAAAAAAATCAAATATTTCTCAATCAAAGAAACCCCCCCCCCCCCCCAAAAAAAAACTATGATTTAGCACTTTATATTGGTGCGTTTACAACTACCACTAACAAGAAATACTAAGTGGTCTTGATTTCAATGCATAACAAAACCATCATGAAGAGCATATGCTAAAAATACAACTTTGGCATAATATTCAAGGAAATAAATAGTACCACTACGATCTAATCAAAAAATCATGCACTTTCAAAAAAAGAATCATCTCGATACGATGTCTTATGTGAAAGTTATGATCCTCCGAAGTTCCCAAAAGGAGAACTGTGCAATGTCACGACTGAGAATCTATTATTTATAAAAAATCTTAGAATAAAAATCAAAAAACATCTACACTAGTGTATATAGCATGAAAAAATAGCCAAAATCAAAAAAAAATTGTGGAAAAAGGAGTCCATATGAGCAAGAATGGAGCATTTAAAAACTGCCTTCAAAATTGCAACTGCTAACGGAGAGGGGCCCTGCTGTAGCTTTCTGAGCACATTTCTGAAAATTATATAGAATGTATACAAAAATTGAAAGATATATAGATGGTTTTTTTGGGCTGCGAACAAAACCTAGAAGATGTTTTTCTTGCTGATGTACAGAAGATGCAGATCTAGTGTAAAACAGATGCCTTTAGCTAGAAAAAATGACCCCAGCAACAAAAAAATGGCATGCAAAGGGAGAATCAGCTACCAAGAGATTTCAAAGGCATGTGACAACTTGTAATTTTTATTAAAACACAAAATATGCAAGCTAATTGACAGAAACAAGATTATTGGATCTTGCAAAATCCCGCCTGCATGTATATGCAAAGACCAAACAAGCCATGGAAGGAACAAGAGCATGGAGAACGAGAAATATCTCCTGGAAATTTTTTAATTTCACAAAAAAATGCCTTAACAAAGCTTTAGATTTCAATGAAAGCAATAGCAAAATAGACAACCAATTACCGGGGTGGCTCTGATACCATATCGGAGGATTCACCAAGGTTTGAATAATGAGGATACATGAGTCGTGGTTGCATGGGATGAAGCAAGTGAATATCACAAAATGCTAAAGTAAATGAAATCAAACAAAAGATAATTGCATAGACAATTTGGAGAAAAGCCAATATTCCATTAACATAAGATGGCCAAAGTGAAGAATACATATAGGAGAGCACGTAAGTAACTCCTCCACAAAAGGTGGTCAAGGCACCCCAAGAATAAATTGTAACTCCTCCATGAAAGGTGGTGACAAGGTGCTAAGAATAGAGAAGCAACTCCCATACCTGGAATAGCCGGTCGAAAGAATTACTTATGACATTCTTATGACACATCTATGACACAGATCTTCACATAAGCTAGCCTATCCCATGAATGTAGGAAAACTCCATGTATGCACAAATATATAATTTCCCTAATTAAATAATAGGGAAAAATAAAAACCTACGCTAACAATTCTCTTATTATTAAGATGGGATGCCTAAATGACAACTAAGCATAAAATATTATGGATTGTAACATGGATTCCACCAATACCAATAAAAACCTAACTCTTCCTTCTAAAGTTACTTAGAATTAAAAATAATAATAATAACTCCTTCCCTTAAGGATAAAGACCATGAGAGATAACAAGATGATTATATTGAATTTATTCTTCAAATGCAATAAGTTTTAAACAATCACCCTAAACATGTGGGAAAAACCAGTGTAGAGTTTCAATCTCTCATTATTCCTCATCTTCATACCCCTCCCACTAGGTTTATCCTCTTATCTAGCTAGGGGGAAGTCATAACATTATTTTCGTTATTACTATTTCATCCATAATTCTATAATTTTTTTTACCATAAAAAGTGATACAACTAACACATCCCCCCTTCAAACCAACATTAATATTAAAAAAAAATCATCAAACAAACTCTAATTGATTATGCAAGTATTAGAATGAATGGATCCCACGTAAACATTAGGTGGAAAATAGTTCATGTAAATGTAGATGAAACTAATGAAAATGTTTGATAAGCCTAGAACAATTCTATGGATATTACCCAATAAATTTCTTCCACCTCCACCCTAATGGATAATTATAGTAGCCCAACTATGAAACTACCCATTTATAATAACATCCTTAAAAATATACACATTACACCTTTGGCTCCCTATATTTTAACCATAGACATTGGAGGAATAACTCTAATAATCTCCTATAATGGGTCATTATCTTTATCCTACATCTCAAAAACTTTAGTAGTCTCTATAAATATTAGCTCAAAATAAGCACTTATTTCATTACCAAAATATTGGCAAAAACCCTAACAAGGTTTTAGAATGGTAAAATACACTCAAGCCTAACTATATAATCAAATTGGAAGGATTAGTAAATGATTTAATTAAATAATTTATATTACTTATCTAAAGTGTTAAGATAACATTGTCAAAATGCATTATTGTAAGACATGTTATTTGGCTATGGTCAATCTCGTCAAGATGTGCCCCTTAAGCCTCCTCTAGGTCAAGTGACTAAAGTGAAGATAAAATAAGAAGAAGATGTTACACATGTGCATGTATGATGGATTGTATCACAATAAACCAAGATAAAAATTAGTATATTTTTTTTCTAATTATACACACATATATATTCAAAATCAAACTTTAAAATTATACATATAAAAATACATTTTTATATGAAATCAAAATAAAAAAATATTAGATAAAGATCATATAAGAACATGTCAAAATCATAAAATTCATATTAGGGTTTTAAAATTTTCATACTATCTCCCGCCCCAAAAAAATTTACCTTATGATTCATCTACATATACATTACCAAAAAATAAAATATTATAATAACAATAATGAAAAAGTGATCAAATTTTAAGAATAATGATTTATTGGTTACATCATATAGAATAGTAGTGCCTTGACACATTCCAATATTGTGTAAATAAATATTTATTAAATTCAAATTAAATAAAAAATTATTTTACATTTACAAATGCATCACCAAAAAAATTAAAATAAAATAAAATAAATGAAAAAGTGATTAAATTTTGAGAATAATGATTTATCGGTTACATCATATACCTTCACACATTCTAACATGTGGTAAATAAATTTTTATTGGATTTTCATGGGAAAATATTTCTAAAATTCTATTTTTAGAAGGTAAATTTTATTTTTAAAAAGATTAAATATAATTATAAGGTAAATTTTACTTCTCACTTATATAATAGGAGAAACCCTAAAAATATTTTTCATTTAATTCATTTGTAAATTTTGCTCATATGTTTATTTAAATAAATAAATTTAAAGTAACTATTATGACACATTGTTTCATATTTCTAAATGATAATATTTGATACTTAATTTTCGTTTTTACAATTACAATGATTTATTATTTACTTAATTTTTATCAATGTATATTATATAATGTTATTTTATGACTAATATTACATGGTTGAGTATTATATCATGTTATGATGATAAGTGCATGATTTTTTTGGATTTTTAGTATGGGTAATATATATATATATATATATATATATATATATATATATATATATATATATATATATATTTGTGTGTGTGTATGTGTATGTGTGTGTGTATATATATACTATGTATATATATACTATGTTTCATGTACTCTATTTATATTTTTTGGAATGGGAAGGAGGAAGGGTAAATGATATTATATATTGATTATTATTATTATTATTTTTAATTCCTTAATATTTATAGATTATTTATGATGATATAAAATTCAAGACTTTTTACTAAATGATTTTAAGGTTCTAGTTTTAATTTTGAGTACTTAGTAATTCGAATTTACTTTTATATGTGTAAGCTCATCACTTGATAATATGAATGGTTCTAACTCCAATCAATTTTTTTAATCTATTCTTATTATATATAATAAGACTCCATGTCATATTGAAGAAAAAAGAAATATTTTGATTAAAATGCTCATGTTTAATATGTATTACTTTTATGCTTGCCCGTGTTAGTACAATAAATAAAATTAGTGTTATAGTTTCTAAGACTCAATGAATCAGTACCCAAATATCTAATTGTATAATAACCCCTTTTCGTGTCTTTACTTTGAATTATATCTATATTCCATTCTTTTTTGGTTCATCATACATCTTAAAGTAGGGAATTATATAAATATCTATAAATGGTCACTTAGCATTTTTATTATTATTTTTTTTTAATGTTAGTGTATTTAATTATATATAACTATTTTAGTCTAAATTTGCAAATATTGGTCTTGAGGTCGACTTCCATGGCTCAAAACTCTCTTTCTCAATATCAATATTATTATCTCAAAGCTATATTTTAGTTTATTTTTCTGGTGTTAGGACCATCCATATGAAAATCAAAACATATTAGAAATGTTTGTACAATTTTATAACTTTGCTTTTTTTACTCTCTTTTAACTAAATGCCCCCATTTGACCCTTTCTTTCTTTTTTGTTTCTAGATGTTGGAAGCAAAAATGCATCCAACATTATCAAATTTGATTTTAAAGTGTCGTATAAATAGAAAATTATGATGTCATGATATGATGATAAGTGCATGATCTTTTATGGCATTTTTTGTATGAGTAATATTGATCTCTTCTTGATATATGTGTATCACTATGTTCCATGTACTCCATCTATATCTTGTAGGATGGGAGGGGGAGAAGTAAACCATATTATATATTTATTATTATCACTATCTTTGATGTTTTTTTAATTTCTCAATTTTCTTAGATTATTCATGATGATATAGGATTGAAGGTCCATTGCTAGAAGACTTTAGGGTTATACCTTTAATTTCAAGTATCTAATGAATCAAATTTACTCTTAGATGTGCATGCTCATTGATTAACAATGTGCATGGTTCTAACTCCAATCAATTTTTTTTAATTTATATTATATAAAATAGTTTTCCATTGCATATTGAGGATAAAGGAGGTATTTTGATAAATATAATTTCATGTTCAACATGTATTACTTTTATGCTTTCCTATGTTTGTATAGGAAATAAAAGTAGTTTTATAGCTTCTAAGGCTAAGTGAATCAATACCCAAATATCTAGTTGTATAATATCCATTTTTGGTGTTTTTATTTTGAAGTGTGTCTATATTCTATTTTTGTTTTGTCTAATCACACATCTTAAAGTAGGGAATTATAAAAACCCCTGCAAATGGCCATTTAGCATTTTTTTCTTATTATTTTATATATGAATCTTATTGTTTGACACCATAGGCCTAAATTTTTTCAATGATTTCACAACAGCTAGTACTTGCTTCTCAACAAAAATATATCTCTCTTTATATCCTTCAAGTCCCTGATTGAAGAAAGCTATGGGCTACTCAAGACCTTCCTAATTCTGTTGCATGAGCATAGTTGATATGTTTTCCACATTAGAAAAGGCATATATGTAGAAATATCTTGAAAAAATAGGATTAAAGAGAGTTGGTGCTTTTGTAATGGATAACTTGATAGCCTCAAAAACTACATTACCTTCCTTTGACTAAGAGAATCCCTGATTCTTCTTCAACATTATTGTTATAGGCTTGACAAAATGTGCAAAACCAGGTGTGAATCTTCTCACAAAATTTATTTTCCTAATGAATCTTTAAATCCCTTTCTTGTGTTGAGGCAAAGATAAGGCTAAAATGGTACTTATCCTTTTGAGGTCAGATAGCTATCCCTACTGTGGAGACAACATGCCCCAATATTTTTCCTTCATTAATATCAAACACACATATTTTGGGGTTTAAGGAGATCTAAAAATCCATACACATCTCAAAGAGGAGTCTCAAATGGTCTAAGTGGTCACTTTCCTTCTTTGATAAAACTATGATATCATCCAAGTACAAAAGAACCATATGATTAAATATACCTTAGAAATCCATGTCCATGGATCTTTAGAAGGTGGCACCAACATTGGAGAGACCAAGAGGCATCTTATTGTAAGAATAAGTACCCCAATCAATGTAAATGGAATAAAACAACATTCCCAAATCAATACTATAAGATAGATTCCCCATTCGACCTGTCCTTCATGTACTGAGTAAGTGAAAACTCACCTTGAACTTGTAGTTACAAGCTTGGCCAAGAGAGTGTAATTTTGAGCCAAAAGTCAAAATTTAGTTTAAAATGTCTTAAAATCTTTGTTAAATGTTTTTAAAACACTTATCATTATTTTAATATCTCACTCCATGGTTTTATATCCCCACTCATGGTCAAAACCTCTTAGACCACCTATAGGTGGTGACAGGGTTCTTAAGGCTTGAGATAGGTTTCTTACTATCCATCTTGCTTGATGCCTCTAATGGTCATTACAAATGCTCATGAGTCTTGTTATGATGTATTTACTTATCTACACCCATATATCACACAAAATTTCCTTGAATTAGCTTTGTAAAACCTTGAATTTTCTAGCCATGAAGATGTGTATGGTGGTCTCAAGCTAGTTTAGGCTCCTCAAGATATTTTCGTCCTCCTTAGGTGATGTCATGATGTCATGTGGATCCTCATTAAAATTATTGAGCATTTTTTATGAATATAAAGACAATTTTAACCCACTTGTGCAAGGCATTTAGACCTATAACTTTTATTAAACTCCATTAATGGAGGCTACCAAAAAACCTTCTTGAGTATGGTGACTCTTTTATCATCTCCGATCTTTCCACCTCATTGACATAATGTTAATTCAACATTTAAATATATATAATATTCCTTACATGACCTTAAACCATGCATTTGAGTTCCACTTATTGCGTATACACCTGTTGGTGGTCATTTTCTCTTAATTCAAGGCTTAAGTCATCCACTCAAAGCCTCAAATCTTGATTTGACCATTAAAAAATACAAATTTATTGATTTAATGTCATTTATTATCATAATTTGACTTGTTTCGACTCTAAATGGCACCTCAATTTCTATCTAGCACCTCGTTTCATGCTTGAGGCTCATGCAAGCTCTTGTCTCCTTATAACCCTAAAAACATGCAAAGCTCCTTGTCAGGAGAAATCTAGAGGTGATATAAACAAAACAAACATATTTTGGAGTACCCATTTGTCCCCTCATATTTTTTAAGTCATTTCATTGTTATAAACCCAAGGCAAGCATGTTTACTCCACCCTTCTCTCTCCAACTAGGCCTCTTTTAGGCCTCCAACTCTCAAGACTGAATTGTGGCCCTTTTTGAATGTTCACACATGGTAAAAATCTTTAAATTTATTTATTAACTTATATGGTTCTATTTTTATTCCACGTGATAGATTTTAAGTTTTGAATATTTATGCTCGTGTGCAAACTAAGAAATGCTTAGACATTAGGTATGGCAAATGTATAGGCTTGAGAGGGTGATGAACTAGATCACCTATAATAATTGCTTGGAAACTCATGGTGAGGGTGTCTTATTATATATGGTAATTTAAAAAACCATAAATACCTCCCATATACTTGTAGGGGAGTGGAAATAAGTAGAAACCTCATTGAAGGCCCTTTTTTAGGCTTGGGCATAATAGGCTAAGGGCCTAAAAACTTCAAAGGCAATGCAATGATGATACAAGGACCATTATAAAATGTAATTAGACCTATAGTTTCACCTCATAATCACTCATATTCTTCTTTTCTTCTTTAAACAGTCACAACTAAGAAAGACCTACCTCTTGGATCATGAAGATGCTTAAGAGGTAGTAGATAGTTTTCTCTCAGTATGAAGAACCAAAAGCTTGTTTCCTAAATCCATCACTTGGAAAAGATTTACCATGATAATAATGACCTTTAAATATTTTCTAAAATATTCTGATGTGTGGTATGATTTTGTAATGGCAAAGAACCTTCTTGGTCACCACCTTGCAATTATAAGGCTTTTTGCATTTATGATGATCTTCACACCTGAAACTAATTATATAGGCCTTTGGGAGGCCACTAGAGAGACATTAGATGCTTTAAAAATAAAATCAATATGTTTTATTGATCAAAACCCATAAAATCCTACTCAACCATGCCTCAAAAAAGGCCAAAATTACATCCTTCTTCACCAAAACATCTCTCCTCCACTCCGAATGACTTGAAATGCTCTCAATCATGTTTAAAGGGGTTAAATTCTCCAAAATGAGGTGGATTAAGTCAAAAACCATTTTAATTCTTTAAAAAGTCCTAACTTTCACCTAAAATTTTCTATTTGAAGACTCTTAAAGTCATCTAATGCACTTTTGGTGTATTTTGGGCAATTTGGCTCCATAAGACCCCATTTTAAAATTTTTTAAAACTCTTATTTGGTGATTAATTTTTATTCTCTCTCATTCATGGTATTATATTCTTAAACACCTTGTAAACCATTTGGATCCTTTACTTAGATCCCAAAAAACCCATTTATAGGCCTTTACCTTAAAGTCTCCAAATTTACCTTAAACCTCGCTAAAGTGCTTCAAAAGAGTTCAAGAACACTGATGTACGCCAAGAAAATGTTATTCTCTCTCCATCATTGGATAAATCACTAAAATATGATTCTGACATAATTCACAACACCATGCCAATGCCCTCCAAGATGGTGCATTGCATCATCAAGTCATGACTAGAAAGAGACAAGTCATCAAGGCAGAAAAGGGTCACTAAATGGCTTGGGGGAATGGTAAATCCAAATTAGGAAATTTTTTTTTATGTAGGCCAATTTTGGCCAACGTTAAGTTTTTGACACATAGGGTGTTTTATATCAATATTCTTAACACTTGTTTCCACTATCTAGTTATGGATCATAAAATCAATGAATTCCTATTGATGGCCAATTCTAGGCCAACTCTACCACCTAAAACCTCTCATGAGGTGAATAATGATGATCAAAATTCCTTAGATAATTTGAATTCTATTACTAATAAGAATAATAACTATAAATATCATGCATCAAGCAAGTCACTAGCCTCTATATACAAACCTATAAACTATTCTTTAGTATTCAAAAATCAACCAGCCCCTACCACCTAGTAGGTGGCAATGTCGTCCATTATTTTCACCCAAGTTGTAACTTTTTATCTATCTCCCAAAGATAACTAATAATTTACCAACCATCACAACCCCCTCTTTATGTGAAATAAACAAATTCAATACACCATCTCATGGTGTTTGATTATAAGTTAGTTTATATTTGAAAGTACAGTATGTCTCCACCACTCAAATATAGAAGATGGATTTACATGCAAAATAAGTGGTGATTTTTCAATTAAGTGACTTAATTAAGGGTAAATATCAATCCTACTTGGAAAATATTTTTTCTATTTTATCTGAACTGGACGATGAAACCAATATGTGAAAAGAGGTTAGTCAATAATTATGTACTCTTGGAATGTGAAATAACTTATTGACACAACCAAAAAATACATTTTAAGGGATAAATTTTTAGTTATTTGACAATGTGAAAATTATTTGCGTGTAATAAGTTAATATTTTTTATTTTTCACTCGCCTCTACCATTATAACTATTTTATCGGGTGTTTTTTCTTGGATCTCATCTCATGAGAATGGATGTGGTAGGTGAGGTAACATTGATTTTCCCTCTTTTTCATCCAATATTGTCTATTTACATTCATAACCCACTCATCAAGTTGTGTGGACCCTCATTGACTTTAATGTCTAATATTTTTGTACTTCCAATATTTATCCCTCTAATGATGTAGTTAATAGGATAATTTTGTGTTTTTGGCTACTTGACTCACTCCCTGATGCTAATTACATCATATGTGGTGGTTTCAATATGATTTAACCCCCAATTTATAAGGAATGCTTCACATGTGGTGGTGCGGTGGTGAAAGAGAGGTGTGGTTATCCATGTGCAATAAATTTAAATTATTTTATCCTAATTACCATCATTGCCATCCTTCCAGTTCACTTTGGCTCATTCGGTCAATTTTTTTACAAGGAAGTGAAAGAGTGGAAAAAATATTGGATCTTACTCTAATTATAAAAAAAATCACCTTTGCTAATAAGTTTGACTGCTTTCTGGTAGTGAACCCTAATCTTTTGATTGACATCACCTCCCTATATAATTTGAAATTGATTGGCTTGTTAATATTGCCCATCTACACCACTCTTGGATTAAAAAGCACATTATTAGAATCTAAAATATTGCTCCTTGGCTCTTTGGATCCTTTAGTTGGATTGAGTGGTGGGATAATTTCATTAGTTAGACAATAAATTTTCTTTGAATATATGGCTAATAAGTATTTTCTTTCTATTTTAGAGCTCATATGGATTCATGCCATGGATTCATTTGAGTTTCATAGAAATTGGAACTTTCTCCCTTTAATGAGGATATAAAAAACTTGTTTGAATTATGACAAAGTAATCTCAAGGTAGAGGATAATTATAAATATTAGGTAGCTTGTATACTTACTTACATCCTTTATTTAAAATTCATAGATAGATATTTGAAGGAATTATTCACTCTCCTTCACTCCAAATAAGGAACTGATCATTTGAAAGCCCTTCTAGAAACTAGTTCTCATCTTACACATCTTCCTAGTATTTTCAAATCCTTTGTGTCTCATTATATTAGTGAATTTGATGATCAACCCTCCACACCTAAATGGGATCATTATATTGATAGGTTCCTCAAATAGGTTCCTTTTAAATTTATATAGGATCAATGGGTGGCATGTGTTCAACTTCTTTCTATTGAATAGCTTCAAGATGTGGTTATGTAAATTATTGTTGATAAGGCCTCTAGTATTGATGGGTTTTCATGTGAATTATATCAAGATTTATAGGATATATTAGTTATATATCTACACAAAGTATACCCTTGAATCCATTCAAACCCATTCCCTTGGAAAACTTTTTAATCAAGGTAATATCAAACTCAGTCCCAAACTTGGAGACTTGGAGCTTATAACTAGTTAGAGACCTACTACTCCTCTCAATGTCTCTTATATAATTATTTATAAATATTTTCCTCTTAAGTTTAAGTATTTAGTACCTCTAATTATTTTCCCTAAGTAAATTGGTTTCATTTTATAAATAAATATATTTGACAACATTATAATTGTTTGGGAAAATATGGAATGGGATAAAGGTCTCACCAAAGGGTTTTGTTTGTTAAATTTTATTTTGATAAATATGATATAAATAATGGCCCTTAATTTTGTATATAATTTAATCTTTAGGGTTTATTCCTAGGTTAGTTAGTATGGTTAAAATAATTTTCTTGGATGTAGGTACCTGTATTACCATAAATGATGTTCAATCTGATCAATTTGGTTGATTTTGATCTATACTTCAAGGTTTTTCTCTATGCCCCTCACTTTATGTTATGGTTGTTGAAGGCTTGATATATTTTTATATCTATTACAACTCTATAGGGTTGGTAAAAGGTGTCTCGTAAATATATGGTCAAGGGTATTACACATCTATAAGGTTGGTCAAGGGTATCCATTTTACTTTTTTAAGATACACCTTTAAAAAATTTACATTGTGAAGTTCAAAGTGTTAGGAAAAAAAATTAATTGTTGGATATCTAAAACCCTCTTTTTAGTAAGTAAAAATAAAAATTACAAGGTGTTGGATACCACCCATGTCTAATACTCTTCTTGTTGGCTTCCCTCTAAGGTTGCTTATGACAAGCTGGAGAAAATTTTGGGGGTTTTTTTATGGGAAATTTTTGAAATAAATTGAGGTTTTCACTAATTTTATTAGGATATCAACTATAATACAATGTATCTATAAATCCTTGGTATTTTATTTACCATAATCTAAAGGTATGCATTGTGTAATAAAAGGAACATCCATGCATTGGATGGTAATGACTTATAAAAAAAAATCTCAAGAATTGTATTAATCAATTAATTCCTATGAGAAAGGGAGCATGGAAAGGATTGAATCTGCAAACTCTCCCACTCATTAAGGTTCATGCCACCATTGTGGGAATATTTGTTGCTAATATTATTTTAAACGCTTTGGGATCTTCTCTAAAGGAAATTAATTTAAAATAAAGATGGGTTTAGATCTAAGATGTCTCTTAATTCCCATTCTTTATGCTCGTTTCTATTTTTAATTTTTTTATGAGGTTATTTTTATCTTGTGCCTTGGATAAAAACTCCCAAGATATTTATAAAATATATCAAATTCATCTCATACCTATTTTATAATAAAACTAAAAATTGGGTTCCCTAACATATCTTAAAGTAAAATTTTAATTATAAACTACTGATTAGGAATCTATTTTATAAATTTAGAATGCTATATCTCATAGCCATCGTTGTAAAATAGTTAGGTTCAAACACCTTCTAGATGGTGTAATAAATATAAGTGGCCTATTTAGACATCCTTTTATCAAAATAAACCCCCATTAGTTTATCAATTCATCTCTCCAAAATCTCTTTAAATTGATTCTCTTAAGTCCAAATAGAAATTTTATTCCATAGAGAAAGTATGGACAATAGGAATCTATTTTATAAATTTAGAATGCTATATCTCATATCCATCGTTGTAAAATAGTTAGGTTCAAACACCAACTAGATGGTGTAATAAATATAAGTGGCCTATTTAGACATCCTTTTATCAAAATAAACCCCCATTAGTTTATCAAGTCATCTCTGCAAAATCTCTTTAAATTGACTCTCTTAAGTCCATATAGAAATTTTATTCCATAGAGAAAGTATGGACAATAATATTTGAGTGTGTGTGGATGACTAAGATTGAGTGAAAACAATGACACTTCTTGTAGTGTATTCTTCACCAAAGACTAAAAATTGGTATATATTTGGTTCACCTTGGATTTTCACATCCTATTTGTTCTATTTGAAACCACCTTGAATATTTAAAGCATATTTTTTAATTCTACAATCTTTCTAAATCAACCTAGTATTAATTTTTTTCCCCTATTCTAACCCTTACATCCATAAATGTTTACTTGGAATATGGTTATTTTAAGTCCCAGTTGACCATGATTCCTGACAAATACACAAAATTTTAGCATATATTTTGTGTAGTTATTATCTTTCATTAAGAAGATTAGAAATAAATATACTTTTAATTATGTTATTCTCAATTATTTATTTTCCACAACTAACAACATTAACGTTATATCTAATGTTATGCTTCAATTTTAAGTTCAACCTAATAAAGTTAATTACCCATTGCTATTATTAGAGTCCCATTGTAACATTGGGGAAATGCCCCATTTTTATTAGTAGAGTCCTTCCAAACTCTCGTTATTGTCGATAACATCTATAGGACCATGGGTATGGGCAATGAGGGAAGACTTGTTCTAGTAGTAGTAGTTGCGGTGGATCCCCTTGGATATTTTTTTAATACTAAGATTCAAGGCCTCAAGACAACTTTAGTGGTGGTGTTAGTGGTAATGGTGGCATTAGTGGCAGTGGTGGTGTTAGCCACTCTTGGTGGTTTACACCTTGTCAAGAAAAATTATAGTAGTTGACACTTTTTATTTGACTTGCGAAGTCTAATAATACTAAATAAAAAGATAAATATATATAAATAGATGTTTGGCATCTTGGATCTAATTTTGTAGATCCTTAACTAGTAGGGGATAGGGAGGTTTTGGTGATAAACTAGATGATCCTCCACCTCCTTCCCTATCATTCATTGTTGCTCTAACAACTTATTTTTCTTTTTGGTTTGTAGTGATTCTTTTATGACCATGGATTTTGGTTATTTCACATTTTTGAATGAAAAGTGGTTTGAAATTATTAATCTTATGATATAATTTTTATCGACTTTGAATGATGTGACTACTTGCACTCACTTTTTTATGATTAACTTCTATAATATTTTTTATTAATATAATTCATTTAACTTTTCAATTAAAAAATTATAAACACATCTTAAAAACTATATTTTATAATTAATATTCCACTTCTACAAAATCCTTATGATTCCTTCAAAAAAATATTAAACATTTTGTGACTATTACTACAAACAAATAATTGAATCAAATCAAATAATTGAATCTCATTTAAAAAATATTTTATATTATAATTCTTTCAAAAATTATTAAACATTTTGTAACTATTACTACAAACACTTTACATCACCAAGTAAATCAAATAATTGAATCTCATTTTAAAAATATTTTATATTAATCCTATCTTTAAAAAAAAAAACTTTCAAAAAACTAATATATATATATATATATATATATATATATATATATATATATATAATTTAAAATTAATTTTATTGAAATTAAAAAATATAAATTTTATTATTAATTTATATTTAAAAATAAAAATGAATTTTATGTTCTCATAAATTTATTTATAACTTCAAAATTGGTGTATGTATATCACACTATGAAAAATTCTCAATAAAATGCTCGTTCAAGGTCAAACATTTAATGAAAGGTTTTTAAGTATTATGTAAAAGGGCAAGTCTAATTTAGGATCATTTTTATCATCAAAGTATCAATAGAATTCTTATCTAAAACTTATTCCAATACTTAAAATCACATTTATTTGATTCTTTCAATTAATGTTGTGAAATTGTGTTATCAAAATTATATATATGGTTAGAGAAGTAAGAAAAACAAAATCTAGACCGTATCACTATTGATTGCCTTTTAAGAGGTTTTAAAAATATCTTTCTTCAATTAACCTTAGGCTTAATGTGAATCTTTAATTATTTAAAATGATTCGACCTCCTTCTTCATGTGTATTAACTTGTTTGATCACATTTATTTTTTCATAGTAATCATTTTGGTGGTCATAATTTCTTTAGGACATTGGACATCAAGTGCATGGTAGGTTATTTAATGAATTGTGGTTGGGCTTCCTCATTGTAGTTTCAATTTTTCTTAATCATGGGATTTAAGGTTAAGCGTGTGTTTAAATATTCTATTATGACTAATAAAAATTAGATAGAATATTGATAAAAAATTAATAATTTTTTATTTTATTAATGTTAAAAAAATGATACATAAAAAAAATTAAGAGGGTTAATAATTTTTTCTAATTAAATAAAGAGGGACATAAATTCTCATAATATCGTTGGTCAACATTTTTATTAAATCTGTCTTTAAATTATAAAAAATAGTTTTTAATAAATTTTATAAAAATAAATGTCAAAAGTATCCCCAAATATTGTTACTTAAAGCTTATTACTAATTAAATACTAATTATTTCATTGTTGATGTAGTAAAAAGATCAAAAGTAAATCCTAAATTCTTTATCTTCATAGTCGATTATCTTTTATTTTAAATCTATATAAAAATAGATTATTTATAGCAGATATATTGACCACATCATAATAATATGTAAGGATAGAATGAATTAGAAATTCATACTAAAAATTTATATTTTTCAATTTTCAATTTTAGATTTTCAATCATATAATTAATTGAACTTTCATTTTCATTATTATTCATGATTTTATTATTTTATTATTTTTTATTAAAATGGTTGACACTCTCTTTTTTGATATTTTTACTTTTTTCATTCTTAATAACATAGATCTTAACAATTTAACCTCTTTAAGTTTATTAAAGAAAGAAGTCTCATTACACTCCATCATTGTATACATTTTAATTATTGAATCTTTTAGATATTTTCTTATTGATTATACTTGTAAAGGGATTTTTGAAAGAATTATTCTCCAAGGGAACTCTACATGGAATTTTATTAATATTCAGTTTACAAAATACTTGTTTCTTATTTTTGTTGTAGAATAAAATTTGATATAATATAATATGATATGATTTTTTTTTTATTTTTTTTTCAATTTTATAAGGAGTTAATTATCTAATCGAGGAAACTCAATGTTAAAAGATTATATTAAACTCCTATTTATATTTTACTTTAAAAAAATTGATGGTCTAAGATCAACTTAAAGAAAATGTTAAATTTTTTATGAATTCCTTTTTCAATTTAAAAGATTAAAATAAACATATAGAATTATGTTTTCTAGAGAGCAGAAAAAATATATTTATTAGATTATTAAGCCTACATTGATAGTGAAAAATAATATATTTACACATGTTAAGTATTCCTCTTATTAAACCTTACGTTGTTTCCTATAATAAAATGGAAAATATTCTTGAATATTTCATTTAGACTAATGAAAAAAGACAAGAAAATTACATGTATATTTCTAATATATTAAATTCCCTCCCATGTATAAAATATACATGGTTGTGACTGATATTAACAGATATGTCATTGATGTTTATGCCAAATGGATTGTTGGGGATGATGATAGGAATGAATTATGGAAATTTTTTCTCAAAAAATGCATTT
Organism: Torreya grandis; assembly: GCA_037957365.1. Taxonomy (NCBI): domain Eukaryota; kingdom Viridiplantae; phylum Streptophyta; class Pinopsida; order Cupressales; family Taxaceae; genus Torreya; species Torreya grandis. Next base: position 3,808,594 of record JARHVA010000474.1, read on the forward strand.
CCTTTAGGGTAAAAGTTCAATCCCTCATTTTCCATGTGTCTATAAAAATATAAAGTGTAATATATTATTTTATTTTAAAATAATCCATTAAAATTATGGTCTAAATTTAGCCTACATCCTAAATATTTATTACTCTTCTTAAGACAATTTCTCTTACCTGTTGTTGAGTTTCAACATAAATAGGGCCAAAAATAGTTGAGCCATTTATTTTATAGAAATTACTGGTTTGCCCTTTTAAAAACTACTTGTTTTTTAAAAATTTGTAGTATATTTACTTGTGACCATTATTTAGATCTTAGGGAAAATTTTAACAACTAGTTTCTTATATTTTTACCTTTTACTCCTTAACTTTTTGGTTAGTGATATGATGACAAGCCCCTCTAAATAATGTAGGTGTTATATCCAGTATAATCTTATAAATTATTCCAACCCTCAAAACAATTAGAGAAGTATTATCATTTTACAATCTCCTTTTTATTATTATTCAGTCTACTAGTTATCATTGCTTCCTACATATATCTAGTTCAGAGTTACTAGATATGTAATACACATAAAGGATGTTTATGTTTTTTATTTTATTTTATTTTGTCTCATGCAACCTTATTTTTTTTTGGGATATTATGCTAGGAGAATCAAATAATCATCATATCACTTGTCATTTTTTAAGCTATCATTTTATTATAGAGCATTTTCAATGCACAAGATGAAATTATTATGCCTACACCCTAATATAGTCCCTCAAACTCTATTTTCTTTATAATTTGGTTTAAGTATATTAGAGGAAGATATGTTATACTACATAAAAATAGGGTGAAGAAATACAAAAGTAAGAAAAAACAAATAGATCTAAAAATTTAGATTGGTCTAATGGTAAAGAACATGTGTTCTTGGAAGGGAGGTCACAGGTTCCAATCCTGCAAGCAGTAGGGATTGCATGCCTCATATTCGTAGCATAGTAAGGTGCCTCTCCACAATGAGAGTATGAGGTGGTCCCATATGTTGGACATTCCTTGTAAACCATAACCAAGACATTAATTGGCATCGTAGACCTTAAAAAATTTATTATTATTATTATTATTATTATTATTATTATTATTATTATTATTATTATTATTATTATTATTATTATTATTATTATTATTATTATTATTCAATACAATAATTATCACAACTTTAAATAATTATTTTCAAATTTATATAATAAAAATAATTTTATAATAATACATAAATAAATCAATAAAAACCTTCTTTTTCCCATTTTTTTATATATTTATTTAGTGTATCCTCATTAATTCATTCATATTTGTCATATCGTAGAGGGAAAAAATGATAACCCACACATAGAAAATAGTCACTCAATTGAAAAATTAAATATAAAAATAGCATATTTAATATGGATAATTCTCGCCTTAAATAACATTATTTTATTTAAAGTTGCATGCTATTGTGACCCCATCTCCGTATGATGAGTAGTGTGTGTTCGTATTATTAATAAGTTCAAGTGGGCACGTTTCTTACGCCTAAATACGTCTTGTTTTCAACTACAATATGATTTTAAAAAGTTGGGCAAAATTTGACTAGAACGACTTTTAGCTAAATTTGATCGAACTTGATTTTATCAAGTCTTTTTGTTATGGACTTTGCCTGAATTAAAAAATTTAAGGCCATTTTTTTTGGTTTGTGTTTGAATTTAAAAGAATGTAAAGGTGAACAGATAGACTTTTTCGTTAAGAGAAAATTGTTTTAAAATAATCTTTACTAATAAAAATAGTAGAATTCTTAATTTTTCAAAGTTGAAATAGAATAGAAGTTTTGAAAAATAATCAAATAAAAGTAATGTGTATCAACCATTTAGCATAGTTTCCAAATAAAGTCATCTTCTCATTGATGGGATTTGGGTGAAAATAAATAAAAAGGCTATTGATCTACTGTCAAACCCAATAGTTTTATGGTTAAGCTTAAAATAGGTTCTTAAAAATCTTTGGTCTACTACATGCATGGTGTTTAGGATGAGAAATTTTAATTAGAAGCAGTGTCTATTTTAGTAGCAAGGCTTTGTAGACTAAATGTCACAAAAAATGAGTAATCTTAGGCTCAATATTAGCTTCCTAGATCCAATTAATAAAATCAAAACAAATATGGGGAGAAGAATTTAAACTCCACCAACTATTTAAATTTCCAAGATTCGAAAGAAAAGGACCCATAATTTGGTAACAAACCTAGATAATAATAGTTAAATGATGTACACCACAGTTCTAATGCCAATATTTCCATGATGCCATCAGTTGTTGAAGCCCTAAATTGTGCATCATTAATATTGAATAAGCTTTTGTCTTTACATAATATAAGGTATATAAGAAATGATTAATTTCTTTGTAAAATGGGTCATGAAGTCTAATGTTAAGAAGAGATAAAATCTTGCATAGTAAAAATGCCTTCTTTGAAATTCCTAAGAGATATATAAATACCAAGAATTTCAACAAAGATAAAGCTATTGTTAAAAGCAATAGAAGACCACCAAATATTATTGTGTTTTCCAAAAACTCCAAGCAATAAAAGACCCCTTAATATTGATAGGGGAAAAGGTAATGAGAAAAGTATGGAATCCATTTTTTTTCTAACGAATCTTACCATAAATGGAGTTTGCAACAATCTGATGTCAAAATAAAATTTTCCAAGCTTTGAGGCCTTTAATAGATAAAACAACTCATTTGGCACAAAGGGCAACAATCTATCTGTAAAAATTAATAAGGCCCATGCCCTCTATACCACATGGGAGAAAATAAATTTACATGCAACCTAATGAAAGCCTTGATTTTACTTGGCACTAGGACATAAAGAGTTTCTGAGCAAGTTTTCAAGTTTTTCATAGGATGTCTTAGAAGGCGCTCAATGAGAAGTGCATTACACATGCATGGTCATAAGAATATTAGTGTAAATCTAAACTTTCCTTGTCAAGGATGGGTTTGGTAATTTAGAAAGTAAATTTATTTTTTATACGCTTTGCAAAACATATTGCCAAAATTTTGAAGGAGAGTTTTCAAAGGTAAAAGGAATGCCCAAGTATTCAAACATCTACCACTTTGTTTATCCACTTAATTTTAAAATTATTTAACCAAATCTACATTTGTATCATACCCTTCGGGTAACATTGAGTTTTGGACCACTAAAGACTCAATTTGGAGACTTTGTAGAATGTATCAATGTATGCTAGATATTTACACAAGGAAGCTTCACTCCTAATAAGACTTAGAAAGGAGTTGTAAATGAAGCCTAACTAATCTTATATAGGAACATGATTCTTTAGATGAGCCCTTGCTCAGTTCTACATGCTAGAAGGCAACTAGAAGCTTCTGTAACCACAGTATATAGTGGGGGAGCTAATGAACAACCTTTTCTGATAGAGTATAAAAGGATAAAGCTCTCATACTTGTGATCATAAATAGTTAAGTAAGTGATTACATCACAGAAGATGATTTGTACAACAAAGTGAAAAGAAATCTCCAAATGCTTCACAATGAAAAGAATGAAAGGGCACTTGATACAGTTATATGTTTTTAAAAAAATTAGTTTAAGAAAAAAAGTTTATTATAGAATAGCATGGGCCCATTCCATTTATTTCCACACAAGAATGTAATATAGAGATGAATTTGATTCGAAGTAGTAAGGTATGCAATTAAAAGTGTTTGAACAAAATATTTTTGAGACTATGAAATTGGAAAGAAGTAGTTGAAGATCGAGTAAGTAAATATATTCATCTCATAATTAATCAATCAGATATATATTAGAAAAAAGATTATTTCTACTATGACATCACCTCCATCGACTTAAAAATAATAATCTCTCAAATTTGTGTATTGTTCTAAATCAAATCTCTACATTAATATAATTTTTTTTTAAATAAATAAAAATATATAATTTGTTAAAAATAATATTAATAAAATATATTTACACACCATTCACCAAAATATAAATCTTAAAAAATACCCTTTTAAAAAAAATATCCAACACAAATTAATAGATACCCCCTCAATTCAAATCAGTCGCTGCTTATCGATTACAATGGGTTCGATTTTAACAAATAGAATGCCACAGACTGCATGCAATGCCAAAAAAAAGTGGATGGCTTACAACCATACCGGTGGCTATTTTTGGAAAGGCTTCGTAATTTTCTAAATCCACGCATGCTCTAGATTGACGACACGTGTTTAAGACAATATCGTTCGGCCCTTTTCAGTCGGCGGTTTTTTATTTTGTTTTAAGAATGATAAACACATTCATTTCCTTTTCCTTTTCCTACTACACGAAACTTCCCGTGCTTCGCAGGGACTTGCAGTGACTGAGCAACTGAACAGCGACTGAGCGACGGTCTGAGCAGTGACTGAGCGACGGTCTGAACCTTGGCAAGGCCTGACTGCAACGACAGCCTCTAAGAGTTGGACCTAAAAGCAGCAAAGGTCAGTAGTCTGCACAATTCCTTTTCCTACTTTTAGGGTTTGTCTTTACATGCACCATATCTGCAACCATAAAATTTTAAAATGGAGACCTAGAAACTATGGAAGAAAAAGCCACATTCCATGATTTAAACCTAGCAGTAGGAAACATCCAGAAAAAAACAGATGGCATGGATAGCGTTTTAGCAGGGGAACAGAGTTTTATGGAGGGAAAGAAGAAAATAGGGATACAGCAAATGGATCCTCAAAAAAGCATGCTAATCCCATTTGGATTAACACATATATCAGAAAACTTGAGTAACCACAAACTCCATGCTACAGAGGACATAGAAACAATATTTTTGTACTCCCAAAAACAAGGTTACAATCGGGTCAGACTTGTGGATTCAAGAGAAATGCTGACATATGTTAATGCCAAACAGTATAAAAGAATTTTGTAGTGTAGACAAATCAAGATAGAAAGAAAGATAAAATGGATAGGGGTTAAAAAATTCATGGCAATCCTTCCAAAGTCATTGGGCAACACTCAAGCAACCCCAGACGCAAACATAGCACAAGAAACCTTCAATATGTGGCTAATCAACCAAGGCAACCATCTAAAGACAATATATTGCCAAAGAGGGGAAGTGAAGCAACCAGAAGGCAAGAAACATCAACCATTCAACATAGGGGAGAAGGCTAGAAATCAAGAAAATCAAGGTGAATATAGCCCCATATCAACACCTTTAACATGGTCATTAGAGTTGTATGTCAAGAAACTATTGTCTTTGAAGAGGACGGTGGATAGCATGGATATGAAAAAACAAATGAAAGATACAAAGCTTTAAAAGATTATTGAAACTAGCTGAAAGCTAGCATAGGTTAACAAGATGCTTAAAGACCAAATAAACAATTTGCAATGCATCATGGAAACAAGGCAGAAAGAGATTATTTAATTAATGTCTAAAATGAAACAAAGCAAGAATGGAAACATAGCCATAACAAATAGAGAAAGAGGTATCCCACATATCAAAGAGATTCAATCAGCAATAGTAAACATGGAGGTTAAGGAAAATAAACTGTTGGAAAAATTAGAAGAAGCCAAACCATGGCCATAGGTAATAAGAGAACCAACAGAAACACAAAAGGAGCTAATAACTAATCAAATTAGGATGCAAATGTGGGAAGAAAGAGATAGCCAGGATAGGGTGGTGAACATAATAATCAAAGGGTTGAAATAACATGGAGAAGGAGAAGTTACCAGCAAGCTAGTAAGAGACTTCCTAATAGATCAACTATAGTGGGTAGGGCATATCTACCAAGTAAACAAAATCGATAAAATAACAAGGAGGGGTAAAACCAAAAATATAAAGGTAACCTTGAAAAATGAAGAAGATAAGAATAAGATACTAAGAAACAAGATGCTCCTCAAAGGCACACAATTCTATATAGTCAAGGACCTAACCCCAATACAGTTGGAAGAAAGAAAGAAAGAAAGAATGGAAAAAGTAGTGGTAGTAAGAAAGAAAGGGAGGGAAGCATGGCTATATAAGGGGAAAGCCCAAATTTAGTGACAAAAATACACATAAATAGGGAGACGGGGTGGCCCAAGATCATTTTACTATGGTTAGCTAGAATTATAGAGGTTATCCTTGGAGGAGAGGTCTTGGGTTGGGGCCCATAGAAGAGGGCAAGGAAATTATTGTCTTGGTAGAAACACATGAACACGAGGGTTGTAGAGTGCCAGAATTTGAAGGTTATCAAAAAGTCTTAGTTTGGAATGTGTTGGTAGTTAACAGAAAAGGGCATGGAGGTGTGACAGTCTTGGTAAGGGAAACATGGCAAGGAGTCATAAAAGAGGAAAAGAAGGATCCGAACAATCAGTACATATGGTTGAAGTTGACAGACAAGGAAACCACTTTCTATGTTGTAGCTTGCTACTTTGCCCCTTATGGATCTAAAACATACAAGAAAAGGAACTTGAATAGAGAAGACCCTTTTGAAGCATTGAAAAGAGATAGATAAATTTTTTGTACTTCAGGTGAGATCATTTTATTAGGGGACTTTAATGCAAGAAATTCAAACAACCAATCTCTTTATCTTGGTAAGGAAGAAGGGTGGGATAACAACCCTTTATGGTTAGAAGAAGATGAACATCAGAAATGGGAATGGGTTTCTCAAGACACAAAAGGAGGTATCTCTCATTTTGGGGCTGAACTATTAGGAATATGCAGTTTACATGACTTAATCATATGTAATGGTATAAAAACATGGCTAAAATCAGGAAACATCACATGTCAAACATACAATTGGCAAAGCCTAGTGGATTATGCCATCTGTTTACAAAATTTTATATTATAGTTATCAGAGGTCAAGATAGGAAGTTATCCAATAGAAAAGAAATCAGATCATAACCCTATTTTTGTGAAGATTAGCATGAAAAACAATGATCAATAGAGGTCGAATCTTCAACCAAATAAAAAAATAGATTTTCAAAGCAAAATACTATTGAATCGAGGGAACCAAGACACTTTTAGAGAAATGATTGTAAAACAGATTAAGGAAATATAGGTTGCAGGCATCTCAAACAGGGACATGAGAATAATAACTAACGAGAACATGATGACTATCATACACAGGGCACTAAAGGAATGCAAGAGATCTAGAGCCAAAAGAAGTACAAAAAACAACTTTCCAACTAATTTGTTGTTTGATGATGATTACAAGGAGGCAAAAAAATGATGAATGTCTCGGGTAAGGATAAAACACATACAAAAGTGTACAAAAATCTAGTGAGAGATAAAAAAGAAGATTTCATGAAAGCCAGGAGGAAGGAGCTGATTACTATGGGGAAGAATAATCTAAGAGGTTTGTGGAGAGAACTCCAATAGGCTTAAACAAATGTCTAGAATAATATCCCTGATAGCCAATGGCTAGAATATGAAAAAAAATTATATGAAAGAGATCAAAATTAAAAATTGCTCCCTTCCCCCTTTGTAATTATCAATAGGGACAAACTATTCTCCACAAATGACATCGAGGAAGGAATCAAAAAGTTAGCATTGGGAAAAGCTCAGGACTTAGATGGTTTACAAGCAAAATTTTTAAAATAGGGTTTAGAAGATCTTGCACCACACATACAAAAAATATTGAATGGGATTATTTAGCATGACTTTCCCAAAAATTGGACAGCTAACATGGTCATCCCCCTTCACAAAAGTGGCAATGCTAATAATCGATCAAATTACCATACTATTATGATTAATCCTCTTTTTGGTAAACTTTTCAGTAGCATGGTGGAACATAGAATTAGCCTTTGGGTTGAAAAGGAAGGTAAGAGGGCGAAAGGGTAGATAGGTTTTAGACCAAAACACTCTACTATTGATCATTGCATCACCTTAGGCATTTGATTGAAAACGTTTGGGACAAGTAGGGGGAAGAGGTATATTATTGCTTTATTTGATTTCAAAAAGGCATTTAACACATTGCCTATAAGCAAACTCTAGGATAGAATGAAAAAATTGGATATTTTGAAAAAATATAGGGCAACAATTCACAGGCTCTATGATAAAGTCCTAGCCAAAATTAGAACAAAGGGTGGTCTCTCTAAGTGCTTTGGGAGTGACATCGAGGTCAAGTAGGGGTGCCCACTATCCTCCACTTTGTTTGGGTTGTATATTGACAAGTTACAGGAGTGGATTGAAAAGTTGGGTGAGGATGAGATACAACTGGCCTCCTATGTGTTAAAACTATTGCTCTATGTGGATGACCTTATCTTAATGGCTAAAACAGATCATGGTTTGCAAGAACATTTGAGAGCTCTAGAATTATTCTATCAAGAGATGGGAATGCAGGTGAACATTAGTAAGACCAAAGTCATGATTTTTAGCTTAAGAAGAAAAAAGAGATAATTAAATTTTGAGTTCAAAGGTGACCCCTTCCAAGTGGTAAATGAATACAAGTACCTAGGCCTTGACTTCCATAGTAATTTCAGTTGGGAGGATTGTCGAGCTAAAAGGATACAAGGGGGTGGAAAGCCTTATACATGCTCCAAAATAGATGCAAATCAGCTAAATTATGGGATTGAAAAACCAAGATGACTCTTTTTGGGTTGCTTGTTATCTCGGTAGTGTTATATAGTTGTGAAGTTCGGGGCAGCAACACATTAGTGGTAAAATGGAGACAAATACAAAGGTAACAAAAGCATTTAATCACAAGTAGTTTCAAAATAAAAGCCACAGTACCATATGAGATCATGCTCGCTGAGATTGGGACCTTTCTGATGGAAGCAACAGCCTTGATCTGGCTATTAAGTTACCTGAAGAAAGTGGAAAACATGGAAGGATGTCGTTGGCCCAAAATAACAACGGAGGAAAATTTGAATAGAAGGAAGAGCACATGGATGAATCAGAATGATAAATGGATCAACAAATGAGACATTAACATGCAAACTATTGTAACACCAATGCAAAAATCAAAAGATATGTGTGAGAAAAAGTCAAAAATGCCATGTGGACAAAACTGCGGGGACGTAAAAGAGAATACTATGTCAAGAACTTTAATCACACATGTGACCATGAGTAAAAGCACTATATAGGAGTGGAGATAAAGTGTAAAGCTAAAATGTTAATTGCCCAGCTGAGAAGTAGTTCACACCATTTTAGATGTGAAACAAGGAGATGGAAAACACCCAAGGAGGAATGGTCAGAGAGGGTTTGTCAGTTTTGCAAGCCCATATCGATGAAAACATAATGGCATTACATCATGGAATGTATAGCATATGAGGACATTCGAAGTAATTATGTTGATATCCTACAAGTTGAAGCACATACAACTTTGTTTGAAGAGGAAAATATAGCAAAAACAACAGACTACTTGACTAAAATTCATAAAAGAAGGTCCAAGCTTAATAAAGAAATCGAGAAAAGGCAGAAATAGCAATATAAGGCAGTTAATTGGATCTTGTTAATTGGTTTTACTCTTAGGTCCCATAAGTTGATTGACCTCATGAACGTTATTAAAAACTTCCACTCATTCATTCCTTCCTTCCAGTGGGAAAAACAGAATGGAGCGGACGTGGATGTCAGGGGTAGCGCTCATAATATTTGTGGCAACCCTGCCTGAAGCATTCACATCCACCGCAGGAGTATGCCATGGAATCTCATTGTTACGAAGGCATCCTCGACTTGATCGAAATCCTGCACTTCTCTTGGCTGCACAGCACTCGCTCATTCCTCTTGCCCGACAACTGCACGGCCATTTTTTGTATTGAAAAATTCAACGAGGAGCTCGTGGGTTGGGTGATCAATTCAAAACACATAGCAGCTTGTAGTCTAGGGCGCCATAGCTTCATGAGTGACACCGACACTGACTTGTGAAGCTTCAAGAAATCGGTGGACGTGTACAGATTGAAACAACATTGCAGCGCATCGAGTCTGGCAGGATCAGAATTTCAGAGCAGGGAGTGTGTAATAACCATGGGCGGGGCACATAACTCCTTAAATCGAATACCCCACAGAGTGAAATCGAACCACCAGGAGTTTGTGTTGATGTACGTGGCAGGCAGCATCAACTGCTACGACGCCCTTGGCCCCAATGCCGCTTATTGCATTCTCAGCTACTCAAATTTGTTTGCCGTGATAGCCACTATGACACTTCCTCTGGGAAAACACAAGGGTCATTTAAAAACAGTTACCAAGACCGTTATTCTGACGCTTATTCCTTCCCTTGTGGTACTCATTTTTGTGCTGCTGGGCGTGTTTAAATACTTTCGAAGGCTCCGCAGAGTGAAGGAAATTCAACATTGGAAGCTGATGCATCGATATGAAATCCTGAGTGAGACCACGGGATTGACTTTCTTCCACATGTCAGAGATTAAACAATCCATGCAAAATTTCTCCCAGTCGAGGGAGGGTTCAGAATGATGTATAGAGGCACCCTTGCAGACGGAAGGAAAATAGCCGTGAAGCGGTTCAAAGACTTCATCAAGAGAGCTGACAAGGAATTCAGCCACGAGGTGCAGGTCATCAGTAGCACCAAGCACCGTAACTTGCTGCCTGTGAAGCGCTACAGTGTGGGGATTATCGACTAGGCACACGAGCAAATCCTTGTCTACGACTTCACGAAGAATGGCAGATTATTTCTTCAGCACTACCCGGCCATGCTTGACGTGGTCGCAGTGGGCATAGCTCGGGGGCTGGCATATCTGCACCAAGACACCAAGCCGACCATCATTCACAGAGTTGTGAAGGCGGCGAACGTGCTGCTAGATAAGGATCTCAACCCTCTGGTGGCCAACTTCGAGATGGCGAAGTTTTAGACAGGGAACCAGACGCACTACACCACATGGACGATGGGCACGCTGGGCTACGTGGCTCCTGAGTACGCGGTCTACGACCACCTTAACGACAAGAGCGACATCTTCAGTTTCAATATAATTATGCTGGAACTGTTAACCGGGTGCAGGGCTTTGGACACGTGGATTATGTGTCTGGAGATCTCATTTCTGACTGGGTGGTGGACATGACTCTCAAGGGCCAATCTAAATAGATAAGGGTCGATACGAGAATCGGGTTGCAATCAGAGCATGGAGAGGGTGTTGTTGGTAGCACTGTAGTGCACCCACCCGAGAGTTGTATGCCACCTGTCCATCTTACAAGCGTTTGTCATTCTTGAAGCTATTGATCAGCCAGCACCGGACGTCATATCTGCACTGCAGAGCATGTAGTTTGATTTGGAATCCTTATGCAATAGCAGAGGTGACTTTATATGGCTTATCTCTCTCATCAGAAGACAAAGGCCTTTTCTTAAGGTGTTGATAGCCACTTTCCATCCATCGAGGTCCATGATGTCATTATTCCAAAGAGTTCAGATGACCTCTCTTATAGTACCAAGTCAAGCTCATCTAAATGTTCCCCCTCATCCTCATCCTCATCCCCACCCACTTTCCACATATCCTCCTAATAAATTTTGTATCTATATTAAATCTAAAAAGGTTCAAAATGTTCAATATTAGATATATATCAAGACCCTCACTATTACAGCCACCTAGTCTTACATCCACACCCTTAGTTTCACATATGATATCCAACCAAGGTGTAGGAACAACACAAGGTTTCCCACAAATTTTGCCACATATGACTATGCAAACAAGATTAAACTTTCTTATGATGAATACATAAATACTTGCACTAACCTTGCCTAATGTAAATTCCCTTAAGCAAACTCTTACATCTTTGCATGCCAAGGTCTTAGAGCTAGTGTAAGGTGCATTAAGAGTTAGTCATTCCATCGATTCGCACAGTTTGCTCCATAAACCGTTAGATCCTGATATAACATCATATCCTTTACTAACTTGTTGTCTAGTTATTAAGCTTCCATTATACAAAGGTAAAGGTGATCTCAAGAAACACCTTAGATAATTCCACACAACATGCTTAAACTATGTATATAGTTACAAATTATTGACCAAGTTATTTACAAAAAGCCTTACGGACTATGCATTTTGATGGTTTTATGATCCCCCCCTCTAATCTGTGAGAGTATCCAACCCTTTGGAAGAGATCTGTTTCTAATAGATTTTGCTATCAACATTGATGAAAAGCTATCGTTTGCCCAAATTTCCAGGATCATGCAAGAATCTAATGCACCAATCCATTATTATGTCTTTCATTATAAACAATGCTTGCTAAGATGAAAAATCTTATGCTTGATAAGGAATTGAAAAATAAGTTCACACAAAGTTTACTTAATCCTTTAAATGAATACATCATATTCAAGCAATTTCAATCTTCTGAGCTTTTTTTCCACACAATCAAAGAAAGTGAGATTAAGTTCCTTGTCATGAACAAAATTCACTATAGTGAAAAGTGTCAACATAAGCAATCTCTAAGTCTAAATGGAATTATACTAAATATAAAGCATAAGAACAATTAATATTATGGCACAAAAAGATAGATATGCACAATTGGAGCTCTTCTTTGAATCCTTTTAGGACCATAATATGCAAAAATAAAAGAGTAATCTAGAAGTATACATGGCTTATAATGTGCTTACTTTCAATGAACATTATATAAATATTGGATCTTCCCAACCTGTTGCGTCTAACTTGGCTATTTTGGTTCAAATAAGCATCATGAAGGAGTCCTTAGATAAAAAATATCTAAGGATCACAACATTTAAAAATAAAATTATGCATACAACACATTTTTAAAATACTAGCATCAATTACATATTTGGTTCTACACTTTCTTCATCTCGAATGTGTGTAAAAAATCAAGAAAAAACTAAAATTAATGGTTTAATTGCTTCTCATAAGGCCAATATTTATCCTAGTGAAATTCTAAGCAATCTAATTCATAAGGAGATTATCATGTAACCTCCTCCACATCCTACAAAAAAATATAAATATTATTGTGTTTATGATAGAATGCATGGGTGTCACATGGATTATTGTTGAACCTTGAAAAACAAGATACAAAAGATAGATAATAAATAAAGATCACCTAAGAAAAAAGTTCATAAGGAGGAGAGTAGACAACAATATGTTCCTATAGAGACTAATGGTACAAATGTGACTTCTAAGTATTCAAACACTATATCTACTACATGCATTGAAAAAAATGATAAGGAAAATACTAAAAATATATGAGTACACCCCCCAACAAGGAGTCAAAATAAGAAGCCATCTATTTGGACAGTACTCAAGTGGTGATACCTAATCCTTATATAATCCCAAATATGATTCAAATTGTTGATAATGATGAACACATAGAAAATAAATATAAACAAGGATTAAATTAATTCCTTGATATAATGTGGTTGGTTGTACATTTACTAATACAAATACAGATGATGATAAAAATGAAAAGATGGGTTATTATGATAATCCTAAGGATAAAACAATAGTGATGAATACAATAAAGATGAAGTCAATAAAATTCATGATATTTTAAATAATGATACAATAATAAATTCAATTAATAATAGACATGAATGGTGCTTGTAAGAGGCATGACCTACATATAGTCTTCCCATAGACAATCTCTTTGATTGGTATAAACCTAATCCATTTTAAATATCTTCTTAAAGTTTTCTTTATTCTATAAATTTGAAAAATATTCTAAAATTTTTCCAAAATAATCAAATAATTAGAAAATACAAAAACATTCAAATATTCAAAATCTAAAATCTAAAATTAGGACCTAAAAATGACATAATCGTTACACTACACTATTTAGATAGGTTATTTATCACATGATTGGTATATGGAATATTATTCTCATACACATGCATTTCACATTATGTGATTGTTATGTAGGACATACATGTTACAAATGAACACACAAATGTTTGAATTTCCTCTACCAATGGCCATGCCAATATTGGGGACATCTTGTTCTATAAGTTTCACTATTAAAGGTTATATACTTTTATGATGTTTATACCATGTTTAACCACTTACATTTATTACATGTCTTGATAGCTACTCATATCTTAGCCATTGATATATGTATATGTTATTATACTATGATGTGACATTGATACATATTGATGATGAAGATGAATTTCTTTGTTCTATACTCTATTGGTGTTATTACTATTTTACATGATAGGCTACTTTATACTTGAATATTGTGTGTGGAACCTAGGTCTTACATGATTTCCTTTATTTCTGACATTTTTATGTCCCTTTATGTGGCCCTTGGCCTTATTTTTCATGACATATTTATGTCCTAAGTGTGTGGCCCTTAGCTTTATGTGTGACACTAACTCTTGATATTGTTGAGTTTGTTTCAATTATTGAGCTTGCTAACATTTAGTGATGATATTATCCATATCATACAATTTTAATATGTAGTCTTGTTAACTTATCCTTCTGTTGCATGTTCCATTTATACATCTATCTAGACATGACCCTTGTATTCCTTGCATTACATATGTTACATACATTCCTTGATTGACACATAAATTATTATGATGACATATTCTTCAAATGTTCACATGATTATACATTATGCTATATTTATGCATGACATGATACAATTAACTCTTATATTGAAACAAGTAACTTATAGGATACATCCATCGTCTCAAAATGGGGCATTATAGTGGATTTGTCATAGAGATATAAGCATTTATGATCAGAAAATCATATTAGAGTACAAGTTTTAGAGATCTAGAATGGTTCATACACATGATATATAATGTAACATTGATACAGATTGCATGGGATTCCACCTTGCATATGCACTCACTTTACAAACACGTGAGCATATATTCATGCATAATTATTTGCATATGTATGGGAATATACACACAGTTTGTATGAACAAAAATTATAGGTTTCCACATACACATACATTTGAAATATAGGTTATCAAATTTAATATAATATACATGGAATCCTACATCAATTACTTTAGATTTAGGGGGCACGATAGTAGTTAATGCCCATACACAAAAAACACAATTTATAATTGAATTGAAATCCATTGTCATTCCAATTCACAATTATCATATTTATAGTCATAATGGGGGAATGAACATTATTCGTTCTATTTTGATCATGGTTTATATTTTACATTAAGCCAAACTACATAATAAACACCTACATACATATGGGGGCATGAACATTATTATTTCCCTTTCTATCATGTTTTTTTTAGGTGGATCAATCTTTTTAGAAATATCACAATTGAATTTATAAGCCTTAAGTAGTGATCAAGTCATTTTTAATGAGTGAACCTAGCCTAATGGTTCTTTCATTTACCTACATAGATATTTCTTTGAGTGAACCTAGCCTGATGGATATCTCATATACATGTAAAGTTATTTTAGGTGAGTACATTACATACTTTTCCTCACATTCACGAGAGTTGAGGCATATTTTATTTCCATCATATGAGCTTTCATCATTACATAAATTTGAGCCATGATCACCCCAACTCTCCATGTGATTCAAAAATGAAGAAAAGTTTATCTAATGCTTCAACAAGGAAGCATCATCTCCAATTAGTTGCAAGAGAAACATGGTTTTCACCAACACACAAATCTATTCTAAATATTATTTTTTCAATGTTTAAAAAAAATAGTTCTAGATTAAAATAGTTAATATATGGACATTGACTACACATGATTATAGGTTTTACAATTGACCGTCACAATTACATCTTCATACCAATGATAAAGTGTGTTTTACACACTCAAGAACATTTTTATGATTTTACTTTAGAAAGTTCATTAATAGGATAAAAGGGGGGCATTTTTTAATACTAAAATATGGTATTCGATATTGGACGATGAAAATTTTGACATACATTTACAACACATGACTTGAGCACAAAAATAAAGTTCTAAACCTCCATTTTTATCACACTTTCATGTTATCTTATGATTGAACCCTTTCATTATCCTATTATAGATCTACAATAAAATTATTGTTTATGTTAAACCTACTAAATATCCAACATATATATCTCCAAACTCTTATTTTAGTTTGTATATAAACTAGTTGATTCTATGATATTCGGTTAATATCATCAATCACTACTAACCTTATATGGCTAGTACCAAACTGATCCTAAAAACAAATCTATTCTAAAATCAAGCACATCCTTCTAGTTATCCCATTATCCAAATGCTTTAGTGGCATGAGAAATTATTCAGTTGGATATATATATATATATATATAGGCATCAATGTTGACTTAATTTGGTTGATATCAAACTGTTATTAGAAATAGATATTTTCCAAAACCAAACCCATCCTTAGGGTCAGCGTGTCATTTTAACATGTCGATAACATGATAAATTATTCAATTGGATTCATATATAAATAAATCAATGTCTCATTCAAAAGGGACATGGCACTTCTCTTATATACATTTATACATTATTGAAAATTGATAATTTTTTCTCTATTATTCCCAATTTTGCATACATATAATTAGGACTAGTTACAAGCCAATTATAAAGCACTCTAAATCTAAGTTAAAGAAATCATTTTAAAGTACCAAAGCTTTAATATTAGTTACATACAAATAACAAAGGCTCTCAATCGCACATTCACAATAGGTGTGAGAACTAAGTGTGGCTTGATTTCTCTCCTTGGAGTATTGGATATGTAGGCATAAATCAATGATCAGACAGGGTTGATTTGGGTTAGCTTAGCCTGTTTTACTTTCTCTAGTTTTTGTAAGTTTCTAGCCCTCACAAGCGCACCTAGGGTTTTAAGGCAAATAAGACTGATTTTTGGAGCTACACACATCATCAAGGTTTAGGATTGTAAATACATAACAAAAAGAGATAGTTAAAAGTGATTGTAATGTCATTTACCCTTACTTTTATGTAGGTTAGTACTAACTAGCATGCCAATATCAATCGACAATATTAACTTGATCATGTAGAATTGACTTGGTGTAAAGATCAAATCAATTCTAAAATCAAATGAACGACATGCTTGCTATAT
Organism: Torreya grandis; assembly: GCA_037957365.1. NCBI lineage: Eukaryota > Viridiplantae > Streptophyta > Pinopsida > Cupressales > Taxaceae > Torreya > Torreya grandis. The sequence goes on from JARHVA010000474.1 coordinate 3,825,495, forward strand.
CAAGATTTTCACTTCAAAAATAAAATCATAGACAAAGAGTCAACCAGAGAAATATAAATATCTTGATATCCTTTGTATTTTCTATACTTATCAAAATTAGAAGAATTAATGTATGATTGAGTGTCATATCTCAATATCTAAATTGTATTTTAAATTTATATTTTAATTAGATTAATATCACCTATTAATCCAAATTAAAGTAAAAAAAAGAATGAAGTTTTATTTTTCACTTATATATAAGAAAAACTCTAAAAGTATGTTTTTTAATTCACTTACAAATACTTTTTATATATCATTTAATACAAATTAATTTGAATTAATTACTATGTCACATAGTTTCATATTACCACATGAAAATATTTGATACATGATTTATATTTACTCACAATAACATAATTTACGATGTATCTAATATTTTATTATTTACTTAATTTCTATCAGTGTAAATTACACGATACTATTTTATGACTAATAATTCATGGTAAATATGATTTTTCATGATATGATGATAAATACATGATCTTCTATGGCATTTCCCTGTATGGGAAATATTTATCTCTTCTTGATATATATGTATCACTATGTTCCATGTGATAACCATATTTTATATTAATTATTATCATTATTTTTAATTTTTTAATTTCAAGTGTGCTTAAATTATTCATTATGATATGGGATTGAAAGCCTATTGCTAGATGACTTTAAAGTTTTGGCTTCAATTTTGAGTACCTATTGACTCAAATTTACTTATAAATGTAGAGGTTCATCTCTTAAAAATATGAATTATTCCAACTCCAATCAATTTTTATATTCATTTCAATGATATAAATTACAATTCCATTGCATATTGAGACAAAATGAGGTATTTTGATCAAAATAAGTTCATGTTCATTTTTTTAATCGATGAATAAGGTTCAGGGTCCATCAAAACAAACATTAAAAAATTAGATGGATGATTAAAAGAGGCTATAGGCCTAGATCAAGACAAGCCATGGAGGTGGCTTTAATCTTAAAAGAGGAGAAACCTAATGGGAGTTATAACCTCTATTACATAGATACAATTATATCTCACAAGTGAGCTAAACCAAGCCAAATGTTGAGTGTATTGTCAACAATAATAGTATGTATTTGCACCATAGAAATGTTCAATATTTATTAATTTTATGCTTTCCTTTGTTAGTATAGGAAATAAAAGTGGTTTTGTAAGTTCTAAAACTCAATGAATAAATACTCAAACATCTAATTGTATAATATCCTTTTTGTTTTCTTTACTTTGAAGTGTAACAATATTCCATCTACTTTATGGCTAAAAACATCTTAAAGTCAGTTATTATATAGACACATAAAAATGGCCATGTGGGATTTTTCCATTATTGTTTTATGAATTTTAATACAATTGTCTATGTATAGTTTTTTTAATCCATGTTTAGAATTATTGGTCTTCATGTCGACTTCCATGGCTTGTAATCTTCTTTCTTGATATCTATGTTGTTCTCTCAATGTTACCTTTTAGTTTCTTTCTTTGGAGTTGGGACCATCTATATGGTAATCATACCGTATTAGGAGTGTTTATATAGTCCCATAACTTTTATTTCTAACTCCCTTTTATTTAGATGGGCCTATCTAACTCTCTTTTTCTTTCTTGTTTCTAAGTGTTGAAAGTCAACATGCACGTAAATATTATCAAATTTAAATTTATAAATTAAAAAGTGTTGTGGTTTGTTTAAAAATGATTATAATTGAGAGAATCAAATAATCATAAGATCACTTATCATTTTTAAGCCATCATTTTATTATGGAGCACTTTTAACATACAAGATAAAGTTATTATACCTAAACCTTAATATAATATTTTTGATTTTTTTTTCCTTATAGTTTGGTTTAAGTATATTAGAGGAAGATGTGTTGTATTATGTAGAAGGATTAAAAAGTGAAAGAATAAGAACACAGAAATAGATCTAGAAAGTTAGATTAACCATCTTAACTCAATTATAAAATTTAATATGATAATCATCACAATTTTAAATACATATTTTCAAATTCTTTATAATAAAAATAATTTCATAATAATATAAAATAAAAACCTTCTTTTTCCCATTTCTTTATATATTTACTTTTCATAATTAATTAAAATATATTTTAAGGATTACATATCCTCATTAATTCATTTATGTTTGTCACTTTTTGGACAATAAAAGAAATGATGACCCACACATTGAAAATAGTCATTCAATTGAGGAATTAAATATAAAAATATCATATTTAATATATGAATAATTCTCACCTTAAATAACATTATTTCAATTAAAGTTACATGTTATTCTGACCACTATCTCCGGGTGATGAGTAGCATGTTGATATTATTTTATAAGTTTAAGTAGTGCATGTTGTCAACTAGATTGATAATTGATTGATTGATCTTGTTTTGATACCAATTTAAAGGTATGATATAAGACTAATTTAAATAAAATGTTCACATATAGGTTTTTAATAAAATATTGATGACACATATATTTAGAAAATGAAAATGATAAAAACTTCTATTAAAATATATGCTACTGTGTATAAAGACATTTTGATGTAAGAGCATATGAATTCACGAGAAATTTTGCATCAATCAAAACATGTTAGTTTAAGAAATTATCTGTATTATTTTGTGTCATCTTTATGTACAGATGTGTCTAGTATAAGTTTGTGTACCCTGCAAGTACATTTGTGTTTGTATTGTTATATGTGTCTTTTCTCCATAGTTGTATCTATATATTGTCTTGAGGACAATTTTTGGTTTTTGTCAAATTGATTGGTTCTTATAGTTAATTCTATGTACACAAATTTTTAGGGAACATGATCCAATATTACATTCATGTTTCCATCAATTTTTACTATACTTGTTCTATGCCCTTAGATGTCCTTACATATTGATGAGTGATGAAGTAAACCAAAATGATTGTAACTAAATAAAATGAATGACAACTAATGCTTGTGTACTTATGGAGGCTATAGGGGAGAGTGTCTAATAATTGAGAATAGTTCATTAACTTTGTGATAAAATATGTGCATAAATATACTATTTTTAAAATATAAAAAAACTAATAATTATTATAAAAATATTATATTGCAATACAATTTGTACCTAATAATAATTTGTAATATCCAATCACATCTTCCATAAAATACACAATAATTGATTAAACGAAGTGTATGATTCGTGTGAAATTCAGGGTGCACGACTACTATTCCCTATCACGTACTCAAAAATGTTTTCCCCACCAGCAACGCCAATCTCAAACACGCTTCAAACCAAACCAAAACACGGCATCTGCAAAATAAAAACCATCAAATCCGAATGGAAAATCTGTGTCCAAGCATATGTGGTCCCAATGCGTTGTTTTTATTTATATCTTTAAAAATATGTGGTCCAGCGTAGGTTTTCACATAACTCTGTCTAGTTTGGGAAAAATAGCGTACCCTATGGAATATGGTTTTGAAAAATTCATTAAGATGCATTGTTTTTCTGTACGTCTTGTTTTCTACTAAAATATAAGCATCAAGGTAATTGCTACGCCTTGTTTTCAACTACAATATAATTTTCCAGAGGTTGGTCAAAAATTGACAAGGGGGTAAGCTCGTCGGGGTTTGGTAAAATGACTCATAATTTAGTATTTAACTTGCCAAGATTCGAAGAAAAATGACTCATAATTTAGTAAAACAAACTTAGGCAATAGTGCTTAAATCATATACATCATAATTATAATGCCAATCTTTCCATCATGCCATTAGTGGTTGAAGCCCTAACTTCCTTAACATTAATTTAGAATAAGCTCTTATCTACACATAAAGAAGGTACACTAGAAGTGAACAATTTCTTTGCAAAATGGCCCGTGAAGTCCAATCTTGAGAAGAGATAAAATTTCGCATAATAAAAATTTATTTCTTAAAATGTCTAAGAGCTTTATAAATACTAGGAGTTTCAACAAGTGAAAATTTATTGTTTAAAACAATAAGAGACCACCAAATATTATAATCATTAAAGAAAATGTCAGATCTAAATATATCATCTTCCCATTTGAGAAACAATTTGACTTTGCTTTTTGAATACTCCAAGCAAGAAAATAACCCCTAATATTGATGGGGGATGAGGTAATGAGTAAATTATGGAGTCCAATTTTTTTCCAACTACTTTAGCCATAAGGTGAGTTTTAGGAAATGTTGTGTTGAAGTAGAATTTTCCAAACTTTGAGGGCCTCAATGGATAAAACAACCTATTTGGCATAGAGAGGAATGGTTTGTTTATAAACATCAATAATTCCCATGCCTCCTTTGCCATGTAGGAGAAAATAATTTTCCATGCAACCCTATGAAAACCTCAATTTTGCTTATCACTAGCCATAAAGAGTTTTTTTAACAAGTTTTCAAGTTTGTCATAAGATGTCTTAGAAGGCACTCAATAAGAAGTGTATTACACATGCATGGTCATGAGAATCTTAGTGCACATCTAAAATTTCCTTGTCAAGGATGGGTTTGGTAATCTACAAAGCAAATTTATTTTCTATACTCTTTGCAAAACACACTACCAAAATTTTGAAGGAGAGTTTTCAAAGGTAAAAGGAATGCCCAAGTATTCAAACATCTAGGTCACTTTGTTTATTCAATTTATTTTAAAATTATTTAACCAAATCAACATTTGTATCATACCCTTGGGATAACATTGAGTTTTGAACCACTGAAGACAAGATTTTGAGGCTTTGTAGAATGTATCAATGCATGCTACAACTTCATACAAGGAAGCTTAATTTTTAATAAAAGTCATAAAGGAGTTGTCAATGAAGCCTAACTAATCTTATCTAGGAGCATGATTCTTTAGATGAGCCCTTGCTCAATTCTACATGCTAGATGGCAATTACAATCTTCTATAGCCAAAATATATAGTGGGAGAGCTAATGAGCATCCTTATCTAATAGAGTATAAAAGGCTAAAGCTCTCATAGTTATTTTCATAAATAGTTAAGTGATTACATCATAGAAGAGGATTTTTACAATGAAGAGAAAAAAATCTCCAAATGCTAAAGTTTTCACAATGAAAAGAATGAAAGAGCACTTGATATAGTCATAACTTTCTTCAAAAATTGGTTCAAAAAAAAGTTTATTGTAGAGGCATGGGTCGATTCCAATGGTTTCTACACAATAATGTAATTTAGAGGTGTATTTAATTCAAAATAATAAAATATGTAATTAAAAATATTTAAAGATATTTTTTAAGATTATAAAATTAGAAAAAAAGAGTATTTATTAAGATCGAATAAGTAAATATTTTCATCTCACAACTAATCAATTTGGACTGAATGTATGTATGTATGTATGTATGTATTTAAATTTTTAATGAATATAAAATATACTAATAAATAGACCCTAAAAATAAATAAAAAATGGATAGTTGGTTGTGTACCCCCTAACTACCTAAAAAAAAAAGTTTTTTTCCCAATGTGTACAAAATTAGGCCTAGTTTGAAACCATATAATATATTTTTTGCATTTGGATGAACAAAAAAACAATATACATAAACAAATATAGACATGTATAGTTTCGGTATATAGTAGCATAAAAAATACATACTTATAAATCAACTTAAAACTATCAAAATTTTCAAAAAATCATATATTTCAAAAGAGGAGAGTGTGTTCGACATAATAGTAATAGTTTTAGGAAATATCTTGATGAAATTCATAGTTTTTATTATAAAGGAAGTTGGATTTTTTTATTTTTAGTCAAAAATATGGATTCAACTATTTGTGTGTAGGTCTAGACCTTAGTCTCAGGAATCCAAGCCATTTATGAGCCTAGAGGATTGTTTTTAAATTTATAAAATTAAAAGAGTGTAAGTGATATAACATGTATGTGGTCTTAAGAGTGTGTAATACTAAATTCTTACAAAGTAAAGAATGTGAATAACTGAAAGGTAGGGAGGGGGTTGTTTACTAAAATAAATGTCAAGCACAAGTTATATTTTAAATATATTTTAATAAATATTAGAAATTAGGGTCACTCCAAATCTTATAGAATTGGTCTCATAGTTCCATGAGTTATGCTTTGGAATATAATTTTTTAAAATTTAATTCTATCAATGCATAGTCATTTTCAAGATTTTAGTATTCAACTTATGGATTTCAAAGTGTAACTTTTGTAATTAATGTCTATTTTGGGTAAACATATAGTCATTTTAAGGTTTTGGAGCCTCCCAAATTTCATGTTGACATTTCTAAGAGTTGTAGGTTTGTCAAAATTACAGTTTAAAATCTAAATAACACCCAACCACTCATTTATGTTGATTTTACTTATAATTAGGTCCATTATAGGCCAAAAGTAACACAAAATACCAAAATCATTTTAGACTAGGGTAAATGGTACCATTTTGGGCACATTTGTGTGTGGTCATCGTAATTTAGTTTGAGTTGATGCCAAACTAGTGTGCATGGAGAAACATAGGTTGTATCAAGGTGACCCATGCACACCCATCCATCCATTTATGCCAATTTTGCTTGTGATTAGATCCATTATAGGCCAAAAGTGACACAAAAACACTATATCTATTTATGACCAAGGTAAATTCAAATAATTTTAGGAACATTTATTCACCATCAAATTTGAGTCTATATTCCATATACATCAAATGCACAATTCGAGAAATTACACAAACCAAGTAAGTGCATACCACAAAGTATCTAAAATAAAAATAAAATAAAAATGTGGGAATATTGCAGAAGATAAGATAGGAGTCAAAAGCCAAACTTCATTAACCAAGCTCACAAATGTGAGAAGTATAAATAAGAGAGTGATAAGTAACTCTCCCATAAAATGTGGTCAACAAACCCCTGAAATAGAATAGAAACTCCTCCAAAAAAGGTGGTCAATAGGGCCAAGAATATAAGAGTAACTTTCACACCCAGAATAACCAGTCAAAAGAGTTACTTCCTAGTCACCCTCTCAACATGCACACATAAACAAGATTCTCTATGAAGGTAGGAAAACTCCAAGCGAGGGAAAAATCACATAATAAATAAAATTAAGAAAAAGTAAAACCCCCACTATAATACCTCCACCCATAAGAATAGCTTCGATGGGTAGGGTAAAAAAATAGGTCCCAATAACTAGCCCTGATGTGGTACCCATGTACAAAATAATCTCTCATAAATTAGAGAAAAGAAGAAAACCCATAGAAAAATCCTCCCCCCCTCCAAATAGAGACATAAAGAGAAGAGGCTAGAATCTCCCCCCTCCTCCCTATTAGGTGATGTTGTAGTGTTCTAAACCTCAAAAAGAGCCCACAAGTGAAGATAATTATTCTCTATGAAACTTTTGGTGAAGATGACTATAATCTACTCTATCATATTGAAATATCTTAGTTCAATGATGTCCCCATGAGTGAGATCTTTGATGAAATACATGTGAATCTCTATGTGTTTCATCCACTGATGCCAAATTGGATTCCTACAAATCTGAGTGGTACTTTGGTTATCGTAGTAGATGATGGTAGGTCTTTTGAACTGGATACCAAACTAGTTGTCATAGTAGATGATTAAAATAGTCAATCTATGGGCATTGACTACACATGATTGTAGGTTTTTCTATTGAGTAACCATCATAATTGGAACTTAATACTAAAGATAAAGTGTGTTTTACACATTTAAGAACGTTTTATGATTTTACTCTATAATTATCATTACTATAATAAAAGGGGGGCATTTTTGAATACCAAAATATGGTGTTCCAAACTTAATAATGGCAAGTTTGGCACACATTTACAAAACATTACATGAGCACACAAACAAGGTCTAATCCTCCATTTTTATCACACTTTCATGTTATCATATGATTCAACCCTTTCATTATAATGTTACAACCTAAAAGATCCTTATTGTTTGTTTCAAACCTACTAAATATCCTACAAATATATCCCCAAATCTTAGTTTAGTTTGTATGTACACAATTTGATTCTACTATATTTGATTAATATCACCAATCGATACTAACCTTATATGGTCAATACCAAAACATTCTATAAATAAATATTTTTGGAAATCAAACCCATCCTTTGAGTTAGCCCATTATCCAAATGCTTCGATGGCATAAATTTTTTTCTAGTTGGATCCATGTATAAATAATTGAAGGTGTTAATATTGATTGAATTTGGTCGGTACAAACCACTCCTAAAAACATATATTTTCCAAAATCAAATGCATCCTTAGGTTCAGACCATCATCCTACATGTCGATGGCATGAAAAATTATTCAATTGGATCTATATATAAATAAATCAAGGTCTCATTCAAAAGGGACTTGACACTTATCTAATATACATTTATACATTATTGCACATTGAGAAAATTTTCCCTATCCATTTCAATTTCCATACCTATCACTATGACTAGTTATAATCCAATTCTAAGGAACTCTAAAGACAAGTCAAAGAAAGTATTTTAAAGTACTAAATGCACAACATTATTTACGTATGAATAACAAAGGCTCATTGTCACACTAGGTATGAGAGCTAATAGTGGCTTCATTTCCCTCCTTGGATTATTGGATATATAAACACTCATCAATCATCAACCATGGGTGAATGGCATCAACTTAGCCTATTTCACTTTATCCATTTTTTTGCAAGTTTCTATCCTTCAAAAGAATGCCTAAGGTTTTAACTCAAATGAGACTAATTTATAGATTTATACACATCATTAGGGTTTAGGGTCACAAATATAAAATAAGTAAAGATAATTGCAAGTGAACATATTTTATTTTCCCCTAATTTTGTGTAGATTAATATTAACCAGCAAGTCCATATCAACCAAAAATAGTAACCCGATCTTGTAGAATTGACCTAGCATAAACATCAAATCACTTTTGAAACCAAATGAACCACATGCATCCTATATCATGATTTTCAATTCTAAAATATAATCAAAATTAGAAAGTCAACCATAAAATTAAGTATTTTGATCTCCTTTATACTTTATATATTTAATATATGTTACTTATCAAAATTAAAAGAATTACTATTATCCTTTTACATCCAAATATATGTTTGAATGTCACATCTTAATATATAAATTGTATTTCAAAATTGTATTTTAATTAAATTAATCTCAACCATTAATTTAAATTAAAGTAAATTTTATTTTTCACTTTCACTTATATATATAAAAAAACTCTAACAATATTTGTTCTTAATTCACTAATAAATATTTTTAATATGTCAATTAATAAAAATAAATTTAAATTAATTACTATCACAATATTCGTATTACCACATGAAAATATTTGATACATGATTTTTATTTATTAATAATGACACAATTTACCATATATTCAATACTTTATTATTTACCTAATATTTATCAATTTATATAATATTGTGATGTTATTTTATGGCTACTACTAGATGGTTAAATATGGTATTTCATGATATAATGATAAGTACATGATCTTCTATGGTATTTCCGCCTAGGAGCAATATTTATCTCTTCTTTATATAAGTGTATCACTATGTTCCATTCGGGAACCATATTTTATATTAATTTTTATCATCATCTTCGATTTTTTAGTTTCATGATGATATATCACTGAAGCTTTATTGCTAGATGAAATTAAATTTTTGGCTTCAATTTTGAGTACGTATTGACTCAAATTTACTTTTATATGTGGAGGGTTGCCGCCTAAAAATATGCATTATTCCAACTCCAATCAATGTTTGTATTCATTTCAATGGTATAAATTAGAATTCCATTGCATATTGAGGTAAAAGGAGGTATTTTGATAAAAATAAGTTTATATATATATATCTGTGTGAGAGAGTGAGAGAGAGAATAAGAGTTGGGGTTCCTTTCTCGTTAAAAATTAAAATTAAAAAAGTAAATGAATGATTATAATAGATTATATGTTTAGATTAATATTAGTCATGGAGATGGCTTTAATTGAAAATGAATAACCTAATAGAAGCTGTAACTTATGTTACACAACTGCAACCATATCTCAAAATTGGGATAAAATAGGTCAAGTGTTGAGCATATTGTAAATAATGATAGTTTGTGTTTGTACCACACTAATGTTTGATATTTATTAATTTTATGTTGTTTTGTTTTTGTTTGTTTGTTTTTTTTTTTGTTTTTTTTTTGTTTTTTTTAAAGAAATAAAAGTTATTTTGTAAGTTCTAATACTTAATGAATCAATATCCATATATTTAATTGTATAGTATCTTTTTTTGTTGTCTTTACTTTGAAGTGTGATAATATTCCATCTTTTTCATCGCTAAGCACATATTTTAAAGTCAAGTATTATATAGACATCTAAAAATGGTCATGTGGCATTTTGTTATTATTATTTTATAGATATTAATATAATTATCTATGTATATTTGTTCTGATTTAAATTTGGAATTATTAGTTTTCATGTCGACTTCCACAACTTAAAATACTCTTTCTTGCTATCCATATCGTTCTCTTAGAGCTACATTTCAGTGTCTTTCTTTGGTGTTGGAACCATCCATATGGTAACCACACCCTATTAAGAGTGTTTGTATAGTCTTCTAACTTTTATTTATGAATCTCTTTTAGTTAGATGGGTGCATCTAACCCTCTTTTCCTTGTTTCTAGATATTGGAATTCAACGTACATGTTAATATTGTCAAATTTAAATTTATAAATAGAGAAGTGTTGTGGTTTGTTGAAAAAGGAGTATAATTGAGAGAATCAAATAATCATTAGATCACTTGTCAGCTTTTAAGCAATCATTTTATTATGGAACACTTTTAGTGCACAAGATAAAATTATTATGCCTACATTTTAATATAGTCTTCCAGAGTTTGTTTTCCTTATTTTAGTTTAAATACATTAGATGAAGATGTATTGTATTACATAAAATTAAAATGGAGCGAAAGATTAAGAGCAAGCAAATAAATCTAAAATTTTAGATTAACCATCTTAATTCAATTTAAAATTTAATACGATAATTATCACAATTTTAAATACATATTTTCAAATTTATATAACAAAAATAATTTTATAATAATACATTAAAAATTAAAAACTTTCTTTTCCTTTTTTTATATATTTATTTATCATAATTAATTAAAAAATATTTTAACTAATCATGTATCCTCGTTAATTCATGTCACGTTGTGGACAATAAAAAAAATTATGACCCACACATTGAAAATAGTCATTCAATTGAGGAATTAAATATAAAAATAGCATATTTAATATATGAATAATTATAACCTTAAATAACATTATTTTAATTAAAGTTACATGTTATTGTGACCCCATCTCCGTATGATTAGTGTGTGTTCATATTATTTGATAAGTTTAAGGAAGGCACATTTCTTACGCTTAAATACGTCTTGTTTTCAACTATAATATGATTTCCAATAGCAAGTTTCGTTTAGCTAACTTCGATCGGACTTGTGACCAAGTTTTATCAAGTCTTTTTCGTCACGGATTGAGTTATAATTTTCATGGAATGTATTATTAGCAGTTGTTTTTATGGTGCGAGAAAAATTGGAAGTTAGTTAAAAGTAGTTCTCCTAAATATCAATGGTTTGTATATTTGATATTGTTGATTTAATAATAATAAATTAATAATAATATGATGTTCATTAATTTAATTAAAGAATACAATAAATTGGAGTATTTAAATAGTAGATTTGTATTGTCCCATTTTTATTGAAAAATTAGACAATTTAACATGTATATAAAAATCATCATTCATTTAAAGAAAAAAAGGATTTTGAGCCTCACTTTTCAACATATTTGTCGCATACAAAAATAGAGGAAAGAAATTTGACCATCAAAGTGAGTGTCCCAAATTTTTAAAAAAAAAATAAAACACAACAAATATTATAAATTTTAAATTTAAATCATAAATTTATACAATGTCATTATAAAAAATAAAATCAACAGTGGCATCCATTTTGAAATGCACATATGGCAAAGGGTAAGGTTAGTGGCCAGAAACAAGCAAGTTGTTGGTCTGATTTTGGATAGGGAGACATTGAGAAGACAATAATCGATTAATAGGAAATCAATTTTATAATAAAATAAATAAAGAAGTTTGTATTCTTTAAATATCAGCATAGCAAAAACCTACATGATTCAAAACATATCTAAAGGACAAACTATTTTTTTTGGTTCACTAATTTAGTATTTTTACATGTTTCAAAACATATCTATTTTCCTTAAATATAATAATATGTCTAACTAACCAGTTATAAAAACAAAACAAACTTCAAATGTATTTCTATCCAACTTTGGCATCATAGTGCAAACATGGTGCATAAGAGAATAAACATGAAAAGGACTGTAGCACATAAATTTGTATTGTGACTCATGTGCTCCATTTGAATAACAATGGTCATAGTTATGAGTTATGTTGTCTTCTTATAAAGCCTTGCCTTGATAAAATCAGACCCATTTTCAGAAGGAAACCAAAACTAAATTTTATTGCAGGTGTAATATAGATTTAGGTATCAAATAGATCAACTAAAAAATAAATCACAATACTTGAATCTTTGTTAGTGATAGTCGATATCATATGTACAAATAAAAATCTAATATAATTTGTTAAGCTATTAATAATGTGATAATATAATTAAACAATAATTGTATCATTTTTTTTAGTGTATTCTGACAAACCTATTTTCACAAGTAAATTATAACCAATAACCTCAAATCATTATGCACTATTATTAGAAGAATGGGTATAGAAGTTCTCAAAGTAATGCATGCACATAAAATAACAAATTAGAATAAAAACTTTGTAAAAAACCAATCTTTAATATGTCAAAAAAATGTCATTCGCTCCCATACCCCTTATAGAATTTTAACTCCTTACAATGGTTAATTTATCCCTTGTAGTTGAAAGTAACATGAGTATACATATGATGAAGAGAAGGATGTCAACCCTTGGAAAGATCCTAAACATGAAGCACCAGATGATGAAGAGTTAGAGGGAGAAATATTACATCATCCCTGTTTCAACCCAATATGAAGATCCCACAAGACCAATTTAGATGTTGGATGGAAATCCAAATATGGTTGAGCAAGATCAAATTAGCTTTTAGGGTGCCAAAGAATAAAAGGTAAGATGAAAATTTAAATGTATCCCTACAAAATTTAGGCAGATTTGCCTATGCATGTTGACAGATGAGTTTTGACAAATTCCAATGCTCTAACAAAGAGAGAAGATCATAAGTAGGATTAGCCATATGATACCTAGCCTTTTTACTTGTCTTAGAAGGGTATATCCATTGAGTAAAATACAAATAATTATAAAATTTGGAGTTTGAGGCCAATATTTCTTTGAATTTGGAGTGGAACATCCATATTTGCAACCTACAGACTTAGATTCAAATACAGGTAAGGATGCTTGAACCAAAATATTTTTAAATGGATATTATTATAGATAAAAAATAAGAAAAGCATATAAATGTTGTTAAAAAAATAAGAATTATTATTTGTAAGCCTTTTATATTTATGATGAAGTCAAAAGATGAGGGGAACTATGAATTCAGTGTTTAAAAACCTTTTTCATTAGTTTGCTATTTTTTGAACTATTATAAACCATTTTGCATAAGAGTTCTCAACAATGAATCAAGGGTCATGTATAAGAAAAATGTTTTTTATATATAGTAATATGTCATCTAAGCTAGAGTTAGAGTTTGATAAAGAGAAAAACCAAGGAACCATTGGTGTCACTTTCTATAATGATAAGGTTAAACCATCTAGACACTTTCAAATTATTTTATCATGGTTGATATAAGGAGGAAACTTAATATTTTGAATATAAAACATGTCCAAAAGGTAGTTACCCATTGAAACATGTTTAAGAGTTTACCATACATGTTTCATGGCATTAAATAATTTAATGGGTAAGTGTAGTACATAATATAGAACTTTCAGTAGAAAATTATGCCCTCAAAGATTCATTATGTGTTTTTTATAATGGGGGATTAGATGTTATTTTAGGGTATCATTGACTATAATTTCTTGGGACAGACTTTCTTTAAGAGTTTTTTTTGTGTGTGTTGAATAAAATAGATCATGACTATACTGTCAATTTTATGGCCTCGAGGGAAATCAAAACTATTGATTCGAGTTAGACGAAGCAAATTTTGAAGAATATGCATTTTAGTTTTATTCCTCACGTTTATTGTAGGGATGTAGAATCTTATATCCCACATGAAAAAGGATCCAATATAGTAATTTAGATTCAAGACTGAGATAAAACTACATTCATAACTCTTCAAATCCACTATTAATTTAGAGTCATAACTTTTTTTCATAGAAATGATGTAACTACGTTTCAAGCCTTGATGAACAATGTATTTAGTAAATTCCCAAATTATTTTAATATTCTTTTATTTTTTACCCTAACACTCACAGTGCATAGATCACTTCTCGATTAGTTGAGTAACTCATATAAATTCTAAGATTCCAACGCCACTTTCTTGACTTGTCCGTAAATCTAAAGAATGTAGAGGTGAACACATAGACTTTTTGGTTAGTGGAAAATCAGTCTAAAATAATTTCACTAGTAAAAATAGTAGAATTCCTAGCTTTTCAAAGCTGAAATAGAATATAAGCTTTAAAAAATAATCCAAATAAAAGCAAAGTACATCACCCTCTTAGCATAATTTCCAAATAAATCCATCCTCTCATTTATGGGATTTGGGTGAAAAGAAACAAAAAGGCTATTGATCCACTACCAAACTGCACAATTTTGTGGGTAAGGCCAAAATAGGTTCTTAAAAGTCTTTGGTCTACTACATGGCACTTAGGATTAGAAATTATAATTAGAAGTAGTCTCTATCCTAGTAATAGGTCTTGGTAGACTAAATACCACAAAAAATGAGCAATTTAAAGCTAAATATTAGCTTCCTCGATCCAGTTAATAAAATCAAAACAAACATGGGCAGGAATTTAAACTCCAACAACTATTTAACTTGCCAAGAGTCAAAAGATAAGGACCCATAATTTAGTACAACAAACCTAGAGAATAATAGTTAAATGCTATACACCACAGTTATAATGTTAATCTTTCCATGATGCCATTGATTGTTGAAGCCCTAACTTGTGCATCATAAATATAGAATAAGCTCTTATCTTTACATAATAGAAGGTATATAAAAAATGAGAAATTTCTTTATTAAATGGACTGTGATGTCTAATCTTAAGAAGAGATAAAATATCGCATAGGCAAAATGTCTTTCTTCAAATTCCTAAGAGCTTTATAAATACCAATAATTTCAACAAGCAGAAAGCTATTTTCAAAAGCAATAGGAGACCACCAAATATTATAATAATTGAAAAAAAGATCGGATATAAATGTGTAACCTTCCCAATTGAGAAATAATTTTTATTGTGTTTTCGAAATACTCCAAGCAAGAAAAGACCCCTTAATATTGATAAGGAACAAGGTAATGAACAAAGTATGGAGTCCATTTTTTTCTAACTAATCTTACCGTAAGGGGAGTTTGCAAAAATGTGATGTCAAAGTAGAATTTTCCAAGCTTTGGGTCCTTCAATAGATAAAACAACTCATTTGTCACAAAGAGCAACAGACTATCTGTAAAAATTAATAAGGCCCATGCCCCTTATGCCATGTGGGAGAAAATAAATTTCCATGCAACCTTATGAAAGCCTTGATTTTAATTGGCACTAAGCCATAAAGAGTTTATGCAAAACTTTTTAAATTTTTCATAGAATGTCTTAGAAGGTGCTCAATAAGAAGTGTATTACACATGCATGGTCATGAGAATGTTAGTGCAAATATAAAATTTCCTTGTAAGGATGGGTTTGGTAATCTAGAAAGCAAATGTATTTTAAATACTCTTTGCAAAACACATTGCCAAAATTTTGAATGAGAGTTTTCAAAGGTAAAAGGAATGCCCAAGAATTTGAACATCTACCACTTTGTTGATCCACTTCATTTTAAAATTATTTAACTAAATTTGTATTTGTATTATACCCTTGGGGTAACATTGAGTTTTGGACCATTGAAAACTTGATTTGGAGGCTTTGTAGAATGTATCAATGCATGATATAGATTCATTTAAGGAGCTTCATTCTTAATAAGAGTCTGAAAGGATTTGTCAACGAAGCCTAACTAATCCTATCTAGGAGCATGATTCTTTAGATGAGTCGTTGCTCAATTCTACATGTTAGAAGGCAACTAAAAGCTTATATAGCTAAAATATATAGTTTGGGACTTAATTAACAACCTAGTCTGATAGAGTATAAAAGGCTAAATCTCTCATACTTGTGATCATAAATAGTTAAACAAGTGATTACATCACAGAAGATGATTTGTACAAGAAAGAGAAAAAAAATCTCCAAACATTAAAGTTTTAACAATGAAAAGAATGAAAGGGCACTTGATATAGTCATACGTTTTGAAAAAAATTAGTATAAGAAATAAATTTTAATATATAGAGGCATGGACTCATTCCACTTGTTTCTACACAACAATGTAATATAAAGGTGTATTTGATTCAGAGTAGTGAGGTATGTAATTAAAAGTATTTGAACAAGTTATTTTTGAGATTATGAAATTAGAGAGGACAAGTAGTTGAAAATCAAGTAAATATATTCAACTCATAACTAATCAATCAAATGTATGTTAAAAAGAAAATTATTTCCACTTTGACATCACTTCCATCAATTTAAAAATAATTGTCTATTAAATTTATATATTATCATAAATCAAATTTCTAAATTAATATAACTCTTTTATTTAAAATAAATAAAAAATTAAAATCGTATAAAAAATTATAATTTAATTAATACTAATATATATTTACATACCATCTATCAAAATACAAATTCTAAAAAATCACTACAAAAATTTCACATAATAATAGATACCTCACGATACAAATCAATCGCTGCTTACAACTATACCGGCGGCTGCTTATGGAAAGGGTCTTCATTATCTAAATCCACGCAAGTTCTAGATTGACGACACGTGTATAAGACAATATCGTTCGGCTCTTTCTGGTCAGCGGTTTTGTGCTATTTATTTTGTTTTAAGAATGATACACACATTTCAGTGGGAAAAACAGAATGGAGCGGGCGTGGATGTCAGGCGTAGCGTTCATAATATTTGTGGTAGCCCTGCCTGAAGTCTTCACATCCGCGGTAGGATTATGCCTCATGAATGTAACCGCCGAACTGGATGCGCATCGCATAATATTGATCAATATTTCATGCCGGATAAATCTCATTGTTGCGAAGGCATCATCGACTTGATCAAAATCCTGCACTTCTCATGGCTGCACACCACTCGCTCATTCCTCTTGCCCGACAACAGCACGGCCGTTTCTTGCGTTGAAAAATCAACCAGGAGCTCGTCGGTCGGGGGATCGACTCCCAACTCATAGCACCTTGCAGACTGGGGCTCCATAGCTTCATGAGCGACACCGGTACGTGTAACAATATTACCGATTTGCGAAGCTTCGAGAAATCTGTGGACGTGTACAGGTTGAAACAAGATTGCAACGCATCGAGTCCGGCGGGATCAGGTTGTCAGTGCAAGGAGTGTGTAATGACCATGGGCGGGGCGCTTAACCCCTTAAATCGAATCCCCCACTGAGTGAAATCGAACTGCCCGATGTTTGTGTTGATGTACGTGGCAGGCGGCATCAACTGCTACGACGCCCTCGGCCCCGACGCCGCTTATTGCATTCTCAGCGTCTCCAATTTGTCTGCCGTGACGACCGCTAGGACTCTTCCTCGAGGCAAACACAAGGGTCCTTTAAACGCAGTTATCCAGACTGTTATTCTGACGCTTATTCCTTCCCTCGCGGTACTCATTTTTGTGCTGGTGGGCGTGTTTGGATACCATCGAAGACTCCGCAGAGTGAAGGAAATTCAACATCGGAAGCTGAAGCAACGATTTGAAATCCTGAGCGAGACCACGGGCTTGACTTTTTTCAACATGTCGGAGATAAAACAATCCACTCGAAATTTCTCCGAGTCCAACCTCATCGGCGAGGGAAGGTTCGGAATGGTGTACAGTGGTACCCTCGCCGACGGAAGGCAAATAGCCGTGAAGCGGTTCAAAGACTTCAGCAAGAGAGCCGACGAGGAATTCAGCCACGAAGTGCAGGTCATCAGCAGTGTCACGGGCCCAGCTCTTTGGAGCTAACCGTCAGTGCAGTATTGCTTGTTCCAACTTGAATCTCTCGTTGCGACGAGATTTTACAAGAACTATGGATTACATTTTCAGTGTTTCTTTGTACAAGTATATTCATAAACACAGTGGACAACAACTGGTATAAAGAAACGATTAGCAATGGAAAGAAAAACACACACTTGTAAAGAATGAGAAATCGACTCACCACATATGAGCATTCACACAATGCAAGAGAACTAGGAGTAACGTGTATTTTATTAACTCTTTAGGGCAATCCATACCAAAGTACAATAAACGGGCCAACTAGCCAACATACATAACAACCACCAAGTCAGGCTCAACGGATAATGCCTAGAACCACTTGAATGATTACAATGAACAATTCCCTCACAAGGTTTGATCACTCTCTGCCTAGGACAACCCAGCCTCTACTTCACGAAATCTGAGACCAACAGAAATGGTCACAAACCCCTGCACGACGCTTGCACGGACACGTGCCCATGGTCCACATAAACTTGGGACTGACACACCAGCTTCACAATGATTCATTTTTCATCACTCTGACAGTTCAATCTTGCATTCCCCAAATCATTGTGCAAAGAAAACTAACCATTTGTTTGATCAATGCAGCAATCGTGAATGTAGATAGGGATGTTGAAGCAACACATCCCTCATAAACTCCCCCACTTAAAAATTGACGACGTCCTTGGCATCGACACGACTCCACTAGCAGGAATTCGTGAGGCAATCTCTATCCGGATCCGACACAAAAGAAATCCAAAATGGGGAAAAACTGTCACCTTACCCAACCTGGGTAAACCCTATCTCAACACAACATGGATGGCTTGTAACTTCTCTAAGCCTACTTGAACCTCCGAAGGTCTGGAGGCCAAGTTTCCAAGGCTAAACTGGTTGACTACCAATTACAATACCACCCGAGTCCACAAGAAGTATGAGGTTTTAAAACACAGATCACCCCCCCCCCCACAATAATCAACCCTAGCATGATACAACAACTAACTTCGAACCCAAGCTTTACCTAGCATTGAGTTCCTCTGGGCACACACATCGTCTACTCACACCATTCATCTAGATCCTCCATTTGAACTGCAAACACCCCCTACTACTTTAAACAATCTCTGTTGTAGTGACTCCCACCACACATCCAACACTTCAAACGGGAGTGCTTCCCGCCTGACTCTCCAACTAGTGACTTCTTCTTGCCACCCATGGAAGTGCTCCAAGACTTACAAGATCCCTCTGATGACTCTAGAGTAGCTTTCCTTCCCTGGTCACCAACTGGCTTCTCTGAAGACTTACTCAACCCCTTACAAATGCCTCCACCCATGGATGTACAAGGGCCCAAAGTGTTTCTAGATGAATAACCCTCTCTAAAATACAAGAGACAGTTTGTTACAAAAATTGCTTCGCTAACATCAGACACTTCATAGTGACAGAGCTCCACCTGAGCCCATGACTGAAAACCATGAGTAAACTGAACAACTTAATTGCCTCTAACATGTCGATGGCCTCCAACAAAAGGCTTTGGAAAAAATTGATATACTCTCTCATCTCCCCCACTTGCTTCAACTGACTCAACTTGGTCCTTGCCAACCATGTTACATTCCTAGGTCGAAACTGATCCTTAAGGGCTTCCTTCAGATCCTCCCAAGAGTCCAACCTCCGCAGAGAATTCATTGATGCAATGTCATTAGCCAAAGTTCTATACCAAACCTTTGTCATACCCATGAGGTACCTTGTTGTAGCACGCACTTCTTGTGCCCCTAATAGACCTTCTAACCCTGTCAGGAACTCCTCCATGTTCCAGAAGAAACTCTCAAGAAGATGGTCATCTCAGTCATTATCATAACACTTGAGTTCCTTCAACTTGGGGAGCTTCAAGACTGAAGAAGAACTAGATCCTGATTCTTTCACCAAACCCGATACCACTAATCGATTGAAGGCCACTTCATCTCGTAACTTCGTTTGGAACACCAAGCCCTTCTCCAACCTTCTAGTAATTTCCATGATCATGTGCCCCACGATAGTCACCTTCTCCTCAAGTTCGTTGAATCTCGTACCCACACAATCCCCCATCAATTGGAATTGGGCACCAACTCACTCAACAAGGCCTTCACCCACTGCAACAACTCTTGACTTACCACTATGGCAACTGCCACCACCTTCACCTTTGCCCTGACCTTGCTCTCGGCCCCTGCTGGCCGCTTTCTTGAGCAACATCGTGGACAAATCTCCTACCATACTGAGTCAAACACAACCAGACACAACGTTGGACTAACTCGATAGGGGAAGGCACAAGAGTGTTTAACTTAGGCAAACACAATCTCACAAAACACAAACCATGTGCTCTGATACCAAATGTCATGGGGCCAGCTCTCTGGAGCTGACCGCCTATGTGGCACCGCTTGCTCCAACCCGAATCCCTCATTGCAATAGGGTTCTACAAGAACTACATACTGTGCCTTCAGTGTTTACCTGCACAAGTACACCCACAAACACAGTGGACAATAACTTGTATAAAGAAAGGATTAGCAGCGGAAAGAAAAACACACACTTGCAAAGATCGAGAAATCGACTCAACACACATGAGCATTCACACAATGCAAGAGAACTGGGAGTAATTTGTATTTTATTAACTTTTCAGGACAATTTGGTCCAAAGTACAATAAACGGGCGAACTAGCCAACATACACAACAACCACTGAGTCAAGGTCAACCGATAATGCTTGGAACCACTCAAATGATTACAATGAACAATTCCCACTCAAAGGTCTGATTACTCTCTGCGTAGGACAACCCAACCCCTGCTTCACAAAATCTGAGACCAAAATAATTGCTCACAAACACCCGCATGACGCTTGCACGAACACGTGCCTACGGTCCACATAAACTTGGGACTGACACACCAAAATCACATTGATTCGCTTTTCACCACTTTGACAGTTCAGAGTTGCATTCACCCAAATCACTGTGCAAAGAAAGCTAACCATTCATTTGATCAAGGCAAACCAACTCGTAAATGTAAATAAGGATGTTGAAGCAACACATGCTTCAGAAGCAGCACCAAGCACCGCGACTTGCTGCCTCTGAAAGGCTACAGCGTGGGAATTATCGACCAGGGGCACGAGCAGATCCTGGTCTACGACTTCATGGAGAACGGCAGCCTGGAGGATTATTTATTCAGCAGAACCCGGCCGTGCCTGACGTGGCCGAAACGGTGGGCATAGCTCGGGGGCTGAAGAACGTGCTGCTGGACGAGGACCTCAACCCTCTCGTGGCCAACTTCGGGATGGCGAAGTTTAAAACGGGGAACCAGACGCACTACACCACACGGACAGTGGGCACGCTGGACTACGTGGCTCCCGAGTATGCTCTCTACGGCCACCTTAACGACAAAAGCGACGTCTTCAGTTTCGGTATAATCGTGCTGGAACTGTTAACCGGGCGCAGGGCTTTCGACACGCGGACAACGTGTCTGGAGCATGTTCTCGTTTCCGACTGGGTGGTGGACATGACTCAGAAGGGTCGATCTGCGGAGATAATGGACCAGAGGATACGCGATTCGGATTGCAAGCAGAGCACGGAGAGGGTGTTGTTGGTGGCACTGCAGTGCGCCCACCCGAAAGTTGTGTGCCGCCAGTCCTTATCGCAGGCGCTTGTCATCCTTGAAGCCATCGATGAGCCAGCACCGGACGTCATATCTGCACTGCAGAGCATGGAGTTTGACCTAGAATCCTCATGCAATAGCAGAGGCGATTTTACATGGCTTATCTCTCCCGAATCAGAAGACAAAGGCCTTTCTTCATCCAGTAGTAGTAATTTTTCATGTAACTCCCGCGAATTACGAGTATGAGGGACCGTGGAATTAGATTTCAAAAAATAAAAATTATATTTCCGAAGGGTATTGGGCGTTAATGGCTCATGTTTTCCGGCTATGACCTGAAATTTATTGACTAAGATACGCCGCGTTCGGGTTCAACCAAAGATTTACAGATCTAAAGTAGGGAGAGCGGACGTCTTTGATTGATCGATTTAATTATTATTATTTTCGATTTATTTTAAAGTAAAGTAATTGATAGGAATCTAATTACACATATTCAACTGGTTGATCTGATCTTATTTTTTAATTATTAAAAAAAAATAGTTTTTGTAATTTATCGTTGATAAAAATTTAATTGTATATATTTAATTAGTTGATTTTCATATTTTTTAATTAATTAATTTGGAATTAAAAAATATATATATATTTTTATAATTTATAGTTGATAAAATTTAACCATATTTTTTACTTATTAAAAATTTAATTTTTTTAATTTATGGTTAATAGAAATCTAATTGCATATATTGAATTTAGTGATTTTCATATTTTTTAATTAGTTTTTTTTGAAATTATAAAATTTTAGGTTTTGTTTATAATGTTTATTTTTAATTAAAAATTTGTGATCAATGTTTAGATAACTAATATTTTTAAACTCTTATCATAAAATTTTCCCTTTGATCACAAATTATTAATAGCTTAGAGGGTAGAGTAAGGTTACATTGAGGTTCTCTTTATTGTAAGGATTAGAATGTGCTAATCTTAGAATGATGTGTAAGGAGAATGGATCAAGAGAAATGGTTTTCTTAAAATCATAATCAAGTCTTATATATATATAGGCAACACTCTTCTAATGAAAGAAATGAAGCGTCTTGACTTAGTCAATGGCTCAAAATAATATTTTATTCTTTAAAAATTATAGTCAAGCTTTTAGTGATGCACTTTGATCACAAGAAGGTAGATGTTTAAGGATGAGTTGATTGTGGACTTCGTTTACAAAGAAATCCATCTAAAGTTAGTCAAGACAAATATTGATTTATAAAATTTTGAAAAGAGTTATACAAGTCTCTAAAGAGATTAAAAAAAAAATCACCCCTTAATCTAACAGTAAGGAGAATATCTAAATACAAAATGATCCCCTATTTTAGAGTTCAAAGAATAAATTTGACAAATATTATATACTTGAGGAATATGGTCATTCATCTCAATGTAGTGTTAGTGTGAACAAACTTTGAATTATACTAGTGGAACCCTCAAACTACAAGATAATTGGAGTCAGGTGTAGCCTAGAGAATAGATGAGCCCAATCTCAAAGTGAAGATATGTACTATAACAAAGTTGCAGCTTTGAGGAAAGAGGCTAAAAAAACTCTAAAAATTTGGACTGACTGTAAGCTATATAGATCTCATCTTTAATACCCAATTTTATCTTATTTTTGTATACATTTGGTGCATCAATTATAAAATTAAGTGGATGAAGTCTATCAATGTTAATATCTACAAGGCCTAGTAAAAAAAGTCCCAACATACCAACCGGTTTTGATCTCATGTTGTTTATTTGCATAAAGGATTTGAATGCTTGAGATGGGTACCCATATAAATTAACAAAATAGTTGGCCATTCATCTAAGCATGTGTATCATAGTCACCACCTGAAATATCAAAACATTACTAAGTGGGTGTTAGTGAATGACATGTTCTATATTCCTTCCATGTTAGGACTTAATGGGGATGTTAACTCTAGGAAAATCTTTTCGTCATATGAACCTAGTAACCATTAGGTATGAAACATCTTATCAGAATGTTTGGGAATCTAGCAACCACCAAGTATCAAAAACTTGGGGTATTCTCAAGAACCTAGTAAATGCTAGGTACCAATGACTTAGAGTATTATTTGGAACCTAGTGATCATTAAGTATCAATGACTTTGGGGATTCTTATAAACCTAGCAACCACTAGATAACAATGATGTGGAATATTCTTGGGAGCCAAATGAGCGCTATTCATCCATGACTTAGAGTATTCTTGGAAACCTATAAACCATTAGGTATCATCTACTTGACACATTCTTGGGAACCATTGTTGGAAAAAGAGAGGTGTGGATTTGCATGCACAATCAACTCAAACTATTTGATCCTAATCACCATTTTTGCCATCCTTCTAGCTCACCTTGGTTCATATGGTCCAATTTTCATAGGGAAGTGAAATAGTGGTAAAAATATTGGATCTTGCTCTAATTACAAAACATTTTCACCTTTGCTAATAAGTTTGACTGCTTTGTGACAGTCATCCCTGATGTTTTACTTTCAAACAACCTCCCTATATAATTTGAAATTGAAAGGTTTGTTCTTGATGTAAGGAATACTAATGCATAATCAGATATTAATAGCACCCATCTACACCAATCTTGGAATAAGAAACACATTATCATAATCTAAAATATTGCTCCTTGGCTCTTTGGATCCTCTAGGTGGATTAAGTGGTGGGATAATTCCATCAGTTATACACTAGATTTTATCTAAATATATGGATAACAAGTAGTTGCTTTATATTTTAGAGATCATATGGCTTCATGCAATGAATTCATTTGAGTTTCATAGAAATTAGAACTTTCTCCATTTAATGAGGATCTAAAAAAAATATTTGAATTATGACAATGCAATCTCAAGGTAGAGGATAACTATCAACCTTAGGGAGCTTATATACTTACTTGAATGCTCTAGGTAAAAATAATATATAGAGATTTAAAGGAATTATTCTCTCTCCTTCATTCCAAACAAGGAACTAATCATTTGAAATCCCTCCAAGCAACGAGTTCTCATATTACAAATCTTCCTAGTATTTTCAAATCCTTTGTGTCTCATTATATTTGTGTATTTGATGCTCAACCCTCCACGCCTACATGGGAACATTATCTTAATAGTTTCCTCAAAGAGGTTTCTTGTAAATTAATAAAGGGTCAGTGGGTCACATGTGATCAACTTCTCTCTATTAAATAGCTTCAAGAGGTGGTTATGCAAATTACTATTGATAAGGCCTCTAGTATTGATGGGTTTCCATGTGAATTCTATCAAGATTTATACGATATATTAGTTATAGATATACACAAAGTATACCTTGTATCCATTCAAACCCAATCCCTTGGAAAACTTGTTAATCAAGGTAATATAAAACTTAGTCCCAAACTATGAGACTTGGAGCTTATAACTAGTTGGAGTCCTATTACTCTTCTCAATGTCTCTTATATAATTATTTCTAAATATTTTCCTCTTAATTTTAGGTATTTACTACCTCTTTTTATTTTCCCTAAGCAAAACGGTTTCATTTTCCAAAGAAATATACTTGATAACATTATAATTGATTATGGAATGGACCTAAAGGTCTCACCAGAAGGTTTTGTTTTTCAAAATTTACTTTGAATAGATGACATAAAAAATGACCCTTAATTTTGGCTATGCTTCAAGCTTCAGGGTTTATCTCTAGGTTAGTTAGTATGGTTAAAATAATTTTCCTAGATGTAGGTGCTTGCATTACCATAAATGATGTTTAATCTGATTAATTTGGTCTATTTTGATATATAATTCAAGGTTTTTCTCTATCCCCCTTGCTTTATGTTTTGTTTATTGAAGGCTTGATATATTTTTATATATATTACAACTCCATAGGGTTGTTTAAAGATGTATCATAAACAGATGATCAAGGGTATTACGCCTCTATAGGGTTGGTCAAGGGTATCCATTTTACTTTTTAAGATACACCTTCATATTTTTTGCATTATGTGGTTAAAAGGGTTAAGAAAAAAAAATTTATTGGATCTCTAAACTACTTTTTTTATCAAGTAAAAAATCAATTTTTTTACAAGGTGTTGGCTACCACACATGTCTAATACTCCTCTTGTTGGGATTCCTCTAAAGATGCCTATGCCAATCTAGAGAAAATTTTAATGATTTTTTAATGGGAAAACTTTCAAATAAATTAAGGTTTTCACCAATTTTCTAAGGATATCAACTATAATAAAATATATCTAGGAAGCCTTGGTAATTTAGATACCATAATCTAAAGGTATACATTTTGTGCTAAAAGGATCATACATGCATTAGATGGTAATGACGTATAGAAAATTTTGCTCAAGAATTGTATTAATCAATTAATTCCCATGGGAAAGGGAACATGGAAGGGATTGAATCTCCAAACTCTCCCACTCACTCAGATCCCTGTCACCATTATGGGGACCTTTATTGATAATATTATTTTGAATGCTTTGGATCTTCTCCAAAATAAATTAATTTGTGATAGAGATGGGTTTAGATATAGGATTTCTCTTAATTCTTATTCTTTGTGCCGGTCTCTATTTTAAATTTTTTTATGAGTTTCAATTTCTCTTGTGCGTTGGATCAAAATTCCCCATCTATTCATAAAATATATCAAATTTATCCCATACTTATTTTATAATAAAACTAAAAATTGGGTGCCTTAGCATATCTTACAGTACAATTCTAGTTACAAACTAGTGATCAAGAATCTATTTTATAAATTTAGAATGTTATATCTCATATCCATTTATGTAAACTAGTCAAGTTCAAACACCTTCTAGATGGTGTAGTAAATATAAGTGGCCTATTGAGACATCCTTTTACTAAAATAAACCCCCATTAGTTTATCAATTCATCTCTCCACAAACTCTTCAAATTGATTCTCTTAAGTCCAAATGGAAATTTAATTTCATAGAGCAAGTATGGACAATAATATTTGAGTGTGTGTGGGTGACTATCATTGAGCCAAAACAATCTTCTTATGGTGTATTCTTCACCAAGGACTCCCAATTGGTATACATGTGGTTCACCTTGGATTGTCACATCATTTTTTTAAAAACCACCTTGAATATTTAAAGTATATTGTTTTATTCTACAATCTTTCTCAATCAACCTGACATTAATTTCACATCTTATTCCAACCCTTTTATCTATGAATTTTTACTTGGAAGATGATGATTTTAGGGGAGTCAACCCTGATTCCTAAAGAATAAACAAAAATTTGGCATATGTTTTGTGCAGAGATTCTATTTCATTATGGAAGAGCATAAATATACTTTTAATCATGTTATTCTTGATGATTTTTTTTCCACATCTAACAAGATTAATGTTATATCTACTATTATGCTTCAAGTTTAAGTTCAATCTAAGAAATTTAATTTTGAGGTGATCCACCTCTAGACTCTATTGTAACATTGGGGATGTGCCCCATTGCTGTTAGTAGAGTCCCTTCAAACTCTCCTCATTATAGATCACCTCCATAGGACCATGGGTATGGAAAGTGAGGGAAGACTTGTTCTAGTAGTAGTTATTGTGGTGGCTCCCCTTGGAGTTTTTTTAAAAATCCTTAGAATCAATTCCTCAAGACAACATTAGTAGTGGTGTTGGTGGTAATGGTGGCACTAGTGGTATCATTGGTGGTAATGGTGGCACTAGTGGTAGCATTGGTGGTAATGGTGGCACTAGTGGTAGTGTTGGTGTTAGCCACTCTTGGTGGTTTACACCTTATCAATAAAAATTACAATAGTTTACACATTTTATTTGACCTACATAGCCTAATAATCCTAAATAAAAAGATAAAGATAAATAAATGGATGGTTGGCATCTTGGATCTAATTTTGTAGACCCTTAAACTAGTAGTGGATAGGAAGGTTTTGGTGATAAACTAGATGATCCTCTACCACCTTCCCCATAATTCATTGTTCCTCCAACAACTTATTTTTATTTTTGGTTTGTGATGATTTTTTTATGACTATGACTTTCAATTATTTCACCTTTTTTAGATGAAAGTGGTTTGAATTTTATTAATCTTATGATGTATTTTTTCTTGGCTTCAAATGATGTGATTGATTTCATTCACTTTTTTAATAATTGACTTATATATCATTTTTTATTAATATAATTCATCTAAATTTTCAATAAAAAATGATAAATACATCTTCAAAACTACATTTTAGAATTAATATTCCACTTCTACAAAATCTTTATGGTTCCTTTGAAAAATATTAAATATTTTGTAACTATTACTACAAGCACCTTATATCATCAAGTAAATCAAATAATTGAATCTCATTTCAAAAATATTTTATAATGATCATCTCTTTAAAAAAAACATTCAAAAGGCCCAAATAAAAAATTAAAATATATTAAAAAAAATCATTTAAAATTAAGTTTATTCAAATTAAAAAATATAATTTTTATTATTAATTTATATTTAAAAATAAAAATGAATTTTATATTCTCATAAATTCACTTATAACTTCAAAATTGGTGTATGTATATCACTTTGTAAAAAATCCCCAATAAGATGCTCATTTAAGGCCAAACATTTTACCTAGGTTTTTAAATATTATCTAAAAGGGAAAGTCTAATTTAGGGCCATTTTTATCATCAAATTATCAATATAATTCTTATCGAAAAATTATTTGAATACTTGCATCACATTTATTTGATTCTTTCATTATATATATATATATATATATATATATATATATATATATATATATATATATATATATATATATACATATACATATACATATACATATACATATACATATACATATACATATACATATACATATATATATAATTAAAATTAAGGATGTATGAAAAATAAAATATAGATCACATCAATATTGATTGTCTTTAAGATGTTTTTAAAATATTTTTATTCAATTAACCTTTATTGTGAATCTTTAATTATTTATAATGATTTAACCTCCTTCCTCATGTGTATTACATTGTTTAAATAGATTTATTTTTTTATAATTACATTTTAAGTGGTCATAATTTCTTTGAGGCATTGGATGCCAAGTGCATGGTAATCTACCTAACAAATTGTGGTTAGGCTTCCCATTGTGTTCTCAATCTCTCCCAATCAAATTTTTTATGGTAATTAAGGTTAGGTGTGTGCTTAAATATTTTAATATTACTAATAAAAATTAAACAATATAAATTGATAAAAACAAAATTAATAATTTTTTATTTTATTAATATTAAAGTAATTTTTTCTAATTAACTAGATAGTCACATAAATTCCCATACAATCTTAGCACATTAGGATATTTTTGATTCACATCTTTATCAAATCTAACTTTAAGCTATAAAAATTAGTCTTTAGTGGATTACAAAAATAAAAAAATGTCAAAATTATCCCCAAATATTGTTACCTAAAGCTCATAGTGAATTACATTAAAAAAAACAAATGTCAAAAGTATCCCCAAATATTGTTACCTAGAGTTCATTACTAGTTAGATACTAATTACGTCATTGTTCATGTATTTAAACGATCAAAGGTAAATCTTAAGATTTTTATCTTCATAGTTAGTTACCTCTTATTTTAGATATCTATAAAAATATATTATTTATAGAAAATATATTATTTATAGCAAATATATTATTAATCATATCATTGTAATTTGTAGGGATAGAATGAGCTAAAAAATCATACTAAAATTTTATATTTTTAAATTTTGGATTTTGGATTTTATATGATATAATTAATTGAACTTTAATTCTCATTATCATTCAAGAATTTATAACTTTATATTTTTTTACAAAAATGGTTGACATTTATTTCTTGATATTTTTACTTCCTTGATTCTTAATAAATTAGATATTAACAATTTAGCGTGTTTATGTTTATCAAAGAATGAAATCTCATTACACTCCATCATTGTATGTTTTAATTATTGAATCCTTTAGATATTTTTTTGTTGATTATACTTGTAAAGGGTTTTTTGAAAGAATTTCTCTCCCAAGGAACTCTACATGGAATTTGATTAATATTCACTTTATAGAAAACTCATTCCTCATTTTTGTTGTAGAATAAAATTTAATGTAATATAATATGATATGAAATTTATGATTTTTTTTCTTAATTATCATAGGAGATAATTATCTAATTGAGGAAACCCAATGTTACAATATCATATTAAACACCCATTTGTATTTTACTTGAAGGATTTTTATGGTCTAAGATCAACATGAAGAAGATATTAAAGTTTTTATGAATTCTTTTTTCAATTTAAGGGATTAAAATAAACATGTGAAACTATATTCTTTAGAGAGGAAAAATATATTTATTGGATTACTAAACCTATATCTATAATGACAAACAAATATATTTTCTTTAAAATTATTTTAGCTACACATGTTAAGTATTCCTTTTATTAAACCCTAGGTTGTTTCCTATAATAAAATAAGAAATATTCTTGAATATTTCATTTAAACTAATGAAAAAACAAGAAGAATTCTACATATTTCCTCAAAATATTATGTTCCCTCCTATATATAAAATATACATAGTTGTATATACATTTTTCTGACTGATATTAACATATATGTCATTGATCTTTATGCCAAATGGATTGTTAGGGATGATGATGAGAATGAATTATTGAATTTTATTCATAGAAAATGTATTTCCTTTAGGGTAAGATTTCAATCCCTCATTTTCTATATGTCTATCAAAATATAAAGTGTAATCTCTTATTTTATTTCAAAATAATCTATTACAATTGTGATTTATATTTAGTCTGCATCATAAATATGTATTACTTTTTTTAAGGCTATATCTCTTCCTTGTTGAATTTCCTCATAAATGTGGTCACAAGTAATTGAGCCATTTATTTTTTAGAAATTAGTAGTTTTCCTTACAAGAAAATTGCTTGTTTTTTTAAAAATTAGTGGTATGTTTACTTGTGACCATTATGTAGGTCTTCGAGAAATTTTTAACAATTAGTTTCTTATATTTTCACTCTTTACTCCCTAATTTTTTGATTAGTGATGTGATGACAAGTCTCTCTAAATATTTTAGGTCTTATAAATAGTGTAATATTATAAATTATTTCGATGCTCAAAACAATAACAAAAAGCATTACCATTTTACAATCTCCTTTTCATTATTACTCATTCTACTAGTTATCATTGCTTCCTACATATATCTAGTTCAAAGTTACTAGATATGTAGTGAGAATAAAGGATATTTATACTTTTTATTTTATTTTATTTCATTTCATGCAACTTCATATATTTTTTGGACATTATATTAGGAGAATCAAATCATCATTAGATCATTTATTATTTTTTAAGCCATCATTTTATTATGGACAGCTTTCAATAGACAAGATTAAATTATTATGTTTAAATCCTAATATAATCCTCCAAACTTTGTTTTCCTTATAATATGGTTTAAGTATATTATATAAAAATGTGTTATGCTGTATAAAATTAGAATGAAGGAATGAAAGAGTAAAAACAAGTGAATAAATCTAGAAAGTTAGATTAACTATTTTAATTCAATTTAAAATTTAATATAATAATTATCATAAATTTAAATACATATTTTAAAATTTATTTAATAAAAATAATATTATGATAATACATAATAAAATAAAAAACATTCTTTTTCTAATTTCATTATATATTTATTTATCATACTTAATTAAACTAATTATGTATCATCATTAATTCATTTTTTTTTATGACGTTATAGGCAATAAAAGAAATGATGGCCCACACAAAATAACATATTTAATATATGAATAATTATCAGCTTAAATAATATTATTTTAATTAAAGTTACATGTTATTGTGACCCCCATCTCAGTATTATGAGTAGTGTGTGTTCATATTATTCTATAAATTTAAGTAGGTCACATTTCTTACACCTAAATACATCTTATTTTCAACTATGATATGATTTATAAGGCATGCAACCTTTTTTATTCATGTTCTTTGATTGATTATTTTGTGGGTAGAGTCCCCCTTGAGAGCCTACTCAAACAATGGCTTCACAACCACTAGGTTGGTGTTAAATTGGAGGGTATCCAAAATCTTACCTGGGGCTTGTTTCTTTTTCACTGTAATGACCCTGAACATTGCAAGAGAATTTTGAGCATGGCCTATGGTTCATTAGAAATTCTTTGGTTGTCTTTTCATAATGGGTAGCTAATTTTCAAGTCTCTAAGTAAGCCAAGCTCAAAGTAACAGTATGGGTGGAGTTCCCTAATCTTCCCCTTCCCCTTTGGGGCTTCATTGAACAACTAACCCTTATGCTTGGTAAGGTTATTTGTCATGAACAACCCAAATTTTTCTTAGCATGACCACAAAAGAGAAGCTGCATGGAGGTCGACCTAGAAAGGGACCTCAAGGACTCCATTGAGATTCAAATAGGGATTAATAGATTCACTTAGAAGGTTTAATACATAAACTTACCCAATACATACTTCTAGTGTCAATCCTCTAACCATATGATTCGGGAGTGCCCTCTTATGGTCCCCCCTCCATATTTCTCTACTAAAATGCCTTCAGCTAAGCCAGTCCCCTAACCCAAATCTTTGGCTACTTTGGTTGACAGTTGGATGGTGGTCACTAATAAAAAGACTCAAAATAATAATAGGAATTATTCTAAGGTGCAAATAGCCATTTATAAACCTATGAATATTTTGAACTCCTTAGCCACAATTTTAGCTACTACTATTACCTCGCATTCCACCAACCCCTTTTCTTCCAAGCAACCCCCAATAGCCACTACTGAAACCCAAATTTCCTCTATCATCAAAATCCCTCAGGCTATGGTTTTTCTTCTTCCTTCATATAAGGGGGACACTCCAAGCAACCACTTTTTTTTGCCTCTCATACCAACATTAGAAACTCTACAAATTCTATTTCTGTTGATGAGAATGGGACCATTGTGGTCAAAAGGAAATCCTTTCTTGTGAGATCCTATAGTCCCTTATCTCCTAGTCAAGAGGATTATACTTAGGGTAAGTATCATACCTTTTCTATAGGGGATGTATCCTACACTTCACAATATTTTATGAATCACTTTGGACCCTTAGCTGATGGAGGTGATGACATGTATCTTGATGATTTTTGAATGTTTTTTTATTAATGGAATGTATTTGGACTTACTAAAACTACTATGAGATATCTAGTATTGGGAAACTATCAGTATTTTGAGAAGATGAATGTGCTTTTCTTGTAGGAGGTAAAAGTTTCTAGCTTTTTATTATTCTCTGCTCTTCATACCATCTTGACCATAGCTACACCTTTTGTCACATCCTATGAGATAGGTAGAGGTGGTGTGGCCACACTTCTCTCTATAGATTTGGGCTCACATTTCATTTCTTGGGTTAGTGACCCCTTGCAAAGGGTGCTCTAGGTCCTTTTTGACCTTGATAATCACATTGTGGGGATGGCCAACATATACACCTCTAATGATGTTATTGATAAGATTGAGGCTCTAGTAGTGGGTTGCTAACTACCTACCCGATGCTTATTGGGTACTCTACAATGATTTAAACATGTTCAAATTCCTAGAGGATAAGGATGGTCACTCTCTATTACATTATTGTGCAGGTGAGAGAGAAGCCTAGTTTTACATGAGAAATAAGCTTGGCTTGTATGATCCCAACTATGGATGGAAGTCATCAAACCATGATTGGTTCACCTAATCCAACTTTTAGCAAGGAGATGACCAAGTGCTAATTAGATTAGATCAAGTTCTCATGGTAGACAATAATTTATTCCACATCCCTGGCAAAGTAGGCTTGCTAGTGTTGGTTTGTGAGATTAGGATTTCATTAGACCACCAACCTATTCATTTTTAGGTGGCTAGGAATTCTATGCCTACTAGGTCACATTCTTCTCAATACTATCTTAACATGGTGCATCTTTCTCATCAAATAATGAGAGAGTATATTCTCAAAATCTAGAATTTGGCTGCTCATCCTCTTGGACAAGTAAGATGGATTTAGTGGCGGGAAGATGCTATCACTCACACCACTACTTTCCTTAGATCTTTTGGGAAAAAAGCTACCATATTCCACAAATAAGAGTATGAAGCTTCATACTAGGAGCATGTGCTTACCTCTAGGGAGCTAGATAATAACCCTTTAAATATTGCTCTTCAAGCTAAAACTACCATGTGGAAGCACAAGCTTAAACATAAGGATAATTAACAAGCAAGATGGGCACAAATTATAGCTCAACTTCATTAGATGAAAGTGGGTGACAAAGTTTCAAAAGAATTTTTCAATTTTTAGTGTGATAGAAAAACTTCAGATAAGAATAAAAAAATAAAAATAGGATCTAAAATTCTTACTAGACTCCCTGACATCTTAGGGGCTTTTGTTGATCATTATAAGAATGTTTTTATAGCACAACCCAATTATCATGCTAGGGAAAAATCCTTGTTCAAGTGTCTATTGGCCACGTCGTACAAACTCTCTAAGGCTCAGTGTGTGGCTTGTGATCACCTTCTTAACATCAATGATCTTACAGAAGTTGCCTTGTCCATGGCCTTGGATAAAGCCATAAGAGTTGATGGTTTCCCATGTGAGTTTTACCAAACTTTTTGGAATATTTTTGGCCTAGATCTGCATAAAGTCTATCTTCAAACCATGTTGAGGGGGTCACTTGGGCCTTACATCAATAAAGGAAATATTAAATTTATCCCAAAATAAGGAGATCTTGAGCTTATTAGTAGTTAGAGGCCGATCACCCTATTGAATGTATCCTAAAAAATCATAACCAAAGCACTTTCTCTCAAGATGAGACATCTTCTTCCCTTGATCATTAGAAGTGAGTAGATAGGGTCCATCAAAAATTGATTCATCCTAGATTACATCATTGATGTTTGGGAGGGCATGGAATATACCTGGGCCTCCAACCAAAAATCTTTATTCATCAAGATTGATTTTGAGAAAGATTATGATAAAATTGAGTGGATTTTTTATTATTTCTTTGCTCCAGGCTATTAGATTTCTCCCTTAATTTCTTTAGTCTATTTGAATGCTTTTCAAAGATGCTGGAGCTTACCTCACCATAAATGGGATGCATTCTTAATGGTTTGAGATTTAACAATCTATAAGATAGGGTTGTCCATTGGATCCAAATATTTATATTATTATAGCAAAAGGTTTCAGCTATCTTTTAGCAAATTTTACATCCAGGCATCTAATCAAAGGGACCACCTTGCCCAATACCTCATAGCAGCTAGTGAATGGGCATTTTCTGGATGATTCATTTTTTATGATTATAGAGGAAGAAGCCTCTATATAAAACACTTTTATTTTTTTGTACACCTTCAACCTAGCTTTGGGTTCCTTCATTTAATGGAGAAAGACCAGATGCTATAGGCAATCCATATCTCCTAGACCAAGCTAGATTTTAGACAACTTGCTAGAGTTGGATTGCCCATGGTGAGAAATTCATGTTTTTGGGCATTCCCTTTGCCTTCTAGTCCTCCTCAATTGAGATTTGGTCTTATTTCATTCAAAGGGTGGAGAAAAATATTTCCTATTAGGTTACTAAACCATTATCCATGATAGGCAAGTTCTAAATCTGTTCCAAGGTCTTGGCAGCCACCCATGTTTATTATTCTACATGTCAAGCTCTATCTAAAGTAGCTTATGGAAAAATGGAGAAGCTTATTCAAGATTTTTGTGGGCCAATGCTAATGGGAAGTATGGTTTTCATCAACTGGCCTGGAATTTATGTTGCAAGCCTAGAGAAGCTGGGGGCTTAGTCTCATTGATGTTAGAATTCAAGGGTTTGTTCTCACTACCAAGTGGGCTATTCATTGTCTTGAAGGGAATGAGGCCAAGAAAATTCTTGTCAGGCATTGTATTACCCAAGGGTTCCTCTTGGGAGATATGCCTTTAAAGGGATTAATTTTTAGACAATTCTTCTTACACTAGTCAATATGAAAATTTAGGGCACTTTCATTGTTAAAAGCATTTAGAAATATTGAGATCTGCTCAAACCCTCACTAGTTTAGAAAGGGGAGGAATTTAGGATAGGTCTTTATATCAATTCAAAATCCCTTTGGTGGTCTCCTTTGATCAATTTTTATAATGTCCCTTTTGCCCAAGTTCCCTAGATTAGGAGCCTTCGACTCTTTAGATGAGGGATCAAAACCATTGGGGACTTGTTTTATCATCAAACCAGGGATTGGATCCCTTGGGATTAGTTTAAAAGGAAATTAAATTTACTTAATAGTGATGTTGAATCTATCAAGGAAATTCAAGAAGCTATTCCAAACTCTTTAACTCACAAAATTGGTATTTCTACCAGAGCTCTATGGTGGAGGGATTGGAATTGGCCTATGGCCACCCCTTTCAGAAACTATACTCCTAGCTTGGGGTATCAAATTCTAACTCCTAAAGGGCTTCCCTTAGAAAAATTAAACAAGGTCTAGAATATCAAGTCTCACCATTTTATGTGGGCTATAAAATTCTCCAAGCTGTGGGCCATGCCCATTGAACCTAAAAAAGCTCATTTTATTTGGTGTTTGCTTTATCATAGGCTCCTACTGGGAGAAAAAATCAAGCATCTTGGGGTTATCAATCCCCTATGCCTGACCTATGGGTAACTTGAGTCAGTTAAGCATGTGTTTTAGTTTTACCCATATGCCTAATATACTTGGATTTGGATACACTCATTGTTCCAACCATTTCACCCTAAGCCTTTCACCTTGAAAATTTCTCTCCTGGGAGACTCGGCCCTTTTGCCTATAAAACACAATAATTTTTAGATTATTCTTCACGTTAATATTCTTTTTTGTATTTGGAAAGAAAGGAATCATATTATCTTTAACAAGTAACATTTAGACAAAATTTTCTCTATTGCTAATAAAGTTAATGTTATCTCCAATTTATCTCTTCATCTCCTTAACCAGATTGATAAAGTCTAGAGGGAATTGTCCCATCTTTAATCATTAATAGAGTACTATGTAGGTGCCTCTTGTGATGTTAGTTGGGTGCCTCCCTCACCTACCTCTCACTATGGTTTAGTTTCAACATCCAGGCATGGTTCAAGGAGGCAACACTTCAAAGGATAAAGAGGGCATTCCTTATCCTCACATGGTCCCAAAGGGTCTCTGTCAAGGAGAAGCTTATAGCATGGTGCCAGTCTAAATATTCATCATCATTAAGATGGTTGGGGTCTCATACTCAGCTATAAATGGGTGGTTGGGGGATCCCTCTCCTGCCAGAGACCAACATGATGGTTGGGATGCTTTGTTACCTCCATCAAACAAGTTTCTAAAGCTAGCTTTAGCCATTTCCCTACATAAATTTATTGAAGAAGTCAGAAATGTTACTAAAGATAATATTGGTGGTTGGGATCCCTTTAATTTCTCTAATGAACCACCTGCTAATGTAGGGTGGGGAGGAAAACTAGATAGGCCCCCACCTTCCCCTCCTCCCATCTCTATGTTCATGATGGAGGCTTAATTATGTCTTTTCTTTACCCTAATTTGGTTGGCAACATTTATTAGCTTCATTATACTTTTATGTGGCTGTTAGGCATGGTTTGAAATGTGGGTGTGACTTCTCCACTCTTTTTTTGTATGATTAGTTGTACTTTTTTAATGGTTCAATACAAACACTTTTCAATAAAAAAAATTTGGGCAAAATTTGACAAGGGGGTAAGCTCATAGGGATTTGGTTTGACATTCATAATGGGATCGAAATATTCTTTCAATGAGGTCATAAATTGATTAGAATGACTCTTAGCAAGTTTTTTTTAACTAACTTTGATCAAACTTGTGACCCATTTTTAGCAAGTCCTTTCATTACAGATTGAGTCATATTTTTTACTGAATGTCTCAATATATATATTAATAAGAAATAGAGAGATAAAGTTTAAGATGATTTATAATAAAGAGGTGGTTGATTGGTATTTATGTTCTAAAACATATGAAAATGGGTAAAAAGTTATAGTTGAATAATAAGAACTTTAAAATATATAAATAATAGTATAGAATATCAAACACATGTAGTGCCATCAGATGGAGGAAGAAATAGATGATCCACATCAGGAATAATAGTCCAATAAGAGGGTTCTTTCAATGGTAGCTTTGACATCACCCAATAATCCTAATTATTATCTTACACAACCAAAAGTACCACTGTTCTCACCTAGATGTCAAGGGAACAAGTATCCTAACATCCATAGAATCATTCTTAGAGGAATCCCATTAAAAGGATGAACTAGAAATAGTTTTTCCATGTGGATATTAGGAGAGAACTTACTCACAGTGCATGGATCACTTCTCGAGTGGTAGATCAAATCCTATAAATGCTAAAATTCTAAGGACACTTTCTTGGCTTGTGCCTAAATCTAAGAGAATGTAGAGGTGAACACAAAGACTTTTTCATTAGTGTAAAATCATTCTAAAATAATCTCAATAATAAAAATAGTAGAATTCCTAAATTTTTAGAGCTAAAATAGAATAGAAGATTTGAAAAAAATCCAAATAAAATAAATGCACATCACCCACTTACCATAGTCTCCAAACAAAGCCATCCTCTCATTCATGAGCTTTGGGTGAAAATAAATAAAAAGGTTATTGATCTACTACCAAACCCCACAACTTTGTGGGCAATCCCAAAATAAGTTCTTTAAAGTATATGCTTCATTCCATGCATGGCACTAAAGATGAGAAATTTTAATTAGAAGCAGTCTCTATCATAGTACCAGGTCTTGGTAGACTAAATGCCACAAAAATGAGTAATCTTAGGCTCAATATTATCTTCCTAGATCTAGTTAATAAATTCAAAATAAACATGGAAAGATGAGTTTAAAATCCACCAACTATTTAACTTGCTAAGAGTCAAATGAAAAAGATCCATAATTTGGTACAACTAACCTAGAGAATAATAGTTAAATGGCATACACCATATTTTTAATGTCAATCTTTCCATGATGCCACTTGTTATTGAAGCCTTAACTTGTGTATCATTAATCTAGAATAAGCACTTGTCTTTGCATAATAGAAGGTATATCATAAATGAATAATTTCTTTATAAAATGGGATGTGAAGTCTAATCTTGAGAAGAGATAAAATCTCACATAGTAAAAATGCCTTTCTTGAAATTCCTAAGAGATTTATAAATACGAGGAATTTTGACATGTGGAAAGCTATTGTTTAAAGTAATAGGAGACCACCAAATGTTATAATCACTGAAAAAATATAAGATCTAAATTTGTCACCTTCCTAATTGATAAATAGTTTTTATTGTGTTTTCCAAATACTCCAAGCAAGAAAAGAACCCTTAATATTGATATGGGATAAGGTAATGAGCAAAGTATAGTCCATTTTTTTATAACTAATGTTACCATAAGGGGAGTTTGTGGAAATGTGATGTTGAAGTATAATTTTCCAAGCTTTGGCGTCTTTGATAAATAAAACAACTCATTTGGAACAAAGATTAATAATTTAACTATAAAAATAAATAATACCCATGGCCCCTTTGCCATGCGGTAGAAAATAAATTTCCATGTAACCCTGTGAAAGCCTTGATTTTACTTGGCACTAGACGATAAAGAGTTTTTGAGCAAATTTTTGAGCTTTTCATAGTATGTATTGAAAGGCACTCAATAAGAAGTGTATTACACATGAATGGTCATAATAATATTAGTACAAATCTAAAATTTCCTTGTCAAGGATGGGTTTGTAATCTAAAAAGCAAATTTATATTCTATACTCTTTGTAAAACACATTGCCAAAATTTTGAAGGAGAGTTTTCAAAGGTAAAAGGAATGCCCAAGTATTAAAACATATACCATTTTTTTGATCCACTTCATTTTAAAATAATTTAACCAAATCAGCATTTGTATCATAATCTTGGGGTAACATTGAGTTTTGGATCACTTAAGACTCAATCTGAAGGATTTGTAGAATGTATCAATGCATGCTAGAGCTTTGTACAAGGAAGCTTCATTCTCAGTAAGATTAAAAAATGAGTTATGAATTAAATGACCATTAATAACATAACTAATCCTATCTAGGATCATGGTTCTTTGTATACTCCCTTCATCAATTCCGCATGGTAGAAGGTAACTAGAAGTTTTTATAGCCCAAAATATAGTAGGGGAGTTAATGAACAACTTTGTTTGATAGAGTAGAAAATATTAAATCTCTAATATTTGTGATCTTAAATTATTAAGCAAGTGATTGCATTGAATAAGAGGATTTACGTAAAAAAGAGAAAAAAATCTCCAAATGTTAAATTTTTTTACAATGGAAAGAATAGGGCACTTGATACGATCATAATTTTTTTCAAAAGTAGTCTAAGAAACAAAGTTTATTGCAAAGAGACATGAACCCAGTCCACTTGTTTATACACAAAAATGTACTTTAAATGTGTATTTTATTCAAATAATTAAGGTATGCAATTAAAAGTATTTAAACAAAATAGTTTTGTGATTATAAAGTTAGAAAGGAGTAGTAGTTGAAGATAGAGTAAGTAAATATATTCATCTCATAACTATTCAATAAAATGTATGTTAAAAAGAATATTATTTACACTATGACATCATTCCCATCACTTCAATGGAGAGAAAAATGTCCCTACCTGAAACATTCACATCTGTGACAGGATTATGCCACATGAATATAACTACCGAACTTGATGTACATCCATGGACACTTGATCAATGTTTTACATCTAGATAAATCTCATTGCTGTGAAGGCATCCTCTTGATCAAAATATTGCACTTATCATGGCTTCACACCACACACTCATTCCTCTTTCCTAACAACATCACAGATGTCATATATACACTGTAAAGCATGAGTTAGACTTGGAATCCCCATCCAATAGCAAAGGTGACTTTACATGGCTTATCTCTCTTGAATCAAAAGACAAAGGCATTTCTTCATCTACTAGTAATTTTTCATGTGACTACTAGGAATTACCAGTATGAGGGATCATTAAATTATAAAAAGTAGAAAAGTTTGATGCATAATGACTTGATAGAACTCAATGTACACCAAAGCACTAAACTGCTCTCAATTTCAAGTTGTGAAGATGGATCTAGTAGTGAAATCTAAACATACGATAATAATAATTTTATTAAATTAAATTTAGATAAATTTTTAAATTATTA
Source organism: Torreya grandis (assembly GCA_037957365.1). NCBI lineage: Eukaryota > Viridiplantae > Streptophyta > Pinopsida > Cupressales > Taxaceae > Torreya > Torreya grandis. The sequence goes on from JARHVA010000474.1 coordinate 3,866,451, forward strand.
TTAAAAGTAAGATAATAATTATTTAATAAAGTTAAATTTATAAAAAATTTAAATTATTTTTATTTGATCAGTTAAATTCTAGGTTTGAAAGGGACCTAGAACCACCAAAGTGAAGTACATTAGAATAAACAAGCCAACCATAGGGATGAGGAACCAAACGATAAATAACTACTGAGATAAGCCTAAAATAGAGGATATGAAACTAGAACCAAGGAAAAATTAGAAAATAAAACTTGAAGGGTGATCTCCCTTCATCAAATCTTTTGGAGGGAATTACACACTAGTAGGTATACCCAAGAGATAGGTCTTCTACCCTTAGGGTCATCAACACAACCATGATATGGTAGAGTAACATCTGGAGGATTTATCTTTCCTTTAGGGTTTATAACCTAGTAGAGCTTAGTGAGAAGCAAAAAATAGATCATTTTAATCCTTGGCACAGGGGAGCCAAGGTCCCCAAACATAATCATATTTTTTTGATAAAGGATTGCCTTAGGGATTTGAGTTATAATAGTAATGTTGAATCAAGATTTCAAATCATTTAAATTTATAAAAGTGGTCATTACCATCATCCAAGATTTGAATTTTAGAAACCCAATTCCAATGGGGTAGGGGTGACAACCCTCCTCCCCATAGAGGTGTACTAAGTTTAAATTTGAAATCTTGGTGAAAGCTAAAAGCTCAAGCCCAACAAGGAAGATGTGGAAAAAAAAACTCCCCCAAATAAGAAAAATAATTTGAAAACTTGAAATCAAAGCCTATTAAAGAAGTCAAATTGGTCTAGAGCCCCAAATTTTGACCACTACTAAAACTGAGAGTCTAATTAGCTTGCTTGAACAATCCCATCATTCTTAAATTAAAATCTAAAGACCTATGTTTTACTAGGTGGAGATAGAACATAAACGTAAAAAACAAATAAAAGTAGAGTTTGAATTCTTAGAAAGAGAACCCAAAAAAAAGGTCACATTGATCTGAGCACCAAATTATTACCCACTAAGGAGGCCAATGGTTGAAATGATACGTCATGGAAATTACAATGCTCCCATGTCCACGTCACCCTTCTACCAGGGCATCCAAATGGAAGAATGTGGGATCGATCCCAGGGATAGACCATGAATGGGAAACTAATGAAAGAGTTTAAAAAATTGAGCCAAGGTGGAGATATATATATTCAACCTCCCACTATGATACTAATGCCTTTGTTTACCATCCAAACTTAGAAAAACATAGTTGCCACATAAGGCAAAAAAAAAGATAGAAGACTTATCGATTTGATTGGGATATCCTAATTTAGGCAGTTTTTAGTGTACCTCAAATCTTCTACATCCAAAATAGGTGAAACCTAGAATAAATCTAATAAAAATTTCCCAATTGCTAAATAAGGGTGATAGTAGGTTACCTTAACTAGTGTGTAAGAGAGCAAAACCATGCGGTCATCCAAGACCATGCTGATATCATCCATGGGTAGAATAATTTCCATTTCACCCTATAGAGATGGTAGGCCACAGGAAGTGGAAGGCTCAAATAAAAATTTAACTGAAAGGAAAGCAAATGATCTCAACCTACCACGGTCCCATCTGAACCTACCCTAACTACCAAAAACATTGTGTTGTTCAATCCAGCCCTGAGGTGACAAAACAACTTCGAACTCACCTCCAAAATTATTGAACCAAGCAAAACTCTAGTACCAACAAGCACCATCCTAAGAATCTAAGTGGCAATAATATTTTGTAACATTCTTGACAATTCAATGTCATATCTATTCTCAATCAGAACCTCAACCTTAGACTCTGCCATAGGTTCTACAAGATAGTAGAATCTCAAGTTTGTGTAGGTGGCTTTAGAATGTAAATCTTGAGAAGAGGGAGACAAAGGTATCTCCATCTGTATCTCCTTTACCACCCATAACTTACACCAAGGGGATACCTTTGCCCACACAATATTGATCTCAAACATAACCAAAGTAACATTCTTCCTAAGGTCTCCCCTTAATTTAGGGTGCTCTCTAAGCTCCACCTCCTAAGCTAAAAAATCAATAAGATTTTCCAGCAAGTCCTCCATGGCTTCTTCGAGCAGTGCCTTGTGACTCTCTTCCTCTAAAAATTTTAAAATAATTTCTTCCTCAAAAGCATCTCTGGTCATCCCCACTTTTTCCTTCTAGCAGATCCTCCCCACCGTCTCCATTCAGTAGGGCCTCCCCTCTCCCACTCTCTATTTAACAAAAAAATTAAATTATAATTAAAAAATAAAATAATTTTTAAATTGTTATTTAAATCATTATTTGTTGTATTTTGATGACTATTTTTTAATATTTTGAGTCAATTTTTATTCACACATAAAATTTAGACTCTAATTTGTTTAACCATCTTACTTTATAACCTTCTATATTATATTTTATTATTTAATATAATATGAAAAGATCTAATAATAAAAAGTCTTATTAAAAATTTAGGGATCATAATTGGAATTGAGTGTAACCTCCAATAGATTGAGAGTATAGTTATAATTGAATTATTGGAGTTGGGTGTAGCCAAGAGATTAGATGAGCCTATCCTCAAAGTGAAGATATTTACTATAAAAAAGTTGCACCTTTGAGGAAAGAGGCTCAAAATTATCCAACAATTTGCACTGAATGTAAGCTATATAGATCTCATCTTTAATACCCCTATCTAGTGTATCACTTGGAAAATATGTGGATAGAGTCTATCAATGTCAATATCTACAAGTCCTAGCAGAAAAAAAGTCCTAGCATAATAGCCAAATTTGATCTCATGTTGTGTTAGTTGCATATAGGATTTGAATTCTTTAGATGGGTACCCAAAGAAATTAACAAAATAATTGGCTATCCATCTAAGCATATGTATCATAGTCACCACTTGAAATATCACATCATTACTAAGTGGGTGTTAGTGAATGATATATTATATGTTTCTTCTATGTTAGGATTTAGTGGGGATGTTAGCTCTAGGAAAATATTCTCATCATATGAACCTACTTACCACTAGGTATGTGCATCTTGTCAGAATATTTTAGAACCTAGAAACCACCAAGTATCAACAAATTGGGATATTCTCGGGAACCTAGTAAATGTTAGGTAACAATAACTTAGAGTATTCTTGAGAACCTAGAAATAGTTAAGTATCAATGACTTGGGGGATTATCAAGAACCTAATGACCACTAGATAAGAATGACTTGGAGTATTCTTAAGAACCTAATGACCATTATTCATCTGATTTAGAGTATTATTAAAAATGTAGAATCCATTAGATATCATCAACTAGGTACATTATTGGGAACCTATAAATAACTATGTATCTTTGACTTAGTGTTTTCTTGGGACTAGTGACCACTAGGTATCTATGACATGGTGTATTCTTGGGAACATATCTACTATTATGTTTATTTAACTTGGCATATTCTTGAGAACCTAGTCACCAAATAGGTATATGTAACTTGGCATTGATATCTATCTAGTTATGGGCCCATATGGTGCTTTTAAGGTCAAATTATATTTTGCTTACAATCAACCATGTGGAAATGAATAAGTTTATCATGAGCATACTTAGGCTATACAAGAGTAATCCTTGAGTCAAATTGAGAAATATGATTCCCAAGGAAGTAGTGTAACAAGCCCAAGTCTGTCATGTAAAATTTATCTTGAAGAGCCATTTTCATCTCCACAATGGATGAATAAGAGCTACCAATGATCAAAATATCATCAACATAAAGAACCATAATCAATAATGAATCATCCTACGACAAGAGATATATGTTTAGATTTAAATAAAATCTAGTGAATCCTATTAAAATAAGAAAGGAATTTATCTTTCCATACTAATCTCAAGGGGATTTTTATAGGACATAGATGGATTTATGGATTTTGCATACTGAGAATAATCCTAAACAAATTTGAGAGGCTTCCCCATGTGAATCTCCTCCTTAAGATCACTATGAAGAAAGGCACTCTTCATGTCTATCTAATGAGTATCCCTATGATTGCCTATGGAAATAGAAAGTGTGAGTTGGATAGAATTCATTTTCATAACCGGTGTAAAGGTATCTATTCCCTTAGGAAGAAGTGTCAAATCCCAAGTATGATTCTTGATTAAGGATTTATACTCCTCATGCATTATAATATACCATGAAGGAATACCTTATGCCTCCTAAAAAGTCTATGGATCTAAGGTAGAGGCATAAAAAACATGTGGCCCACCTTAAAACTTTCAACATGTCATATAAAGGATGCCTAACCCATGTACATGCACTCTATAGTGTCTTCCTAGCCCAAAGAGAACCAGAAGTGGATGAATCAATGAGAGAAACATCATTATCCAAAATGTGGCTAGATGTGGATTAAGATGAGTTCCCATTACTACTCTTAGTATCAGAACTAGAAGAAATGTCCTCAGCCTCTAGAACCTACTCAGTTTGATCTGAATAATTTGAATTGAATCCAAGTGAGTCTAATGAATTGGGATAAGTGTCAAGTGTTGAGTCTTATGGAATCTCCTAAAAGTGAACACTTCTTTCAATGAATAATTCATGTGTAGCCAGATGAATAAGGTTGTACCCCTTGACACCATCCATATAACCTATGAATATACAAGGCTTAATCTAAGGTTCCATAACCTTGTATTTGTTCTTTGGTATGTATACCATAGCTGGAGATATGAAAAACCTAAAGTGTTTAATTACAATTTTTTTATTTTTCCAAACTTTGAATGGAGTTTTACCTTTTAAATATTTATGGAAAACCTTATTCTAAATGTAGCATACACAATTAATTGCTTCAGCCCAATACTATGGTGTCAATGACTTAGATTTAATCATATAGTTTGCCATCTCTATAAAGGACCTATTCTTACATTCTACAACTTTGTTTTGTTAAGGACTGTAAGGAATTATTCACTACAAATCAATCCCCTCTAGTATGCCTCACCCCCATTATCAATTCAAATAACCTATTATTGATATACTTAGCCCTTATGAAAGATATATTGGGAAAAAGCTTAGATACATCATTGTGTACTAACTTCAATTCCTCTGAATCCATCCAAGATTTAACTTTGTCAAATTTCTCTTTGGGATGCTTCCTAAGGGTGCAACTCTCACAAAGACCTTTAGAGAAATATACTCAAGGTAAGCATGTGGCCATGTCATTTTTACTGAGTTGTTCTAGGTAATAGTAGTTGAGGTAGCCAAACCCCTCATGCCAAAGTTTACTAACTCCATCTAAATGAGTCAACAATGTAGTTGGAGAATAATAATGTGCAAAATATGAAGTGTATAACCTAACTTGGTTATTTTCCCTACCCACTTCCGTTATATAATCATTGTGAAACTCTCTAATTATAACTAAATCTAGTAAAAAAATCTATCCTCATGCCCTTAATGATGTGAAAAATTCGGTACATTGATAAGATATTAGTTGAAAGTTATGGAACACTTAAAACATTATTGAATGTTCCCTCATCCATTTTAATATACTCTCTCCTTACAAATTATAATAAAGTGTCATCACCCAAAGTGATAGAAGGCATGTTACAAGGATCTAAGGAATAAAACTCAACTTGTGAATAGCCCATGTGGTGGGAAGCACATGATTCAATAACCCATGAAGAGGTTGGAGATGTAACTACTACAAGAGCCTTGCCCTTTGCTTTCTTGTTACCTTTGCCTTTTTCCTTATAATAATCTTGAGTTGATTAATTTTTCTTGATAGATCGAGGAACACCTATGTTATTCTTTTATAGAAATATGATTTAGGTGATCAATTTATTTCTTCATGCACTTTTGTTCATCATGCCCATTTTTATTACAATAAGCACACTTAACCTTCTCATGTTTATCATTAGAAGAGGAGGTTTCAATGGTCCTTTATTCTTCTCTTGATCCTTATTATTATTATTCTTCTTTTTGTTTGAATTCTTTGTTTTTGCATTCCCAACAATTAGGGCTTAAGGTTTTATGGACTGTAATGTGCCCATCAGTATTAACTTATCTTACTCCTGAGTCAAGTCAGTAACAAAAAAATCTAAAGAGGGCATTTTATATGTAGTTCCTAGAGCACTTTTAGAGGCATGTAAGATGGAGAAAAAAAATTGAGTAGTCATAACCTATTTTGGAGAGTATAAAAATAAGAAGTGGGTGATCTGTCTTATCTGTTCCACATTATCTCAACTAAAACCTAAAAGACTTAAACATGGTGAAGAAATATTGAAGGGTGTCAAAGTTGTTATGACTTAGGTTTAAATGCTCATTTTCAAGTTTGTGACATCTCATCACATCTAGCTTCTCAAAAAGGTTTTTCAAGATGGTCCACAGTTCATTGGGAGATTTAGTAGGTTCTAAGTGAAAGAGAAGATCATTAGACATATAAAGATATAACAACCCATAGGCTTTATAACAATGGCTATACCACTTAAATTTTTTTGCTTCTCTTCTAGGCTCAATTCCATTTCCCATTATAATATGATGTAAACCCTTTCTCCTTAGTATAAGTTTGGTTTTGGTTTTCCATTCATAGTATTTAAATGGCATTAATGGATTAATTGAACTTACATCCATTTTGAGCATAAATAAAGTGTAGTGAATGTAGTGTAAGTTGCTATTGTTATAGAAAGAAAGAGTGAATCAAAACATAATATAACACCCCTAAATTATGAAATGGTGAACCCCCCACCCCTATAGTGTTGAAAACTATGCATGCTAAAAATATGTCAGGAACGACCAAGAATACATTTAGAGAAATTAGTGGAAGTGTTAGAAAAGACAATATCTAACAATCAAGAGGACATTAGGATCAATTTATAATGAGTCCATGAAAAAGAAATTAAATAGTGAGCAAGAGAGATAAAATAGATGTTTTGAAAGTGATGGGGTTTGGTCACTTGCCAAACCAGACCTCACCTTCTAGTGTTTGACTAGTGAGGATATGAAGAGTTTTTACAATTAATAATAATTTCTCATCTTTTGATAATTCTCATAATTTAATATTGTTTTTTTACTAAAAAAATAAAAATAAAAATCCTTCCTTTTACAATGTATTGTTTTTATTTTTAAAAATTCAAAAATTAACCTTCAGATACAATCCCCACTATTTATCATTTTATAAAAAAAACATAGGAAACTCCTCTCTTAAAAAAATTGACATCCTTCATTTACAATAAAGCTTCCCCCTTTTTAAAAAAAACATTTAATTAAAATTTTGATGCATGTTATTAAAGATAAACTATTTTTTTTAAAAAGAGAGCCTATCCAAATGGTCAAAAAGGCAAAACCATCAACTAAATAAAAAACCATTAATTTTTTAGAAAGGTGGTTTTATAACTAAGAAGAATGGTTTTACTGAAATACCAATTTGGAAGACACTTGGAGGGAGGTCGAACTAGATTTAATGTGGTCTAATGGATATTTGGAGGTCATGAAATAATTTTGATGCGATCGCAGGCCATGTGCAGGCTGTGGTCAAGCCACAACAACCTATAAAATATGCCAGGAATTACATGAGCAGATGTTTGCCTTGGATGGTGAGTAGAAAGAGAAAAATGCCTTTAGATAGGATTGCTTAGATAAATATGTCATAGAACATAAGGTTAAAGGATATAAAAAACTTGATCATGAAATGTAGGGATTATAAATGCCTTGTATGGGCCATGTGAGTAGAAAAATGCCTTGGATTAGGGATCACAGGTCATGGAAGCTTCAAATGAAACATAGGGTGCTTAGATAATAAATAAACTATCATCCAGATTCAAGCATGTGTTGAGATCAAACCTAAAAGAATCATGGCCACCCAAATACAGTACACTCCATGAGTTGAATGCCCTATTCAATATGTAGGCAATAAATTACCAAGGGTCAAGATCTATAAAAACTACCTTATTTAACTAATACAATATATTTTAGTAAAAAATAGACCCTTGCATTTTATTTCAGTCACATGAGGTTTTTGATATTTCAAAAATCACCTAAATTTTATTCAAACCCTTAAAAAAACTCATAGTACACTCAAGATTTCAAAATAAATCTAACATCATAATAACCAAACATATGATTGTCAAGGTGGCTCTAATACCATATCAGGGTTAAGTTTAGGTTCCATATACATCAAATGCACAAGCTAATTTATTACATAAACCAAGTAAGTGCATACCCCAAAATAGTTGAAAGAAAAATGTGAGAATATTACACAAGACAAGATAGGAGTTGAAACCCACACTTCATTAGCCAAGCTCATAAATGTGAAAAGTACAAATAGGAGAGTAATAATTAAATCCCCCACAAAAGGTGATAAACAAATTCCTAAAATATAATAGTAACTCCACAAAATGTGGTCGATAGGGCCAAGAATATAGGAGTAACTCCCATACCCAAAATAACCAGTCAAGGGAGTTACTTCCTAGTCAATCAGTCAACATGCACACATAGGCAAGTTTCTCCATGAAAGTTTGAAAAATCCAAGTGAGGAGAAAATACCATAATAAATAAATATTGGAAAAATTAAAACCCCTAACCTAACATTCATGATCACTCTATTTATCTCTAATACAAGGGAAAAAGGTGTGATTATGGTAACATAAGTCACATTATGACCTTTACATGTATCTAACCACTAATTTATGTTTATTTTACTCGTGATTAGTTTTGTATATGCCACAAGTGATACAATACTATATCTATTTATGACCATGTAAATGCAAACAATGTTAGGCACATTTATCATAATCACCCCAATTCAATTCAAATCAAGCCAAAGTGGTGTAATTGGGTTAACTAAGTCACATTAGTGACCCAAAACACCCAACCACCCATTTATGTTGAGTTCACTTATGATTAATTCCCTCATATACAAAACTTCACACAACAACACCATATCCACTTGTGACTAGGATAAATGTAGATGATTTGGAGCACATATATGTGAGATCACCCAAATTCACTTGAAATCAAGTCAAAGTGGTATGATTGGGGAAACATGGATCACATTTGTAATCTAAACATATCCAACAACCAATTTATGTTATTTTTACTTGAGATTATGGGGATTATAGGCCCAAAGCAACATAATAAAACTATATTCATTTGTGTCTATAAAAATTCATGCGTAGACACATTCATGCATTCTACATGATTTCACTAACACATTCATACATTTTCACTTGAGATGGTGTACCAAAAACACTGTATATAAGAAAATTATTAATCTTGTACATGTAGACACTCCTTTTTGGCCATTTCCATGTCTAAATAGACAGTAGAGCAACTTCTTGGAAACAATGCAAGTTAAGCCTAAAAATCACTGGATTGCTCTCATTCATCAACGCATATCACATGCATCTTCTATACTGAATCAATGTATCCCTAACTAGGGAAATGCACTGTACACAATCATCATCTTCATTTAATTTATCTCTGGTCAAGTTGTGACCTAGAAAATTGACCTTTTCGACCACGTGTGAGGGACATGTCAAAATTCAAAAATGGAAATTAACTTGATCAAGATTGCTTAATTGGTTAAAACCAAATAAAATCATAGGTGAAAATACAATAGCTAATTAATTGTTGATTTTTTTTAGAAATTCATAAATCTAGATTGATTACATCATCATGACATCACATAAATGTCTGAAATGATGTCACCATCTTTTGTGAGTTGTCAAGCACTCAAAAAATATCAAATAAATATCTAGATTTGTAATTCATGTTTTTTAATTGAGAATATTAATGGCTTATCCCCTCCCAAACCTAACCATGGTTAAACTAAACTTAATTGCACTTTGGTTAGAGATAGTTTGAAAGGTTATATATAAAAGGGTTCACCCATTATTCAACAAGATATTTTGGTGTAATGTTATGATGTAAAAATACCTTCAAGGAGACTCTCTTATGTAGTGTTATAATTCCCATTTATTGAGAGAAAGAATCCAAGCCCAAAATTGCCAAGGTGACAAGGAGAGATGATGCAAGGAGCACCATTGCCAAAGATTTTTTTATCACATGACCAAGCACATTCCTCCATGGCTAACATACAACTCTTTCTCTCAAGGAAGGTAAATAATAGTTGATTTGTCTTCTATTGATAGTTACTTGTATTGTTCTTTTGCCCCTTGAATGTCTAGGCTTGAGGTGTTAATTTTATTAGTGTGTTTTTTTTTTGGTTTTATCATACTAACACAATAATAATCCTCCCTCTTGGATTCCTATTGATCATATAATATCACTCTCGATGGGATAATTCACCCCACAAGGATAAATGGAGTATCTTGGGAGCATTTTGGAGACAAGAAGATTTCATTCTAGAGCTTAATTTCTTGATTTTTGGCTAACTTTTATGTGTTTGGCTTGTAATTGTTTATTTAAAAATTCATTATTATGAAAATAAAAATTTGATGAGGTAAACTATGAAATCATCAACCAAATATGTGAAATCATCTTGAGAAATGGTAAAATCATCTTGGTTTGACCTCGACTCTTTGGAACTAGAAATAGTGAAATCATTGAGTAAAACTGCAAATTCATCCTACAAGAAAATGAGTATTTTCCTTTACTTTTTGGGCTAATAATGAAATTGTCTAACTTTTGTGAAATCTATTTTATTTTTTAAATTTTTATTTATAGTATTAAAATTACATTTTAGATTAGAAAAATCATATTTTTGGGTTTCAAAATCATCATCCAGGGCTACGAAATCATTTTCTTAACTGCAAAATCATTGCTTTCTATTTATATATGTTTTGTGTAATTTTATCTAAATTTGAAAAATTATCACTTGAATTGTGAAATCATTCATTTGAGTTGTGAAATAGTTTTTTGGAGTAGTGAAATAATAAAAATGGGTAGTGAAATCATTATGGAACTACGAAATCACCCACTATATTTTTTTGTTGCATTCAAGTTTTTTTGAGTTTTTATGCTTAAATAATTTTATAGTTAACAATTTATTGTGTAACTATGAAATCAGTATAGAGAGATAAATTTAATGTCATCTTGAGTTAAATTTAAAAATTTCATCTTGACTTAAAGCACAAATTAATTCACTAATCATGT